>VWZZ01006514.1:253129-327142 GCA_013399095.1 Psophia crepitans | reverse complement strand
GGCGGGGCGCCGCGGGCCCGGCGGTCGGCAGTGGCAATAAAAGAGGGGGGGTTAATTAAACTGTTCTGGCTTGTAATGACATCATTCTTCGAGGCGGTATTTAACCAGGACAAAAAAGGAAACAGAAAATCACCCTGTGAGGGAAACGTGGAAACTAATGGCACAAAAATGGCCAAATGGAACAAAAAATTCCCCTGAAGTCTAAGATACCAAGAAACTGTGCTCAGCCTTGTTAATAGCAACAGAAGATAAAAAACGACTTTTAAGTAATTGGCACATATTCGACATTCACAAAGGCTCGCATGCTTGTAGCGCCAGCAGTCACTGCCACGCACCCCGCTGGCCCCCGCGCCTTCCCGTCAGCCTGCGAAAGGCTTTTCCCCACGAGCGGTTTCTTCCCCAGTCCCCTTTCGTGCTGCCTCTTGTTCACAGCTGAGATAAATTTAGGGCATGACCTCAGGTAAGGAGCGGTTCCTAAGATCAGCCGCGGACTGTAACAATTACTCAATTTATTCACTTTTTTTTTTCCCAGACAACCCTCACGTCCATGATAAAGACAGTATGGTTGGGATTTCCCCCCAGTTCTACCTGTACCATTTTTATACCAGGATCTCAAAGCTCTTTATTAAAATTATTAATGAAGTATCCCTGCCTGATGAGTGTTATTTATCCTGTTCGATGGGTTGCCCGGGGTCACCCAGGACGGCTGCAGCAAGCCGAGGGGCAGGGAGGCTTGGATCCCCGTCACTGCTTTAAACCCCAGTCCATCCCTCCTCCGAAGGAGGGAAATGTAGGTCAGGCAGGGCAATTCTTTTCTTGAAGCCTCTGTTTCATGCAAACAGCAAAGTCAGACTTTTCTGCTCAGTAAGCATCCTCTGACAAGACCAGGTCAGAGGAGCTTGATGTTGGCTGTTATCTCTGTCTACCAATGTGTCAGAGATGCGTGTATCTGTACATACAGTGAAGCAGAACCCCGGCTGTGTACAAGACAGGGATGCAATATGCTAAATCCTGTCTAAAGAGAGGAAACATAAAAAGCAGCATCATTTTCTGCGCGGCATGGTAGTTGCTGTGCATCACAGAGTAACGCTTATTACAGTGACATGGCAAGAAGGGAGCCAAAGTGACCTTTAGGAAACCAGGCGTCTACAGCTGACCTGCATGCTGGGTAAGTGGATTAGGGGAAAAGGTGCCAAAGTGCTTTGGAAGAATAGGCTGTAACGCTAAACAAAATGCAGATTTTGTTTAATTATTCTAATAAAATAAAAGTCCAGAAATGTTCTTCAGCCAAAAAGCAACGGTACAATTTGCTAGATGTATCAGTCACCTGGAAAAACTTCTTCTGAGTAATCCGTTCCCTTTGCGTTCTTGTTTCATACACGTAACTTTTCCCTGTCGAATGAGCTAGTGGCAGAGTCCCCTAAAAGTGAAAAATCTCTCACCCTGAAAGCATGCCAGCTGAGAAACCAGTAGGAGGAAAACCCAAAACATTTTCTGGTACTGCCAACTTGTTTTCAGCTGAAGAACACCACCTTCAGTTTGAAATAACGTTATTCTGTCTACCAATGTCTGCAGCAGAGGAGCTGCTGCAGAGGGGAAGGTAATGCATGACAAGGCACCTCTGGGCGCTCCTGTTTAGGCACCTCTCCCCCTATATAAGCCCCTTGCCCCCAGCCCGCGGCATCCACTCACAGCCGCAGATGAAGCCAGCAGCCGACTCCTTCCCCATGCTATTCAGGGACACACGTGGCAGTAACACAGAGGAGATGCTGTTCATAGCTGTGCTGGTTTCTGTCAGGAATTTCTAGCGGAGCTATAAAGCTGGGATGCCTGAGGTTAGCTGGGATGTTTATCAACGGCGTGGTCCCGGGAGGTGCTTCTTCAGTAGCAATTTCACCCCTCGCTGACCTTGTCAAGTTTATGGCAAAAATTCCCTGCCTTTGCCACCAGAAGAGCATTGCCTGTTGTTGCAGTGGATGTTCAGCACTGTTGGACGCTGCGTTTGAGCCATGTGTCTCTTACTGCTGCAATGTCCTTTCCCCACGCACATGCCTCGGCAGCATTCGGTCAGTTTGGCTTTTTCTCCTGTGACTTACAAATTCCGGGGAAGCCCTTATGCTGGCAGTCTCTGAGGACTGTTTCTCTCTTGAAGGTTAGGAAGTCAAATTCTCTCACACCAGGATTTCCATAGATGTTGCCACAGCACAGAAGCAGAATTATTTTGTTCCTTTTTAAAATGAGATTGGAGGTGAAAACGTGGTCTGTTCTCTCACTCTCCATGCTGTGGCTCAACAGTTGGTTCTTCGTTTCCTCTCAGTGTGCAAAATTTAGCACATAAATATGATAAAATATATATAAAGAAGGAGTAAGGACAACAGCAATGTCACATCTACAGCTTTCCTACCAGTGTTTTCATCTTGTTCAGGTTTCTGAAAACATGTCCAGGCACAGAGCAGCGACCCCGCTCAGTGGAGGAGCAGGACAGCTGGAAGGGGTGATTTCTTGAACAGCCTCAGCCTGGTTCGCAGGAGGACGGCTGCCAGAAGTTAGGATGCGGTCAGACATCTCGGCAGATGACACAACTTAAACTGGTGCACCTCCAGCAAACGGTGGCAATGATTTCAGAAAGCTCTTTGCCTTCTAGATAGATGCACACAGACCTTCAAGATGCTGGGGCTGGCTGGCACATAAGGAATATAACAGTTCAACTTTGTTATGCCCTTCTTTACAGAAGAGACCCAAAAATGTGTGCCCCAGAGACAACCAGGGTTCCTTTTGGAACAAGGAATCCTTGTTTTCCACTGGTCAAGTGCAGAGCAGCACAGCACACAGATTGCACGCACATTTTGGGAACTCATCCCAAGTCTCGCAGCCTTGGCCTGGTTCTGCTGCTAACCTTCATCTCTCTCAGCTTCCCTTCCTGCTGGGGTTATGTCATCTCATTGGAATACGGTCCTTGGAAAATGGACTGTTTCTAATCATGATCAGCACTTCTATGACATTGTAGGTCTGATTTAAGGAGACATCTTTGCAATGCAATAAAATAACCACCGGGAAAGGATCGAACCCTGTCCAGGAGATGGAGGAAGCTGTCACAGAAGTGCCAAGACAGGGATGATTAACTCACATGACCTGTGAAGAAGTTGCCCAGGCCAGACAAAAAGGAGGACAGACGCTTTTGGTTATGAAGTTTTAATACTGTTAAAATTGCTCCAGACTGACCTAGGACTCGGCTTGCAGCATTGCATCCAAATGGAAGGAAATTCTACTGTTTGTTGGAGGTGGAACTCAAGGTCTGGTAGAAGCCTCTTAGAAGCAAAGATGGACAACTGCAGAAACAAAAGATGCACAAACTAAACCTACTCAGGCATTGCAAAGTCTGTTGCTTAAAAAGTTGATCTTGCATTTCAAACCAGCTAAGTTATTCTTTTTCAGATAGCAATCTAAAAATAAAGCATTAGCTAAGCCTAACATGCTAAATACATGAGTTGAGATCACTTTCTGGTGGTTGAGGGTGGGCTTTAGGGTGAGTGGGGCAGAGGAATATTTATAACTGTGGCTGGATCGCGGGACTTGTCGGTCAGTGCGAAAGTGTCCTCCGGTGACAGCAGCGCTTGCGAGCGGTGCCAGGACTGCAGAGCCCAGCATGTGACTCCGGTGGTGGGATCTGTGCAGGAATTCTCCCAAAAGGCTGCTCTGAAGCCCTGATCTGCTGGCAAATCCCCGCGCCGCCCAGAATCAAATGCAGAGCTGCCATCCCAAAGCCCAGCGCTTCAGCATCCTGGCTCACATTTCTGCCGTTTCCAACGCGTGATTCACAGCAGCCAAGCCACAGCACAGCCCGTCTCTTCAGAGTCCTTCCCTCTCCAAACTAATGTCATCTGTAAGGCGCTCGGAGGAGAAAAATTGGAAATCACATAGATTATTATATACATTCTTATAGGACTGTTAATCTAGGAAATAGCTACATAAAGCCTGAATAAATTGGTAAGCTAAGAATAGCACGTTGACAAAACTCAGGCTGGAGCGTGCATTACCCCGGCAGAGCGGGAATATCTCTACAAGACAACTTTGCTACCCGGGAAATGACAGCGCGAGCGTTTTCAGTTCCTCCGCACGGCACTACTAAACCAGGCTGTACGCAGCACCAGAACAGCGCTGCGCTGCGACACGGCGCTAGCGCAGCCTCCCTCCGTTACTCGAATAAAACCCCTTTCTTTCGCGGTTCTTTGAAGCTAATCTAGGGCAGGCACGGCGAGCGACTGCGGAGAAGAATAAGTGAAAGCTGATCTTCCGTGGGCAGCGGCCAGCGCTTCGGCGAGTATGCCCTCACGTAACGTCCTCGTAGGAAACTTGGCCCAATCAAACATTTCTATCATCAAAAGCGAGTGACCTGAGCAGCTGGATATGCTCTGCGGGCAGCGGGGAGGGCGCGGGCAGCGCTGGGTGCCTGCTGCCTTCTCCCCCCTCTGGCGAAGGGCGAGGGACTCTCGCACGGGGCCGAGTCCCAGCAGCCTCTCGCAGGGCAACGGCTGATGCGCTCCTGTGTTTGGAAGCCCAGAAATAATTTTTTTTTTCCCTTCTTCTTTCCTACCTAAAAATTTTCAAAGACGGAGTTACACCTAAAAAAAGTTAATTTAAAATCGGTTTCAGCGATTTTCCAGAAAAGACATACTACAAACCCAGGAAATCAATATATGACAGTGAAGAAACAAACCCCAAGTCAGCTTCGGTGCACTGTTTGGAAAACATATGTAGCCTGCGGCCTTCTGCCACTGAAAACATTTCAGATGTAGTTCGTGTCGGTGTTTAGCACTTTATGCACTCTAAATACTAAACGGCACTGGTGTGGAAAAGTACCCGTCTGCCTGCATGCAGCTGCAGGTGCCTGGCCGAGGGTGCAGTGTTCCACCACCCACAGATCAGATTTGTTTGATTACTTCAAAAATAAACCCAAGTTTAAACGCAGACCCAGCCCGCAGATGCTGCTGGGAGCGTGGGGAGGTGGGAGGAAGCTGGGCTTTGCTCCCAGCACCGCTCCTGCTCTGAGTAAATCACAGGTTGACCAGCGCTTTCCCAGGTACTGGAGATGTACCCTGAAAGACACAGAAGTACAACGTTCAGGAATGATAACCTTGAATAGGTGGTGCCTCCTGACAGTGGCTAACAACAGAAAACTTTGCACAAGTGTACACTCATCCATCCACAAATCCATGGGCACCTTTTAGGGATGGTGCTACTTCAGCATCCCTGCTGGGAAGCGGAGGAGAAACAAGGTGATGGCTTTACTCACCCATCTTTGTGATTTTTGTGTTTCACAGCACGGTCATTTTCCCTGTTGTATTTCACTTAATCCAAACATCTTCAAACCTGAGTGCCCCAAAATGGTGAAAGTTTCTTGCTGTGGCAAGTAGACATTCTCCAGGCGAGGTTCTTATACAGGCCTGATACTGGACATACACACAACTGAGCACTTAAAGGCAAAGTTTTAACAAAGTTTAAGGAAGCACCAAATTCAGGGGAATAGGTTGCTGATGAAGGACAGGAGGAAGAAGACATCAGTTGCTCTGATGGTAGGAGGCTGAGAAATCTCAGAATACCCCTCACAGCAAGCTGGGCAAAGCACAAGGAGCACCTCTGCAGAACTAGACCAAGAAGTCACGGGCGTGAAGGTCAAAGTGGCAGTTTGGGAGTGCAGGGAAGAGATCTTCTGGAGTAGAGCAACTGAGCTGAATGCTGTACAGAAAACTGCCTGCAGTCATCTGGATGCTGGCAACATTTTTAGAGTGAGAAGGCTCTTGCACAGAACTAGTGCTTGGTAGCCTCAAGAAGCGTCAGCTGAAATTGTTGCAATCAGTTATGATAATGATCCACACTAGAGGCAACGTGATCATAAATTATAGAATCACAGAATCCCTAAGGTTGGAAAGGACATCCAAGATCATCGAGTCCAACCGTCAACCTAACACCACCATGCCTACTAAACCATGTCCTGGAGTGCCACGTCTACACTTTTTTTTGGATGTCTCCAGGGATGGCGATTCAACCACCTCTCTGGGCAGTCTGTTCCAACACCTCACTGCTCTTTCCGTGAAGAAGTTTTTCCTAATATTCAGCCTAAACCTGCCCTGACGCAACTTGAGGCCATTCCTTCCCGTCCTGTCACTTGTTACTTGGGAGAAGAGACTGACACTCTCCTCACTACAACCTCCTTTCAGGTAGTTGTAGAGGGCAATAAGGTCTCCCCTGAGCCTCCTCTTCTCCAGACTAAACAGCCCCAGTTCCCTCAGCCGCTCCTCATAAGACCTGTGCTCCAGACCCTTCACCAGTTTCGTTGCCCTTCTCTGGACACTCTCCAGGGCCTCGATGTCTTTCTTGTGGTGAGGGGCCCAAAACTGGACACAGTACTCGAGGTGCAGCCTCACCAGGGCTGAGTACAGGGGGACAATCAGTGTTAGATCAGGGTTAATTCAGTGGTTACATCAATAATTCAAAACCCATAAAGCACACAAGTAATCTCCAAGTATTAGATACCAGTCCAGCAGCAACACAATGTTGGGCAGGACTGTGGTGCGGTCTGGTGTCCCCAGGGATCTGCTCCCTGCACACATCTGTAGCAGAACCTCCACCTCTGGGCAATGATGTTTCAGAGGTGGCTGGCTGCAGGGCAGATGGCAGCCGGTGACTGCATCAAGTTGGGCTGTTCAGGGTCCAGCAACCTCTGGCTCCCTATAATCATACACGCAAGTTCAGTGTTGGTTTTGGCTGCTTCTTGCTGGTTTCTCATGCCCATACTTGCTAAGAGTACGCTAAGGCCCTCTTCCTTTACTATTAATACTAGCATTTACATTCTCTCTCCTGTGATACCTTAAACTTCCCCCTCCCCACAAGAGCCACCCACCACTGGGTGCAGGGACAGTGGCCCCAGGCCAAACCCTTCACGATGAGGATTGCTGGCTCGCATCTGTCACGCGGTCTGCCAGCCCAAAGCAGCTCAAGCTTCCCAGCATTGTTAAAGGTCTCCAGGAGTTAAACTTCCAGCAGGTGAACCTGGCACTGGATAGACCAGTTGAGGCCATCACCTGCTTCCTAGCACAGGCGAAGGGACCTGGCACAACAGCTTCGCTGGCAGCTAGGTATGAACAACCAGAGTCAGCTCACCTGAAACCACCAGGCGAGATCCTGCATTTGAACAGGCCTTCTCCTTCCAGCCTGGTCCTGGCTTGGGCAGGAGCTTCCCACAGCAGCAGCCGCTATAGGGATTTGTCTTCTGAACCTTTGACAGCCTGTGGCAGCCAGGAGCCGAGCAAGTTGTCTTTGAGGAAACGCTGAGCTTTCCTGGAAGAAAGAGTCCTTTGGGTTGGAGCCCAATTCCTCCAAAAGAACTGGCCCCACAGTTTTGAAAGAGTTACATACAAAAAGCGTCAGAAGAAATTGGCCGGGGAGGTGACAGCGATTCCCAGTAGTTACAGTAGTTCCTAGCCCTGACGTGAATGAAAGGGGCGGAATTTGCGCAGAAGGAAAAGCAGCTGGTACAGCGGTCTCTGGATACCTGCCAGGGCTGAGACATACTGGAGCTACCAAGGCGGGAGAGACTGTCACTATTGGATCTTGTCAAATGCTGCTTGGAGGACAGACACTGGATTTGGAGTTGACGGAAGCCTGTTTTCCTGAGGAGTCTGCTGCAGCCTGATTAGTCAGGGCCTCTGAGTCAGAGATGAAGCCGTTGACCCTATCCATCCCTGCACCTGCGTGAAACTTTGGCGTGGAGCCCCCCCAGACATTGCACATCCCCTGCCCTGGTGGTAACGGCACATGGGTGGCTGGGCACCGTGAGGCGCGTGTTGGTTTTGCAAGGAGGGTGGACAAGGAGCGTGAATACCTCAGCCCCTACAACAAGGAGGGAGATAAGAAGCAACTCCCCTTTTTGCAGCGGGGTACGCCTGGGGGAAATAAAGTGCCACAAAAACACATCTTGACATGGCTGAGAAAAAGCGTAGCTGAAGTTTGAAAAACCTGCAATGAAAATGCCACCTGCCAGGCGCAGAGGGCTTGGTTCATGCCCTGCGAGCGCCGCTAGAGCCACGCGCAGTCGTACCTGCGCTGCACGTGCAGCGTACGTGAATACTTTCAGCAGAGCTGCTCAAAGGAGAAGCGGTCGCTTGTCTGTATTTCACCCTCAGCACGTTTAACTACGGCCTAAGCCTTGCAAACCCAGCGACGAATTGGCAGCTGAACTCGGCACGAGCAGAGGTTTGGGTTAAACTGTTCCCGCTTGCTCTACCCAAACCCAAAATTACAGCTGTGTTGCTGAGGGGAAGCTACTGAAGGAAATAACCTTGGAGAAACAGCGATAGGAATGAACAGCTGGGAGTAGGTTGAGGACAGTAACGATTTCAAGTGCATCTGCCACAGATGGAGTTGTTCGGCTCACTGTGCCTCCCTCCTCCCCCAACAAGTATTTAAGTCAATGGGGACTATTCATGTGAACAAGAACTTGCACAACTGTTTGTGCAACCTGCTAGTCAGGATGTTCACATCCTCTCGGGACCAGACAGATGCAGGGGTATCAAGTACAACCTACAGCCTGCAAACAAGTCTGCTGCCGCTCACGTTCCTCACAGAATTCAGCATTCCCTGCAATGGGACCAAGAAACCTGTCTTTGGTCTGGACAGGAGAGGGATGTCAGCTCTGAACAAGGAAAAGCTTGTGTAGAAAGACTGCAATCACAACAGATACACCTAAACAATATTCCCCACTGGTCGCATTTTTAGACTTTAAAATAGAAATCCAGCAGTTCAAACGGATCATCATCTGTGGCCATCCGTTCCCTGGGCTCGAGGGAGGAGCGCCCATTCTTGCCACCCCTAAGGCAAGGGAAGTACTGCAGCAGCAAAGACACCCCATAACTACAGAGCAAGCGATTGCTCGGGGCTGCAGCGCAGGTCTCAACGCTGCATCGTAAGCACAAGCGGAGGGAGAGAAGTGGCTGCGGCAGAAACCCTCATGTTGCAGTTTTTCCCACCCTCTTCACTCCTACCCCGAACTTCTCCATGCCGTTTTCTCAGAGTACGGCATACCTCCAGGGAGGCAAAACTGCTCTTAAAAGGGTTTTAAAGCTATTGACTGAAGCCAAGTTTAATAAATTTAATAAATACCGAAAGTAAAACTATCAAGGACAGTAAAGACTGGTTAAAGAAGCGCTCTGGTCAGCTAAAGAGAGCTATGAAGACCTTCTTAGCTTGTTAGAATAAAGATACTAATTGAAGAACCATACAACTTACACACTTCTTACATTACCCCTTACATACTGATGAACATTTGTGTCACCGTGGTGGGATGACCCCGGCTGGAGGCCAGGTGCTCCCCAAAACCGCTCTGTCCCTGCCCTCCTCAACTGGGCAGGGGAGAGAAAACACAACCAAAGGCTCACGGGCTGAGAGAGGGCAGGGAGAGCTCGCTCACCAGTTACTGTCAGGGGCAAAACAGACTCAGCTGGGGGAAATTAGTTTAATTTATTACCAATCAAATCAGAGTAGGGTAATGAGAAATAAACCCAAACCTTAAAACTCCTTCCCAGGCTTAACTTCATTCCCAAATTCTCTCCCTCCTCCCCACCAGTGGCACAGCAGAACAGGGAATGGGGGTTACGGTGAGTTCGTCATACGTTGTCTTTGCCACTCCTTCCTCCTCAGGGGGAGGACTGCTCACACTCCAGCCCCTGCTCCTCCCATGGCAGACAGTCCTCCACCAACTTCTCCAACGTGAGTCCTTCCCACGGGCTGCAGCTCTTCACAAGCCACTCCAACGCAGGTCTCTCCCACAAGGTGCAGACCTTCAGGAGCAGACTGCTCCAGCGTGGGTCCCTCATGAGGTCACCAGTCCTGCTAGCAAACCTGCTCCAGTGTGGGCTCCTCTCTCCATGGGGCCACAGGTCCTGCCAGGAGCTTGCTCCAGCACGGGCTTCCTATGGGGTCACAGCCTCCTTCCGGTACCCCCACCTGCTCCAGTGTGGGGTCCTCCATGGGCTGCAGGTAGATATCTGCTCCACCATCAACCTCCATGGGCTGCAGGGGCAGAGCCTGCCTCACATCGTCTTCATGGGCCACAGAAGAGTCTCCGCTCCAGCACCTGGAACATTTTCTCCCCCTCCTTCTGCACTGATCCGGGTGTCTGCAGAGTTGTATCCCTCACATATTCTCACCCCTCTCTCCAGCTGCAATTGCTCTTGGTGTTGTGCAGGTTCTTCCCTCCTTCTTAATTCTGTTACCCCAGAGGCGCTACCACCGTCGCCGATGGGCTTGGCCTTGGCCAGCAGCAGGTCCGTCTTGGAGCTGGCTGGCATTGGCTCTGTCGGACATGGGGGAAGCTTCTGGCAGAAGCCACCCCTGGGGCTCCCCTACTACCAAAACCTTGCCACGCAAACCCAGTACAACCACTCAGAGACCTGGTGTCACACCAGCTGCAGCTGCCGACAATGCTGGCTGAGGTACCCACACTGAAACCAAGTTCTGCAGTGTTCTCTCCAGAAACCTGTCCTAGTAAATTACTGGGGATGATAGCGTAGCCGTGTAACTCAAAAGGAAATGCCAGAAGCTCAAAATACTTTGAAAAATGTGTCATTTTATTTTTACACTTCCAAAGTTGTACGTAGAAACTTATAGTACAGTCCTGTAAATTTAGTCATTGCTAGAAGAACTGCCAGGGACAGGGGAAAGTATTTATTGATTGATCATCAAGTTAGAGGGGAATAAACAAACAAAAAAAAACCCACCAGAAAAATTAAAAAAGTTATGGAACTCTCTTTTTTTTTTGTTTTTAATCCCCAAGTACAAATTTTATAAATACAAAACAAATTCACAAATTACTTTGAATGCTAAATAAATATCTACTTAATAAACTCAGACTGAATACCTCCAGCCAGCACTGGTACAGTACTTAAAAAGATATGCAGTTGTACTCATTCATGTGTAGTGTTGAGAAGATATGCTCAAACAAGTTTTAAACATACACACAGTTTTTTCAACTGTGCTACAGCAGAAGATTTTATCTGAGTTGATAAAGCCCTCAATACCACAGCTCCTACAAAATCTAGAGGATGAAACAAGGTCATTTGGTGCAGGAAAAAACAATGTACTTCTGGAAGATATTTGGACACATGAATGTATTAAAAATGTACAAAACCTCTGTAAACCAGTACTGTATCCAGTACATCTATCAAAATTATTAGACACTGAATAAAACTGTAGCAAAGGTAATCTTTCCTACGTTCTCCTGAGTGCTTAATATTACATTGAGAATATAGTGCAGGCCACACTTCAAGGTGGTTAAACAGTTGTTATTGCTTTATACAGGTATGACGACTGCGTGATTTAACATTTCATTTTATTCAACTTAACAGATTCCCTCAAAAATCCTTTGGAAGGCAGAGGTTAGATTCGTGACTTCTTCGCCGCGGGAGCGGCGTGGTCCACATTACCAGATGTGATCGGAAGTCCAAGCTTTTGAGCCTGAATGTGGAAGAAAGCTTGAAGTCTGGTTCCAGCTTTTGCTTCACTCGTGTTACGAGGGTTGTATTCAAAGCAGTTCGAAAACATGAGCTCAATGTCTTCAATGAATTCAGCTAGTAAATAAAAAAAGGAAATAAATGAAGCACGTCTCAAGTCAGAGAGCAGTATGCTAAAGCAGTATGACACCACTCAATTAGTACAGTGATCCTGCACGGAGTTGCAATACAAAAGTGTCTCTACATATGTGCCAAGTTTCTATCGTTACGTTAGTGAAATGCCATGTAAACATTCTGAAATTTCTCTGATTATCAATAAAGAAAATACAAATCAAGCAGTAACAACACCACCTCTTCTAAATATTTCATCAGCATCACTCACTGGCATCAAAGGCTTGAGAAATTGCCAGCAGTTTCTCAGCTTCTCGTCTCTATCTGTCTATCATGTATATTGGTAGTAAAAGAACTACGTTCAACAAATCTTATTTTAAAAATATTACTAAACGCTCTTTACAACAAAAAACCCACCACAAAACCCCAAACCAAACACAATTTCAGCTCTCTAATCCTCTGACACAGCTCTATTTTAGGACAAGAATTTATTTTAAAAGAGAGAGAACGCGGTTCATTACCTCTTTCAGTAAGTAATACTTACATGCTAACTTGTATTCACATTTATTCACTTTTTCACGGATAATATTTAAGGCAATAGGTTTTTTGATGATATCATAGTAGTCTGGTACCTTAAAAAAAAACCCGAACAACCAACAATGATTCCTAGGCAAACAAATGGAAGCTTAAAATCCTGCCTATGTAAAAAATAAAGCAAATCATGCATTAGCAGAAAGCATTTTGGTTTTGTTTTTAAATAAACAGAGGAGACCCAAGCAACCGCCTCCATTTGCTGAAGAGAAGATTAGTTTTCAGATATTGCTCTTCCTTTTTTTCTATCATTACAGTGGCCGACCACAACAAACATTAGCCAGCAATTCAGTGAATAAATCTAATCCTAAATACTCTGTGAACAACTAAGAAAATTGCACAAGCAGATAAGTGTTCCAGCTATTCCCATCTGTCAAGCACAAAAATTATTTCCAAGATTTTAAAACTTTACATTTTCCTGTAATATATTACAATATTAAAAGCTCCACAATATTAAAAGCTCCTTAATCATGAGTAACGGCCAGTTTTACTCCACCACCATTCACCGTGTTGCAAGAGAAGTGAAATTCTGAGATTCTGTTTAGCTGGGTAGGATTGCCTAACCCGTAAGGGCACCGACCATCTGGATCACAGGTTTTGAATTCCAGGTAAGCACTGAGCTCAGGGTGACTCTGTCTCACTCACAGAGCGGGGCAGGGGGGTGAAGGTAAAAGGCATCTGATCCAAATTCGACCCCCCCCCCCCCCCCCCCCCCCCCCAAGAACAGATTCCCACACACACCATCGTGCATGTTTTAAAACCAAGTTCTTCGTTATGGCCTGTAGCTTTACTCTATCAAGTGCAAGCTGCAAATGAACCTAGAGAAAGAATTTAGTAGAGAAACAGGAACAGATTGACACATTTTTCCTTCCTCTCCCTTTAGGAGTGCTGTTTGCTTTCTTTTTAGTACATAAGTAATGTTCTCTTTCTGGCTTGCTGTGCACTGATCATTCAATGTATTCTTTACATTGTCTTAAAGGCAGCAAAGAGTTTAAACCAAAATTTCTATCATGATGAAGAAAATTTGGGTCACTCAGGTAGAGATTTTTCTTGCCAAACTATACAGATACTATCCCTGAGTGATCGATTCAGGCAAACGGGAACACACTGAATTCTAGCAGTTTCTTTTCAGGATCAAAATTAAGTTGAATTCTTCATCCATCATTAAGAAGCTTCCTTGCATTCATCAGATTCTTGCACTTTCCTGTGTAATTCCTGTACTCTAGCAGGCAGACACTAGGTTGTGTTTCACTCAAAATTCCTCTCCTCCTCTTTCATTCACGTTTGTACGTCCTTCTTTTTGCGCAGATACATGAGTCCTCCCAGCCCTCTGTGACTCCCAGTTCAGAGTTCCAAGCCTTCATTTAACAGCTATCAGCATTAACTTTCATGGAGCACTTAAACACCGAGCTCGAGGTCCCACAAGCACGCCTGTGCGGAGTTGCTCCGCGGGGCTTGGGGAGGACAGGCGCTTTGTTAGGGCAGGGCAGTTCAGCAGTGCCTTAATGCTGCAGAGAAGGGGACGTGCTTCAGGAACTTTTATTGTAATACAAACCTCTACAGCAGTGCGTGCTTTGGGTACCTACTTTACCATCAAGTATCTTAAAATCTAAACAAGAGGGAAGGGAAATTAGAACTAAGCCAAGAAATCACCTTTTTACTGCATATCAGAGTGAAGTTGTTTGTACCTTGCTATTTTATCGCAGGTCTGCTCTCAAAATACCTTTGCATAAATTGAAGATTAATTCAACTAACTAATTAATAACCATGAGCTTACCTTTAGCACTCCTGTGCTCTGTTTGTCAGGGGGTGGGGGTGGTGTGTGGTGGTGTGTTTTTTTTCAAATCAAAGCATTTCACATTTTTAAATGCCTGATGGCAAGCATATTTAACATTTTCCCAGTAACACGTCAATTGGAAAAGTTATTTCTGGCACCAAATATTTGAGCTGAAATGCGAGAGCTCTCCTGAATCCCACTGCTTAGCTGTATTCCCCTGTTTGGGCAATGCTCTAAAATCCCAGTGAACAGGACTCTCAACCATTATCATTCCCTCTGCATTTCTATCAGTTACCTGGATTTTGGAAACCAGTTTCATGAAAGGCCAGCTGTCATCATGTCGTACCAGTTCCACTACAAGCTGTTCAAAAGCAGAGAGTTCATGGACTCCCCCCTGACGTCCTGAACTTCTCCTGTTCAATGAGGTTTGAGGAGATGATTCTGGAAAAAAAAAAAAAAACAAAACACCAACACCCCCCCTCAGGTAAAAAATAAAAACCTGACAAGAAAATAAAAAATAATAAAAGTAGTGAAATACCATTACTCTTGGGTACTAAAACTGTAGTTTCAGGGCACAACTCGTGTAGTTTGGCTTCAGGTGTTAACTATAATACAGCCTTGTTATTAACCACTAAACGTCTCTCTTGCCATACAAAATGCTAAGTACCCAGACTTAGCTGGGTTCCTCCTCCATTCTCCTTCATCCCATTAATGTTGGAAAGGCTTTTTCCCCCTGATTTCAATTTTAAAACAATTTGTTAAACACTTAAAGAAAAGTCCTATTAGGGAATAAGCCGCCTGCTCGTAACTTTTACTTCCACAAAACCTCTATTCAGAATGGTTTTATCTGCTTTCAAGAGTAGTCAGCAGGGTGGTTAGGGGCTAAGCCCAGAAACTCCCAATGGTGAAGGACAGAAATCGTGCAGAATACAAGGCTGCCACACTGGAGCGCAAGCTCTTTTGCACTCTTCAGTCTCACACTGGCTCCTTTTTGTTTTTAAAAGGTTATTGTAGCTTTCCAAGTATTTCTCTACCATCAAATACTTGGTATTAGCTTAACAAGCAAGGACACTGTTAGCCCTATATGACAGACGACATTTTTCCTCTGGTTGCAGTTTCTTGTTGTACGTGCATATTCCCAATTTCACTACCTTCCCTACATCTTTGTTCTTCACTATTTAACTCTTTAGTAAAACAAAACCGTAAAAGCTATAAGCAAACATTTGCATTTGCCTGGGTTAAGGCGTACGTATCACTTCCACTTACTAGCAATTGCTCCACATTGTGTGCAAATATGAAATTTCAAACATGGATATGATAAATCTCCTTGGCAAATTAAGTATTTGTTCTCTAGATGCTTGAAATATTTTTAAAGGTTCATTTCTGTCACTGCAAGAGAAGGGAACTGTCTTGTTGGAAGTGGTAAAAATGCCTTCCACCACCACTTCTAGTCTCCTTGCCAAGTATTTTGGCACGGAACAGAATGTGGGTTTTGTTCTGGACAAACACATTTCTCTAACCTGTGGATTGTCGTTTCCTGCCTCTTCTCTTGGGTTCAGCAACAGGAAGAGAAAACTTTGAAGCAGAAACTGGATACTTCCTAAGCCGTTCGTTCGAGTCTGGGGTATCAACAATTCTAAATCCGAGAGAATTGGAAGGGCTGTTTTCCAGTGTGTTATCAGCACTCTTTCTTCCTCTTCGTCGTCTTCGAGGACTGAGTAATTCCACAAATACATCTGCTTCTAATGAACTTTGGCTCTGACGAGTGGTCCGGCTGTTAAGTCTTAAAGAAGGCTTTGTGTCTGACGGAGGGACTGATTTTAGCTTTCTTAAACCCCTCCTGGTAACTTTAGGTGAAGATTCAGTTTGCCTAGGCGTGTTCTGCTGACTCCGAGAAGCGTATCTTGCCTGACGCTGGCTGTTCCGACTTGAGAATGGATTGTTGAGTTTGGCTGCTCTCATTTTTAATGGAAACTTGACCTGGGGTCTTCCTTGCTTTGATGGGCTACAAAAGGGGAACAATTATGTTTATTTATCCCAAAATTCCATTCCTCTCTTTTCCCCTCAGTTTTCTAATTCAGCATTTAAAAACCTCAACCATTCAAGATTGGACTGGTAAGCAGTGGGCTTTCAAGCTGATGCAGTCATCCAATTGCCATTATCATAAATACTGCTCCAAAGTCTCTTAATTACATATTGTATGGAGCACATACTTTAAGAAATGCTCAGAATTCTGATCATCCTTGCAGCTTATGCAATATGAATGCATTAGCTGCAGCACCAGCTATCAATTTCTGTAAATCACTTATTTCTCACAGCCACTGTAACTGCTAGGATTTTTGAACAATATTATCAGCTACACAAATAAACTGCACTTCTAAACCACTAACTATAGAAGTTATGCTCTAGTCAGGGTTTCTAACTGATACTCAAGACTCTCCTTCCATTACAGGAGAGAAGGAAGATCCCAGAGATAAATTTACTTCTCAAGAAGATGCAAGTTCTCTCCAATTGTTGAATCCTAAATGTCAGAGCTGCAAATAATCTCACTTCAGTCAATTCAAAAGACTGTATCAAAAAGAAGAAAAATACTCTGAGATCTGGAATGTTTCATTGAACTTATACACTCCTAGCATGTGCAACAAATCACATCACATCCATCACTGGACTGAAATAATCACATTGTGATTTGTTGTTTGTTTGTTTTGGAGTCTTTTGGATGGGGTTTTTTTTTGTTTGTTCGGTTGGTTTTGGTGGGAGGTTTCTTGGCGTGTTTTGGTTTTTTTGTTTGTTTGTGGGATTTTTTGGTTTTGTTTTAAACAGCTACTGCAGAGGTTCACAAGTCCTCCCCATGTCACACAGCCTCCAACAGATGATCTCGTCTTCCCCAATGTTCCAATACTTACTGTATGCATCTGGTCCCCCAAAATTCAAGTCTGGACAAAACCAACTCCAGGTTTTCTCCAGAAAATCTTTACTGTTTGAAACTCTCTCCACTTTATATTCAAACAGTAGCTGTATAGAACAGCAGCTCTGATGGTCATCTCTCACCCATACATCCAAGGCTGGAATTTTCAGGCTGAAAAGTGAGCCTAAGCCCAGTAGGCCTAACTTTTGTTAATATTAAACCCATCAGTAAAAGCCAAAGTCTAAACAAGTCATATATATTTTTAAAATATACATCTTTTTCAGACTGGACTTTCAAAATATGTGCTTATGTGAACAATTACTCCACTTAGTAATCAAGATCGTATTTCAGTAGGAAACGGATGTCTATTTACCTTATCTCTTCTTCCTCTTGAGATTCATCCTCCTCGTCCTGCTCTTCTTCATAACGCTCCTCCTCACTTTGTCCCATTTCATCATAGTTTGCCTCTTCTTCCCCTTCTCCTAGCCGTTCCGCAGCCTCTTCATCACTTTCCACAGAAGGTCTCTGTCTGGAGGAGAGGCGCCTAGAGCGCTGTTTTGGTCGGCACTCTGGACAAAACCAGTCTCCTTCAGGAATGACCTATAAACAGAAGGGGGGGGAGGGGGGAAGCAAGCATTAGTAATACGCAATTAAGTCATAACAACTACTCAAGTTTTGTGTGATAAGGAAGCACTTCTTTTTCCTCAGATACCTTCAGCTTAGGCCTGATACAGTAAGTATGGTAGCCTCGATCGCAGCCATCACACAGCACCATGCTTTCTGCATCACCTTTCTTTCGACACACTTTACAGCGAGCATTGAGGATGGACTTTGACCAGATGACGCTTCGATCCAATGTAGACAGATGAAGGAAGACTTGGGACAAACTGGTAGAAGAAAGAAGTGACTCTCTCCAGCGATCTAGAACTGTTTTATAGGATCGTCCACCATCACTGGCATCTTCCATTAAAGAAGGGGATTAAAAAAAAAAGAAAAAAAAAAGCAGAGTGATCAAATTTATTTTTCAAACATCCAGGTTATTATAGACTATGAAGTAAGGCTCTGACTTTCAAACACTAGCAGTAGTAAACTGGGATAATATTATAACCTTTGTCTTATCTCTTCAATACTTCAGTATTTCCTCTCCCATTTCCAAGCTGTTGAAGCCCTAAGATTTTACTCTTCAATACCAATTCAACTTAGAACTTGCACATGCATAGCACATGAGTAAGGCATAAAAGTCTTACTGAGATGTCAACCTGGAAACCTAACAATTTGATTCAATTTATAAATTATAGATAAAAACAAACAAACAAACCCCACACTCCATATGTACATTTTGAAATCCCAAAATATTTACATTTAAAGAAAGTACCTGGCATTAAACAGAGACTTCAGTGGTAAAAAAAAAAACAGCTTAAAGGGCTCTTCTCACCCGCACTTGCCCCCCACTCCAGTATAGCCTAGCAGACAATCTCTGCACCCTCTCCCCACGCCTCTGTGCCTTTATTCCTGCCACACACTTCACCTTCATGTCTGTGCAGTTAACCAGATGGAGTGACCGGTCTGGTTGAAATAGAACTGTTTCTTGACATTTTATAAGCAATGTAGCACACGTGAATCTGTGGTACACACCTAGAGGTAAACCAAGCAAGACCTGGGATCCTAATTAAGTTAGAGATAATAGTGAAGGGGGTGGTACCGAATGGGAATGAGCAGCGGGGAATTACAGAAGCAAATGGGCTGTTTGAGAAGGTAGAGAAACGAGAAGGTATAAATTACACCCTGCACTGCTGCTGCTGAGCAGAAAGGGAATTTCTTTATGAATGTTGAAAGCTACTTCTTGCATTTTAAGGCAAAAAGGCTTAAGGAGAGGAAGAGACAATACAGCAGATTATAGAAGCGTCTCATAGACAGATTTCTCGTCTAAAAGCGATAGTCCAGTTATTACTGTGTGACCTGTGGTGGATTAACGACACACTCCAGCACAAAGCACCACCTTGTCTGCTGCACCAGTCACAGTGGGCACAGAACGGTCTATGATCCACCTGTCTGCCACATGATTTCTTCTTAGGAATAGGAAGAGAAAATATCTAATAAATAAAATAGAAGGACAAAAATGAGACTAATTGCTCTCCTGGCAAGGCCTTTATGCCTTCTCATCAACTGGCTGCCAGGATTTGCCTAATCTGGCATACATTTGCATTAGCAGCAAGCAGCACAAGAGAAGTGATGGGGGAAGGCAGAGGACAAGCAGGCAACACAGCTTCATAAACAAAATACAGCCACTCCTGAACTACAAATACAAATCTGGGTTTCCTAAAATTTCCTACTACTTTGTCTTTAGGTTTCCTGTCTCAAGTTCAGTCCTACTAAGGATAGCGGACAAGGTCCTTCTCACAGCACTGCAGTATACTCTCTCCAAGTATTTTTTAGAACTCAGTAAGAAGAAAATTAAAACAGCTTGTCAGGGCACTAGGATCTACTTGAAGTGAGACCTACTTCCATCCTCAGCTCTGCTGCAGACTTCTACCATAATTGACAAGACACTATCGTAAGCGTATGTACGGTTTGGCAAGCACTTCTTTTGCTGACAATGGCAGCTCGAGCATTATTACATCTTTTTTTGGTTCACCAGTACAGTTCATCACACAACACAACAAATACTCGCACAGCAAAATCGCAGTTGCAATACAGAGACAGAAATTACTACCACGACCTGCTTCAGCACATCCTGCTGCTGCTGAAAACACGCCAAATGGCACCCACTGTTTCAGATCCCAATTTGTAAAATAAGAACAACACTTTTTTTCTTCCATCCATCACCTTACTCATTTATATTGTTAACGTGGCGGGAGAAATGGCCTCTCCCTTTGTGTCTGAGCAGCTCTACATTGCACAGTGGGATACCCCTCTGTCAGCTAAGCCCTCCAAGCTTTGCTACAATGCAAATGAAGTTGTTTGACAGATCTATGCACTCATCTATCAATAGCTAATTGAGTTCAGGGAAGGGTTTTCCATTTTAGTATTTCTAGAAAGGATACGCAGTTGCACAATGCTGCAAAGTTTAAAAAAAAACCCAGGGGCATTAAAAGGAAAGGGGGGAGGAAAGGATTATGTGAACACGCAGATTTCTGTCCCAAAGTGATAAAAAGAAAATACAGTTCTTTATCTCTGGTTGCAGAAAACATTTAAAAAAAAAAAAATCATCAGTCTTTGAGCTGTATTTATTTTACTACCATGTTTAAAACTTTGGCTTCACTACTGCAATTCCTTCAATGTAAGGGACTGCTTATAAAATTATGAAAGTTAAAAACCAAAAAACCCATTAAACCCCCCCAACAAATCTGATAAAATATTAAATACTTTCTAATTGTTAGCAATACAAGTAACATTTAAAATTTACCATCTCTCTGACTAGTCTTGTCTTCCACCCTCTTCCTCTTTCTATCCCCCCAGTGATTCCTTTCATCATCTCCTGCTTTACCTAACATTAAATTAATAAAGTTATTTCAAGTACCTTTTTGAAGTGTGGTTGATTATCTTTTAATTAATTTTTATAATCCATCTTATGTAGTCTAAAAACATAACTAGAACAGTGGTGCCCAACATGGGCATGTGAAAAAGGTAGGCAGGGAAGGGTAAGAGAATGTGCACGGAGGAGTTAGACATCCCAGGATTTGCTTTCACTCCCACTACAAACAGAAGGATTAAACTGAAAGCTGTTAAACATACCCTCCCTTACCTTCCTGTCCATCTCCGGTACAAACGGCTATAGGAGCAGCTTACTGATCACAGATTTCTCTCTCAGCAAACAACTTGTCTGGTCTATGCCACCACGAACTGGCTGTATTTTTGAGATGTTATGGGCACAGTCCTCAAGGACCAAAAGAACCAGCTCATCTGTCCATGTGAAATGACACACCTAAGGTATTTTTGTGCAGGAGTGTTCTTGAGTACGAAAATTATTAATTTACTCTCCCAGAAAATAAGAGCCATAATAAACTTCATCTGTTCCAAATGCAAGGCACCTTCTTTGACTGCCTTCTCTGAAAACAAAAGTTCTTAAATCAGAAAAAAAGCCCACTTCTACCTTTGCTGCCTCTGCTCATGAAACTCTGGCAGGGGAGTAATGAAAGCACTGGAACAAAGCATGCAGATATACTAATCCTATGTCAGTTCGCTGCTGGAAGATGTCTGATGCTATTATGAGGAGGACAATTATAAACAGAAAAGGAAACAACTTCGGGAGTAGAGAAAACAAAAATAATTAAAATCTAGAAAGAAAGGAATGGAACAAAAGGCAAGCAAAAAGGAACGAGAAAAGCTTTTTTTTTTTTGCCTGGAAGAAGTGCATGGCACAAGTTAAAAAGGAGGTAAATGGTTCCCAATATTAGTCACAAAAATGCTCCCATGAACTAGAATCCGACCTTTCGTATGGAAATCTGAAGGATGTTTAATGACTGAAGTCCTGCACTTGTGCAGAAGGTCGGGTTTTTTTGTGTCTGCCTCACTGAACTCCAGGGCAACCAAATCACTTCATTTTATACCTCAATTTTCACATCTATGCAATAGGAATGATGAGACCTACTTTTCCACTGCAAAGTATTTTGAAATGCAAGGAAAAGTAATTTATACTAAAAGAGAAGAAAAATCCACAATAAAATCCACAATAAAAATTGCTTCTCTCTTGTCAAACTTTTTTTTTTTTTTGAAAAGCAGCACTTTAGAGTTTCCATTAAACAGCTATTTAAACAAACAAACAAAAAGGCTTTTTTACATCTTAACTCAGAATTTTTGCAGGAAAAGACACGTACTGCAACCCACATCTCCCCCTTTTTGTGAGTCTCCCTAAACATTACCACGGGCTGGACTGAAGGAAGAAAAAACAAATTTTCATAGCTAATGTGTAATGAAAGGATTTCCAAAATGCAATTTCTAATTAAGAAATGCATACAATTCAAGTCATGCTGCATTTAATCACCAGGCAACAGAAGATTAGTGGCCACCTAGCAGCTCTGCAAGGCAGAGGGTGCTGTTCCTGGGGTTTCTAGATCTCCTTTTGCATTGCTATCTTCTGTGTCAGTCCTTTCTTGCTCTTCCACTTGAATATTTGGTATGCACCTCAACCCTAAACTTATCAGAATCACCAGCGAGGCTCTTGGCAGCCTGATAGAGGCTCAGAACAAAAAAGGGGCAGAGAGGAGCAGCTGGTCCTTTTATTGCCGTGCTGGGTCCCTTTGTCTGCTCTGCACCCTGGAGGCCGCGGGATAAACTTGCCAGTGACTGCACTGAATTTCACTGCGCTGTCTTTAGTACTAGAAGCAGTAAATAGAGGGATAACTAAAAATTGTTAAGTATGGCTCCATTCCCTAATAGGAACAGAGCACAGAGAAGCGGGCCGGGGGACGGAGAGGGAAAAGAAACTCCGCAGTGAAGAGAACCGAAAATTTGGCAAAGACAAAGCACATTCAGTTTGGTTTAAAGCAGAAATGCTGGGGTACTCTTTTTACCAAAAGCGTTCCCCTGTACTGCTACCAAATCAGACCTCCTAGCACTTGCTTGACTTCCAGTGTTTTTACTTCAGTGGTAATTAAATCAGCCTAAGAAGTTGCGTTTGTCAGGCTTAACATTAGAAACATATGCATGCATTTCACCTAGGGGATGGTTCCATTAAATAGTTGGAACAACTATAAAAAAATCCCTCCTGTTAGGAAAAAAAAAGAATATACAGACAAAATTATCTGTATCAAAACAGGCAAACAGAAACAAAAACCCCGCAGACCAAAACCCAGTGGTTACAAACCAAAAGCTGATTTCTATTGTCAGAGTACCGTTGGCCACTTTCTAGAGGGGCCAAGGAAAGAGGGCACCACAGTTGGGACCACAAGGCAGTCCCCGAGCAAGCAGCAGCGTCTACTTTATACTAAAAGGTTTGGTAACGCTACTAACACTTCCTTGGCAAAGTAAGTAGAGAGCTTTCCTTTGCCTGCTGCACATCTGCAAGTTGCAAATGAAAAAACAGAACTTGCTGTGGTGGCATGCAAAGACATTGTTTCCAACTGGGGAGCCGAAACTGAACATAAGATTATAAAAATTTCACACTCTTTTTTTTTAAACATCTGAAACACTGAAGGAGTTACATCCAGAAAGGGCCGTGTCCAGAACTGCTGCTTGACCTCTAGAGTGCCTAAGTTTGCCAGATGCCTCTCAAAAACACAGGTTTCCTGGACACCTTGCAGTTGCGCCTCCTGCTCATGTCCTAAGAACCAGTCAGAGCATCTTTTGTATAACTAACTGCCAGAAAGTTATAAAAAGTCAGAAAGTTCAGCAGCAAATACGTGTGTGTTTTAATCTTGCTTTACTACAAGAGCCACTCAAAGCCACGGCTCCTCCAAGAGCTCTCTAGTGACAAAACTAAATTCTTGCCTTCATTCAGACTCATCTCCTGCTAAAAGCGGCCCATTACGCAGCCGAAAACATGAGACGCTTGGCACCAAAGGTAAAGCAAGGAAGAGGGAACCTGACACTGCTGCTTAATGGTTAGGGCAGTAAGCCAGAGCAGATGATACCTGGGATCCTTCCTGCTGCCTCAGCCATGTAGGTTATTCTATACATTACTGTAATCTTACAGCAGTACCATTTTTCAGAGCAGAAGACACGCACAGAGCACAGTATGATAAACAAAGACATACAAATCACCTAAGACTGCTTTCCCTATATATGTTATACACAGTATAAAGCATCTAATGGAAAACAAGATCCCCAAGTTAAAAACAAACAAGAAACCCCACCATCATCAAAGGGTCAGGCAAAAACCATGAGCCATCATTAGATTATAGCAGAGCTGGAACCACTGAAAAAAAGACACAGGAGGATTGCTAAAAAACTTTGTCTCCAATGCTTCGGGGACACTTCTCTTCTCTTAGTCCTTTTCCTCCAACTCAGGATGCCTGATCTGTGGCCATAACCTACTAATAGCCACATTTTTCCCCTTAAGGATGCTTACAGCTGTCAGCAAGATGTTGTTGCCAAAATACTCAGAGAGAGAGTCTGGAAATGGAGGCATATACTGCACAACGTATTTACAACCTGCAGATGCAGAGTAAGTACGACAAACCGAGACGTACTGTCAATAAACCATCCCATGTAGACGTTCTAAGCCTAGTCATATAGCAGGAAATAAGCCGTACCATGACTGGCTTGGAAAGGGCAGACGTACTTGAGTTGGCCAAGCACTTAGCCAAGTAAAGCTTTTAAACAGCTGCAGTTTAAACTACTCCTACACTCTCCCCTTTCATCTCAACCATTTGTTGCGTTTCCCTCTTCTAGAAGTCATCACACCGATAACGAAAGCTTGTGAAAGGGAACCCGTGCCTGTGTGTCAGAGCCTCTGGCACAAATCTGTCTCAAACTCATCTTCAGTGAGAACTGATACCCAGACAGCAGACTCCGTGCAGGAGCAGCCAAGATGCAGAAACAGTTTTACATCAGCTGTGCCATGGGGCACTAATGGCTAGCGTTAATACACCAAAACCTGCATTTTCATCTTCAATTACTGCAGCAAAACCTGCCAGAGCCGAAGAATTTTGTATGCAGTCATTATCAGAGGAAAGTATCAATTTAATAGGACGTGTAGCAGTTCATGCTCTGGAAGAGCCCCAGTATGTGCCGTGCTGACAAACCATGCTGCACTCTCGCAGGTGAGGGGTAAAGCAGTCCAGCCAAGCACAGAGCACAGCTTGTCCTCAGTGCAGCATCCGAAGGGAAGCCTGGCCGAGACAGCTGCCTCAGGAAGGAAGAGCCACCTTTACACGCTTCTCCAAGACAAAACCCCAGTTTTGAATTGCAAAAAGATCCTAAGGGATTCAGAGCAAAGACATCACTGGAAAACAAAGTGAATTTTATGCACTTTGGATCCCCTCTCTCACCCCTAGAGCATGTCAGAGGAATTAAAGGAAAGAGTATGTGCTAAAATCAAGGTATAAATGTGCTTTGATTTAAACTTCCCTACAATCTTATTATTTCCAAAGTTTTACAGCATAAACACAAAACCTGAGGATCTAAAAGACTTACATTGCAAACTTTAAGACATTTTACTGTAAATACTCTCTTATTGCTGAACAAGGTGACCCAGATAAACCTTAAAAGGTTTATGTGGCTTTCACAGAAACAGTATAAAAAGGAGCAGACATTTTTACAACCTGAAAAACCCACAGAAGAAACTCATGGTATAGTTGCATGGCACACTGGCCTCAACAGTAATGCTGAATTAGGGAATACGCCTCCAGAAAGCTCACTCATTTCTGCCTAAGGGTACAATTTGTCTTCCAGTGCATTGGTATAATTGTAGGGCCAATGAAATGATCCAGGTTAAGTAGATATGTATTTAAGAGTAAAATATGCTGTTACTTAATTAATATATCTAATTCAGAATATGCAAAATAATAAGAAAAATATTAATATTTCATCAAGATCTATGTACTTGTAAACTGACAATCTATTTTTTTTTTAATTTTACAATGGTACACGGCAATAGGTTAGTTATTTCTTCTTTTCCCCAACACATCCCTCTAAAACACCCAGTGTTACAAAAGCAGCAAGTGGGTTTGGGGTGGAGTTTTTCTGCTTTTTTGGGGTTTTTTTTGAGGGTTGGGGTTTTTTTTGTTTGTTTGTTTGTTACAAAATCTTACAGAAAATTAGAGACAGAGTTTCAATTTTGAAAGCTTACCAAGAGGAGCTTTGAGAAACCTGCGCTCAATCCCTTGCTCTATCTGAAGCAGTGCAGATGCTAAGCAGTGGACCACGTTATTAACTGGCTGAGGAGTACTTGTACTTGTTGATGCAGCACTTGGAGCTTCAGTTTTTAACCCAACGAGTCTGGAATAGAAATGTATTAAATTATCTTTTTTTTTGTTTAAACATACTTTGAATTTAACAACACAAACTTGTACAGGTCTGTATCCACAGCAGAGTTTTATTTTCACTTCATTTACACGCATGGACTATGAACATGAACAGATACTGCACAGGTGTGATTAGTTATCCCAGTTCGAGTTTACTTAGTCTAGTTAATCTAGATAAATTCATCTTTAGGTAACAAAGGCATCTGAATTTCAAGAAGTGTGGATGACACATTTCAATATAATGATTAAGACTGCCAGAAGATTTGATGCGACATCCATCAGCTAGTTTATGAGAGATTTCTGTGAAGAGCATAATCCCAATAATTCTTCAGTGAAAATGTTTCCAGTGGTGAGGTGCAACCTTTCAGAATACTTCCATCTGCAGAAGTTCAAGTGCATATATCCCCACAATTAATATTTTTGGAAGGAAAATACATAAAATAAAACCAGAAAGTAATTTTAGAGTGTTAAATCAAGGATTGTTAACTTATATGTTCTCATTGTTGGAGGATTTTTCTGAACACTAACTCTTCATGTAAGGAAGAATAAAAAAAAGGACAGGTTTCCAATAAAACAGCCTTCTTTGACCAAAGACTAAGTAACCATTTCAAAGTGTAGTTAATCTTCCCGAACCACAAACATTAAGTATACTGTAGGAGACTAACTCACACTAAGGAAAATAAAATTCTATTTCTACTTGGGATTTGGGAAAAAAAAATAAATGTAATTAAGACTGTCTGGATTCTGCTTTATTCTGGTGAATGAGCAATGCTTTTGGTTGTCCCTGTTCTTTTTTCACACTCAAAAGCTGTTCATTATATTTTGCAGTCACACACATTTCGAGAGCCTGAAAGCAAACAGAAAAAAGCTGCATAGTTATTTACATTTCACTAGTCAAACTCCAAGGTTTTAATGAGATGTCACTTGCTCCGAGGTGGATAAAAAGCCTAGCATCAAAAGCAATCTGTCACATGATTTCAGAATCCCATAGTCTCTGGTTTAATATGCAAGACTTTATTCGAGTAGACTTTACTCAAACTTTGATGGAGTCAGTATCAAATGGAAAAAAAATGAAGCAACAAGCTTCTGCAGTTGAATTGAGAGTTGGCAATGGAGCAAGTGCCCAAGGTAACTGGAGACAGATAAACTTTATCTTCTTAATTAGAAGAGTGGAACATTTCTGTGTTGTGGTTTTCAGGAAGCAAATGTCTAAATTGCATCATTAATGAAAAGAAGGATGACCCTATCCATTTTGCACACAATTAGAGAGCTTGGATCTGAAAGACATTCTTACATGAAAATACTAACTCAGCAAACTGAAATAAAAAGGAAAAAAAACAACCAAACAACTTAAAGAATTTTAAATTCCTACATCCAACACAGCATTCAAGAGTCTACCCAGAAACAGAGCTTTCATAAAAGTCTAATTGCAGAAAACCTTATAGAATACTTAAGCAAAGAGTATGTTAGTGTAATGATTGCCTCCAATTCATATTTTTCCCTGCAATATTTCAACATTCACATCCTATCGGGAGATACAATTTTATATGTATTCAGTAAATGAAGGTAGATCTTTATTTCTGAAAAGTATGTAACTTCTGAGAATTAAATTTTTAGAAATCTTCACCAGTTCTACAGTCTGATTTACAACAAACATTGACACAGTGTAGTCTCACATCTGTCTCAGATGTTTGCTTAAAAAACAACGTTTTTACGGTTGCAACACAACAGTATTTGAGGTTTCCCCTCCTTTACCATGTTGCAGCTTGCTCTACAGGACAATCATTCTTGAAGTTGTATGATTATATCTCTCTCTTGCTGCAGAGACAAAGGTTAATCCAGACCATGACCTGTTGCACTGATGGTTCTTACTGTGACTCATGGAGCAGCACGCTCAACCAGCAATTTGTTCCTACTACCGTTTTCCCTTATAAACACCCCTATTCATTCCACAGTTTAGGCTGTTTTTTTTTCTTCTATTGTTTGGGGTTTTTTTGTGGTGTGGGGTTTTTTTTGTTTGTTTTGGTGGGGTTTTTTGTTGTGTTTTTTTTTTGTTTTGTTTTGGTTTTTTTTTTTTTTCCCCTTCTGGAAAGCAAAACAGAAGTTGCCAGATTAATTTTTATCTGCATTTTAGATTTTAAAATGAATTCACATATTCCTTATTTGATAATTCACTTTGAGCAGTGTAATATCTGAATAGTTGTAGAACTTGGTGTCTCAGTCTTACATGATAATAGAGAAGTATCATTTAGAAAATCTAAACCAATGCAGAAATCTCACATTTTACAACTCAAATCTTAAAAAATACCATGCCAAAGAATTTGAAGGTAAAAACAATCTGAATGTTAAAAAAACGGAGCACTGTTATAAAATTCACAGGGAAGAGCCATTATTTAAACTGTAGCTCTTACCTGTCTTTCACAATAAACTTATCTTGATCATCAGTTTCCATTTCTTCAGGTTCTTCATTCACAGTTTTAATTATACCATTTTCTTTGTTTTCATCACTCAGAAATTCATACCGCCCATGTTCTAAGGCTGCTCTCCAAGACTGTCTGTCTGTAACCTGAAGCAAACATAGAAACTTGGAAGTTTCTAAAGAATCAAAGGCCGCAAACTTTTAGTGCCAATTACTGTCTACACTTAATTTAATTATGCTTTCAGTAAAACCCATAGCATACAAGAGTTCTCATTTCAGTTACAGACTCAACGGCACCACCCTGTTCCTAGGTATTCTACAGTTCACACATACCTTAATAGCCCCCAGTGTTCCTTGGTAGATCCTGTCTTCTATGTCCAAAAGAAAGTCTCTAAGTCTCAGTTCAAGCTGCTTCTCTGCAGATATGTGAGATCCATCATGGGCATTCTGCATCCTTCCCCGTCCTGAAGGAGGTCTGAAGTCACTTTGAGGTTTGTCTGCAAGAATACAAAGTAACTTCACATCAGTGGATTTTGTTCCTTAAAGTAACCGCTGGTGGAGGGAACAAAGACAGTACAGGCAGAACAAACTAAGCACACATGCGCAAAACTCCCCTCCTGGAGCACTGGTTGTCAGTACGAACATCCCCATGCCCCAACTAAGGCATCCGATCCAACCAAGCGGAGTGTACTTTTAAGGGAAGACCTATAGATTAGCATCTGCTCATCCCAATGTGCAGGAGGAGAAATTCTTGTCAATTTAAAAGTCACTCGTTTGTCTTAAAATGCTTTCTAAACTAATAGGTAATCAACAACAATTCTATGCTCTAAATGCAAGGAGGAAAAAATAAAATGCACCAAGAAAAAGAATAGCTGCATTTCTAGCGACATTTAAAGTCAGCATGTGCAACTGACAACCGCAAAAACTAACAGAACAAGATATAATCCCCTTTAAAAACCTATCTTTAAAACAAAGCAATCAGATAAGGTGATGAAGGCATAGACTAGACTGACTGTATCCTCTAGTTAAAGGTATGGGGGGATGTATGCATGTAGACAACATGATAATTTATAAAAAAAAGAAGAGTTAAAACCTTTTCATTAGAGGACTAAAAATCCATGCAAACACTCACAAGCCACAAGAGCTTGAAGTAAATCCTGTGAACAAAAACGTTTGCCACCTATGCAGATTTGCAAATGCTAATTTAGGATTTGGGCGTTTACTTTAAATCCTGTGAGTGCAGTGACGAGGAGTTTAATGTAAGAACTTAGAGATATTTAATCAAAAATTACCATAAAGCTGCTGTTAAGGAAGTACAGGATGAATGTCTAAGATGCTCACAACTGTGGAAACAATTTCCTGCACCTGAAAGTAACTATGCAAATATTCTCAAAATGCGTACTAGCATACTCTGATGTCTGGATGTGGGAAACATTCTTTTAGTTTAAAGGAAAAAGAAGAAAAAGTGTTTTTTTCTTGAGCAGAACTGAAACAGCAGCAATTGGCTTGCAAACTACCGATAAAAAAAATAGTAGATAGGGGAATAAAGCCAAATAATAGCACATACCAATTTTATTTCTATGCTCTTTTTAGTGGCAACTGGAAAAGGGAGAAGGGCAGTCTACAGGGCAAGAGAATCACGGAGTAGTTCTCACTTGTCCTCTATGTCATTTGAGTGAAGGCAATAGGGCAGCAGCTGGAGTCCACTGCAGTAAAGCTCCCTCCAAAGTACAGCTACATGTGGCCACTTATAATGCAGAGGAGAGAGGCAGCATTGGTACTGGACCACTCTGTTTGAATTCTCTTGATCTCTATTAAAGTGAAGTTCAAAGCTGGTTTGGTTCCCCCCCTCCCCAATCAATGTTATTCTACAATTCCAACATAGAAAGAAAAATCTACGACTCTGCAAGTCAAGTTGCTTCAGTGCAGAAAGCAACACACTAGATAAAGGAGCAGCAAGTAGGAAAACGAGAAACCACACAAACAAACACAAAAATATCAGAAAATGGCAGAGACTTTCTCACCAAAACCCACAAACATAGCCATAAGGGCTCCAAATAAAGCTTAATTACTATGCAGAAACTCTGTGCTGTGCTAGTTCCCACCAAAAAAATAGTAGACTGGTTATAGATTTAAAAGAAATGGTAGACTGGTTACGGATTTAGAAGTATCTGACGTGTTTGAGGCATGTCCTGGCATACACACTCTGGTAAGGCCAAACTCAGTTCTGCTGTGAACAATTCTTCCTTGCCCCCAATACAGATAACTTGAAATCCTCACAGTAATTTGGCATAATTCAAAACAAAATGCAGTTTCTTAAACATTACTCTAGGAAGCCTCATTTTGGTAACATCCTCTACCCACCAACATGCCACAAACAAGCCAGCTGCAAGCTTGCGTACACTGAATTTTATCAGTGACTGGAGTTAATACCTTGCCAATAAATGGCAAAATACTTGGTCAAGAGAAAAGGGAAAAAACCCTAAATTGTAGGTCTAGGATGGTTTTAAGTACACTTCTACTTTGGAAACCCATAAAAACAATACTGCTCTGCAGATGTCTCCCCCTCCCACAATGAGCCTCTACCAAAAGAAGAAAAGGAAGGAGAACAAAAAAAAAAACAAACCAAAAACAAGACAGTATCACAGAATCCACTGCACTAATGTTAACCCACAAAACAACCAACACAGCCACACTATTTTTTTTCCTCCCAAAGGTTTTATATGACCCTACAAAACGTTATCATTCCCTTGTTCACAACAGGCCACTAAAGGCTTTTGAATAATTCCATGCATTATAATGTTACAAAAGAATAGATCCTACTCAACAAATCAAGGTAATAGCTATTGCCTCCCTTTGCTGTGTTTCTGTCTCCAGTGTCCTATCTTGTGTCTCCTCTCATCATACTGGAAATGAGGACAACAGATGACCAATACTGTAATTTACCTCTAGCAGATATTAATCTTTATTCCCCAGTTAATCTTTGCCCAAAGCTCAAATTGCTTCCTAAAGATGTTTGTTTAAAAGCCAATCCTGTTTATAAGCTGTGAGATAACAGAAAAATTATTGCTTTTTTAGCATAAAACATCACAAAGTTCCATCAGGGGAGAGAAGAAAAGGAAAAAAAAAGGAAAACACCCAAACCTGTTTTCAATAGAATGAAACAATACTTACAAATAATTCTTATTTCTTAAGAATTACAGTTAAATGAGAATTAGAGGTTTCTAGAATATTATATAGAAATGACAGCTGTGGAAGCAAATTAAGATCAAGACCTTCCATTTACCTGGAATATGGAATTTTTCCACAGGAAAACTGCTTAGTTGTTCATATATTCTGCTTTTCTCTTGTAAAAGAGTTTCTTTTAAGGCACTCTCCCTATGTCCTCGGGAATTGAGAGCCTCTAGGAGTTGGTCCAGTTGTTCCCGAGAATTGTAAAAGCACCAACGGTTTGGTTTATATACTGGCCTTGGCACCTCTACGACAACACTGGTGTGTGAATCTTGGTCAATATTGGAGGTAGATTCAGAGGATTTCAAAGACTCTCCAGTTTTACTGAATACCTGAGGTTCATTTGTGCAAGACTGTAGACTATTCTGAAAGGAAGAGGTTCGAGGCAACAACATGTCTTCTGTGAGACCAGAATAGTCCTCTTCTATAAACAATCCAGGAACAGAGGGGAAAATCCAGTAGCGTCGGTACAGACGGTCACGACCTAACGGGGTGATATTTGTGCAGGCCGTTGCATTCTGAATCTTTCCTAACAGTTCCTTCTCTTTCTTTTGTTGCTCCTGTTTTAAAGCTTCTTCATCTTCAGCAGTAAGAGGTTCACTCTTTTCACAAGCAGTCTCTTCTTGTCTTGTAAATTCTTTGTATCCATTTTGCCCTCTCCTTCCTAAAAGTTAAAGAAAGAAGAACGATAGCCACACACTTACAGATTCTTTCTTTATCCGAAAACTTAAGTAAAGGGCGGGTTTTGGTTCTGTTCCTTTCTGATTATGTAAGCTTATACTGTCAAAGACCATCAGCTCACTCAAGAAACAACACTAGTTTTATTAAAGAAAAATTCAAGTGATTAACCCCCTTCCCTTGACAAAGAGGAAGTCATCTTTAGCGTACTTTCTAGTTTCTGCAAAGTGACTGTCTCATCTGCTGACACTGTCATTTTTAACACCATAAACCCCCCAAATTTTAAGAATTAAACAGTATGTTATAAAAGTATTTTATCATGATAAAAGCAAAAACTCCAGCAATTTCATTATTGAATACAAACAATGTTTTGGCCTTAATTTATCACACTCAAAATGATTGACTTAAACCCCTCAAAGACCTCAAGCAAAACCAGAAACTCTATACAAGTGCTTTTCTTGCTAACTCAGTTACCTTAAAAAAAAAAGTATACTATTATCTTTCCCCTCGACTTGTACCAGCTGAAAATACTCCAGTTCACATCTTCGTTTACCAAAGAATCAGGTCTTGATAGTCATCCAGAAAAGTATGTCTTGTAATTAACACATGCAACAGTGAAAGATGCTGTCAGCACTCAATTTCTACCTATTTCCAGCATGACCTTTAGTTTCCTCAGTCGCAGGAATGAACTAACACTTGCTTGCCCTCCAGGCACAACATCTCAAACATCAGCATTCAAGAAACTTGAAATTGTTTAAAACCTCATTGTTTTGCCATCATCAAGCTGTTGTAAAGATGCACACCTGTACTACTGAACGACTCAGAATTTCTCTCCCAGGTACTGTTAGAAACAAGTTCGCAACCTTAAGTCCGCAGTGATCCAGGACTTTCACTGGCACACACGCTAGCACAAAGCCTTCACGGGAGAAAGGTACAGAGGAGCTGGCGCCCAAAGCCATCAACAATTCTTCCTCCTGTGGTGGTATCTAGGTTTAGTTACAAATAACAGGCTGTGCCCTTTACTGCACCACAGCTCCTACTAGCACACTGCTGAGGAAATTAAATCTGGGGGTAAATGCGGTTGCGTTCTGGTATAAGAAGGCATGCTGCTTCAGTAACGAAGGCAAACTAAACCCAATCACTCGAGATAACATCATCTTTTTAAAATACCTGGTTTTTGCAGCTTCCTAATAAAAAAAAAGAACCAAACCTACAACATACTCTATTAGATGAGACTACTATAAACCTCTCACTATGAGTGAGCTAATCCTGACTGTAATGGCTTGTCAGGCAGCAGTTTGGGGTGTTTTAGACAAAAGAGGAATCCAGACAGCAAGTACGGACGACACGAAGAAACACAAGTGTGAAAGAATGTACAGTTACCACTATAACTGCATGCATGTGTGTGTATATATGCGTGCATGTACACAAATGAACAAATACATTAGACCATTACCTCTTCTTCCTTTTTTGTTTGGTCCCAGCTCCTCTTCATCCTCAGTCACTGTGTCCATGTCTTGCTCTTTACGTTCAATTTCTTTGCTCTCTGTACTAGTATCAAGGTCTTCCCGTTCCTCCTCCCTGACACAACAAAATAAACAAAAGGTGACTAAGTGACCAACCACGTATTAAAAGCTGAATGGAGTGAAAAAATAAAAATACAGAAGAGAACATGGCATCCTTAACACAAACAGTATTTTCTTCTCAGAAGTACTTAAGCTAGTCAAAGACTTATAATGCTTTTTAAAAATAAATTTTAAGTCACAAAACACATTAAAACCCAAAAGAAACCCCTAAACTGTAAACAGGAAGTTCCATATTAAGAACTAAAACCTGCTCTTTGGTATTCACTCGTTCATTTGAAGAGCATTATTAGAATCAAATCCTTTTTAGGGACATCTTAGTGTAGTTCTACTGACCTGAATTATTTTTTGCATGACTACAAAAGTGTTTCCTCATCAAAATACATAGTGTTTCATGAAATGCTTATTATGCATTTTTCCTCATCTAGCGAATATCAATTAAAACCCTACACAACTACATGCAACTATTACAGGGTAACATTTATTTTATTATTTTTTCTCAATTATGTTTTGAAAACATAGCATAAATCTGTCTTTGGACCATGCTCACCTTTTACAAGCAGACTTATTTAACTAAGTCCCTTCCTCAAGCAGGTAAAGATATAGTGTTGTATATACACTGTGCTTTTTTCTGGATTCATATACAGCTGCATATGCATGAATCTTACCACCTGAAACTACACAGTTTTATTAATAGACAGTTACCTTTTGGTCTTATGGAAATCACTTGGGACAGCACAGCATTTTCTTTTAAAAATGCTGTTAAATTTGGTTGATAAAACAGACCTCAGATGACAGTTTATCTAGCTCAGATCAGACCAATTCCTCAAATTAGAAAATGAACGGTCTATTATGAAAATATTCATAGGTATGAAATCAATGCAAGATAAAAAGTAGGCAAAACTGCCAAGCTTTCAACAGAATTATGAGCATAATAAAAATTGATTTTAAAAATACAATCACTTTCACAAAGCAGTTATAAAACACTAGGAAGAAAAATAAAATCTACATTAAGGGCTATATACTTAAATTAAAATGTACCTTTGTATACAGTCAATGAAAACTACTTAGCTAAGATGTGGCCACATAGCTGATAAGTGCTACACTATACATATCACAGTAATATCATGTATCATACCCAACAGATACTTCTACAGCAGGATTTCTTTGCTCCTCTTCCTTCAGCTTTTCTTGTTTTTCTTTCATTTTTAACTCTTGTTCTTTTAACCTGTCTTCTTTTCTCTTACGTATCCTAATAGTAAGAAGAATATAGAAAACCAGTTGCAATTAACCTAGCATGTCATCTGGCCACATTTTTTCCTGTTATACTACAGCATCATTTAAAAATAACAGTAACGGTGGAAAGCACAATGCTCAGCACAATAAAGTTTCATGCCTCTCTAGGGTCTCGAGGGACTAGCATAAAGCGCAAACACTACTACTGTTTCTCATACGCCTTTTACAATCAAGGAATTAATCTAATTAGCAGCAACGAAATTTAGCTTTCCATATCCTAGTTTTACCTTGCTGCTGCTGCCTCTCGTTCTTTGCGATGCTGTTCCGCCTTTAATTCCCTGAACTCCTGTTTTGCCTGTCGTAACACATCAACGGAGTCCTCAATGAAATCGCGAGTGGAGACGAGAGTCAGAAGTTTCCCACAAAGGGCGTGAAGGATCTTCATCTTTTCCCCTAATAAAAATCAGACCAATGTTTATATTTCATTATACAACTGATAAATAAGCCTTACTGTTACACACTCCGGACTGAAGATTGGTTCTCACTCCAGAAAAAGCGAACAAACATTTGCACTTGCAAAGCAGCATTTCCTGAAATATCTGCTTTGCTCAGAGATGTGAGCCTTTATTTTTAATTTATTAACTTTTAGAACCAGAACAACAATTAGTATGCAATATTATCTGCAAAATGGAAATAAAGGAGCAGTAGATTTTTTTCTCCGTTTCCAAATAACAACTACTAACAAAAGACCCAAACCAGAACAGCAATAAAAAGCAGAGACTGAATCCAACATTCACATGCTTCTCCCAGAGAGATCCCCTTCTGCAAGCAAAACTAACATTTTCTTTAAGGGGATTTAAAAAAAGCTATTCTGAAGCAATGAAATTGCCTAGGCTCTACAATCTCTGATCTGGTGGGACCCACTTGTGGGGGTTGGAGCACAGGGGGTGGGTGCTGGTCTGCATGACCTCCATAGGTCCTTTCCCACCTCAATTATTCCACAGTTCAGTAAATTTTGACCACTGCTGATCTGAAGCCGTCACAAAAGCATCACTTGACAAGCAATCTAACATTCTCTAACATTTATTGTCTTTTATTACCTGGCAACAAATCATACACTGAGGTACTTGAAAGCTTCTTCAAGAGACCAGGATTACTCAATCTCAACTCCATGCAAGCGTCATCAGTAGCATCAAACCCTCCTCGTTTCTGGTAACGGTATTTTGCATTGGCTGATGTTACATCAGCGCCTGACGCTAGAATGTGAAGTCTGAGAATCTCAGAAAGAGTGCAGCTATCAAGATCCAAGTTTTTCAAATTGCAGCCTACAGTTGAGAAGAATGAACAGTTATTTTATATAGCCATTTAAATGTATATAAATATTTAAAATGTGCTTTAAAATACAGATCAAAATAAGAACAGTAACAAAACAAGAAGTGAAACCCACACATACCCTGATGTAACTGGGGCCATGCAGCTGCCAAAGTTGCAACTGCAGACAGTGCAGATTTTGTGGGGTCTGCATCTTCATCCAAAGCCTCTGTTAAATCTTTAAGGAAATAAACACTTTATTCTAGTGCAAATTACAACTTGTACTGTGGAGGGGAGGAAAGCAAGCCGGTTTTAAGAGTGGCAGACAAAGCAAAAAGAGGGCCAGTATTTTAAAAAAAAGGCATCGATGCATTCAAAACTCAATTCAACATCCAAATTAAAATTTACATATTTTTAAATGCAACTAAAACTCCAGCTAAAAGCTAAGGACATGCACCACATGCTATACGCTGTTCTCCCTATATATAAGCTGTTCAAGCAACCACAATACACAAAACATGCACAATGGCAACATAAAAGGCAGAAAAACCAAGTCCATAAACACACTTGAAAGCAAAACCAAACAACAATGCAAGAACACCTGTACTTCGTTCCCTCAAACAGACTGTTATTACCTGTCATTATCTCGTTTTTAGGAAAGACCACCCAAATCAATCAGACATTTTGATACTGGTTATCCCCGCTCACTGCATACTTTTAATCCGCAACTGTTCTGCACAAATACAATTACTAAAGCATTACAAAGAAACCGTACTTCACCAAAACAAGCATCTGCATTTGATAAGGAGCATCACACATTAGTGAACCGACCAGGAAAGCGGGGCAGTGAAAGGGAAAACCAGCAAAACTCCAGTTTCTTAGACACAAGTTTCCTTAGCACTTACAGGCATTTCTCCAGAGGGTTGGCAGAATTTTTTCAAGATTGTATGCTGTTTCACTTTATTCAAGTCCAAATCATGAAGCAATTACAAAGTCACCAAGTCAATAGCGCGCCACAAATCCAAACTAAGACCACATGAAAAATCAGATCCAGAGTCCTGTATGATGACTGAAGCTGTTTGAAAGCTGTCACCCAGACATTGCAAAATTAATCTCTGCACCTCCCCTCTCACTGTATCTGTATAACAGTATTACAGAAAGTACTGTACACACCAAAATCTCACACTTGTGGTGTTTTCTGTTGCAGAAACACTGCCCGTACAGAATTTAAGTGAGCAAACATGCCGACCACTACTAGTTTGGTTAGTCAGAATTACAAAGCTGAGAACACGCAATTCTTTTACGGGAAAGAGTACTCTGAATGAGTGACAAGAAATGAAAGTTCAAAGGCAAGTAAAAGATAATAGATAAGGCACCCAGCCCACAGCTCTGCTCAATTCTAAGTGAAATGGCAGATTTTGGCAGTTGCCAGCCTCAACTGGCAATATTAATATTGCCAATATTAATATTTAATTAATAATTAAATGTATTAATTTAATTCAAATTAAAATACAAAAGTTACACTATTTTTTTCTGATCAGTCCTATGAATAATAATAAAAAAATCTAAACAATTATTCTGTGATTACCTGATAATGGAATCCTTGTTTATACTGCCCAAGCAATGCTCTCAGTATTTAAAGACGCAGCTTAATTGATAAATTCAGTCATTAAAATAGTTTAGATTTGCTAACATAGTATCAAATCTGTAATTTTACCCAATTAACAAGAGCAGCCTCTATTGCTGAAGGATTGTACCTATGTTTTATTTAAAGACATTTTCTAGATTAGACATAAATCTGAAGCATGAGAATAGACATAGTCTTCAAAGGAGGAATTAAAGGAAGCTTCCTGTACCTCGCACATCTGTCTTACAGGGGAACCACAGGATTCACTGGACTTCAAACAGGGAGCACTCTGATGTTCCTATCTACCTCTAACAAAATAAAGACTAGCAGGAAGGGTCAAAGCTTCTTTAAGTAGTCACCAGAATTGGCAGTCCATAAGCACAGGACCACATAAATCTGTAAGGAAGCCTGCACTCCTGATCAGCGGTTAGTGTATAGCAAATGCCTCTGAAAACGTGAGCAACTTCAGCCTTAGGGAAAGACCGAAAGCAGAGTGACTGCGAGATGCTTTGCCGGAAAAGCACAGACACGCGTTAGTATCTGGGAGTTGTGGATGCGTACTTCTAAGTCTTAAAAGGACAATGAATATTGAATTCTCCATTATAGTTGTGCTGGGGAGTTTTAGTTTTTAATCTAGTTAGGTTCAGAATTTTTTTATTTTTTTTTTTTAATAGCTACAGATAAAGACCTTTGTGAAGATTTAGGAAAATGCCTTGTTCCTGACCCTCAGGAGAAACGTGTAACAGTGCTGAAGGATGAAGAGGAAGGTGAAGACAAGTTTCCTTCACCTCCAAAACATAAGCAGTGCTGTTAAGTTTATTATGTTTTGCTGGATACAATTGCAGTAACAACGAGCTTGTTTTTTCTCTATTCCCCCCCAAACCCCACCATCCATGTCCAATTTAAAGCTTTAATTTTAGATAAGAAAAAAGAAAAAACAAGTCCATTTACATACAATATCCATGCATAATAAGACAAGGTTAAACAAAGAAGTGCCATAAATCATGCAGTTTAAACTTAATTCCAGTGAAATTTCAGTTTTTCAGCAGTAAAATTAAGGATCTGACCTTTGGTCTCAGCATCAGCTATTTGATCTTTGGCCACTTCCTCTTCCTCTTCGGCCATTGCCTGAAAGATGGCAGTCAGGAAGAAAAACAGCAATTCACATAGTGGGCCTTCAGTGTCATTTCCTACAAGAGCTTCCTCTAAAACTTCTGTGAATAAAGTTTAAGAAGCGTCACTTTTGCCGCAAAGTTGGAAAACAATTATGTACTGAAGAATGAAAACATTTTTTTTTGCCCCCTTCAGGTATGGTAATCAAGTTACTTTTCCGTAATTTACTGCAAATATTCCTAAGGTGATACTGTCAAAGAGTGCTGACAAAACAACATTTTTCTTAACATACAGCTGCAAGAGTAAGTACAAGTAGACATTTTCATAATTAGATTAACAGGTTCTACATTGTAATAAATTTTGATTTTATAAACCCTGCAGAAGTTGACTGTGAAAACTGCATTGATACACACACGTAAACAGTGTCATATTAAAGCTGCACAGAAAATTCTGTAGCACTGGTACTTGGTTGCACTGAAGAGGTTTGGTTGTTTGGTAGGAGAAGGGACACCATAAAATTGGGGCAGCTTGCCACATAAACTACAACTTGCCTAAAGTCACTCCTTCGGGAAATTCATCTTGAAGATCAAAAAGTTCCCCAAAGGCATATAAAAACTCCAAAACCATCAGAGCATCACCAAAGATCTCAGGAGGAAGCCTCGTCTTCACTGGCATTGGAACAGGAAGTTCCTGCAATGCAAATGGGACAACTTAATATCGTATTTGGTTTCTGCAGAGTACCCAAGTTATTAAAACCAAACTGTGTGTGATTCCAAGCAGTGTATCTGTCAGGTTACTTTACATTTTACTGAAAACAGTTCTGCAAGTCACATAATTATCATGGTAATATCTGCGGTAGTACGTTAGTACTACAAAATCCAAATAGCACGTAAGTTGGATGGGAACCTTCTGAGATAAAAGTTTATTTGTGTTCATGAAGTTGAATGATTTTTATCTTTGTTTAAAGGAACTCAAACCCACTATAAGTTAAGAACACTAGGTGTCAAGATTTTTTCTTTAAACCTGTATTATTTCACAAGAGTTTTAAATTCAAGTTTGCTGGAACCGTCCAGACACGCAAAAATAAACATATTCTTTAAAGTTTACTCATTATTGCTTGCAAAGACAAGCAAACAAAACCCCAACACATTCACATAAAAACACACCCATCTAATACTAGGATATGCAAGATCATGTCTAGTGACTGAGCGTCCTGGTATTTGGGTTTTTGTGTTGGTACAGCAGTTACAATAGCTCAAGACATTTTAAAAGGGAGCTGATGTAACCACGTAAGACGACCACTTGGCAGAGACACCGCCTCCAAATCACAAATGACAAGTGTCTAACACCAAGTTTGACTTTCAAACCTTGAAACAAGTTACATCTTGATGTAACTTCAAGATTTGTCTTCACTTAAAGTTTCTTAGCAGAGTCAAACAGTTTCCAGAAAGATGGCTCCTTTCCACAAAGGTGGTAGTTCACAAACATTAATGAGAAGAGTATCAAATTCGATGCTTTCAAAAGAACACAGTAAGGTATTTCATACATTTCCTGAGAAGGGAAATTTTTTTCAAAAGCAGTTTAAGGGTGGATCTTTCTTCTTGTTTCCTCACCTAAACTCATCTTTGTTCATATTCTTGTCAATTTTCACTGTAGTGATATTACTTCCCCACCCCTCCCTTTTTCTTTTCCAACTGAAACATAGCAGCACTATTTTGCACAGCTTCCTCTCGTTTGACAATGCTCTTCCTTTTCTTCAGTTTCCTCTCCCCTTCTACACACAGCTCAGTTTTCACTCTCATCTTCAAGGGCATATATAGCTCTCCTTGCAAATACATTCTGTTCTCATAGTCCTCCCAACCAGTGCTATCACTTCAATTCATTTAACACTCTTCTATTTCTACTTGTCCTCTTTGCACTTCTGCCACGTTTCCCTGTATATCTCAAATAAAACCCCATCCTTTAGTTTCTGACAATTTTGCGTCCTTTCGTTATCCCCTGCTGAAATTAATCGTAAGAGTGTACATAAATGTATAACACTAAACAATCTTCCATTATGTACAGCCACACTATATTCTTGGTTTAGAACATTAAGTTCTTTGGGAGGTAAATTCTTGTTACTTTCTATACGTTTCCAGGATCATCCAGAAAGATGCTTGTTAAGCAAGGATACCGCTAGAGTTTAAATCAAAAGAATACCACAGGGAGTAACAAACCAGTGTCCTTTCTATCTTTTGCAGCTAAACATTTGCTTTCTTCATTACTCAAATCTTTTAAGTAACTCAGGTTTATTTTAAATATACAACATGAGCTCATCTAACAGAAAACATAGGCATACTTCATATCCTCCACTCAGTAAGGTCAGTGCTTTAAAAATATACCTGTTCCACGTTAAGACTGAGAACAGCCTATAAAATTTTTCTGGAAGGTGAAAATGCAGATGCAGACGATCCTATTAGCATCGCCACTGGGAAATACTGCATGACTGTAGGTGATTCACAACCCCTCACGTTCAGATCAGGTCTAGATCTGCCTCTGCATTAGGGAATCGAGCTTGGGGACCCTGTAAAGTACAAGCTTGAGCTACTCCAAATTCAATCATACCTTAAGATCATCACACTCCATATCTTCTCTAGGCTTACTCCACTGTTTCAGGTATTCCACATATTTTCTTTTTTCTTCACGCAGCTTCTCTCTTTCCTGAAGGAGAGAGTCGTAATTGCATATAAAATATGGTCAGATCGCCCTACTATAGTTTCTAGAACTGAATCACGTACTATTTCAATCACACTGAAAAATAAAACTAAACTATATTTAATTAAAATGAAAGATTTTTTGTAAGAAGATATTGGCAAAAATGTTTAGAAGTAAACAGCGGTGACACTGTGTTGGAGGTTTGCTTGTTTCTTAAATGGAAGTGGCTGAGGAAAAAATATCTAAAAATAGAGTATTTGTGAAAGCTGATGTAAAAAAAAAGACCATCAAAATAAATAGTGGATGTGGCTGTGGTAAAACATAGCGGAATAAATAATTTCTTCAAAGTGACAAAAAATTATTTAGCAATCTCCATCCAAAGAAAAACCACAAGGAAACTCACCACCATTTAATATGCTGTGAACCTGATGCAGTACAGTGTCTTTAACACTCAAGTAGAAGATAACCATCAAATCAATACTGTCATGCTTTACTGGCAAAAAAAACCCACCAGCCCAAGAACCAACCAATGCCAAACCACCACATTACTTCAAAAGTAAGTTCAAAGTGAACTTTTTTTGAACTAAAATAACAGAGAATGTTATCCTGAAACACAAACCCATAATCATATCCCTGCCTATTCCTCTAAAGTGCGCTTCTATGAACTGAAAAGTTAACGGAAAGTAACTTGAAGCAGGTAGCAACTAAGAATCCAGTAAACTAGAAAGCCATTATATTGTTTCTGTATCAAACATATACTGCAAATTACTTTTTCCTTTTCTATTTTCAGTCTCTCTTTCTCTTCTTTCTTCTTCATCCTTTCTTCTTCCACAATCTTCTTTAATTCTTCTCTCTTTTTTTCCTTATCTTCTTTCTCCTTTTTCTTAGCTTCTATAGCATTTGCTTTCTCTTGTTTTAATTTAGCTTTTTCAAAAGCTATAAAGGAAAAAACCAAACAAACCAAAGTTATTTTTTCTTTTATAAAATGTTAATTTTATTTAACAGTGCTAAACAAACTGGCCTTTTTATAAATTACCATATGAAAACTACATTGTTATGAAGACTGAATTGTTTCAATGCCAACTAGAAATTCAACCACTTGCTAGTTCTTTAGAGAATCAGAATTTTAAGCCTAAGTATTATACATCTTTTACAAGGTTGTCACCATTGTAATAAAGTCACATTTCTCTGGTTTTATGAGTATACAGAAGTTTATTACTTGTTTATTGGTTTCTATCAAGTGACATATAAGGATGAGAACAAATTCCAACTGCATGTAATTACAGCAACATATTTAGTAATGACTGCTTAATAACAGCATGTCACAACTAGGTGTGGCACATAACCATGAAGTATTTGTGACAGTAAAAACCTTTAAATAAGTGATCTTTGAATATTTAACTATTACCAAATTACTGAAACAACAATACATTTGAAACCTACTTATGATTTCAATGGGTTTTGTGCAAGTTTTACTTCTGTTATACAGTCTAAGCTGAACTTTAATTGGTAATAAATGTTATTGCCTGAGGAGATACAGATTTCTTTGTAGTTGTCTGCAGAAGAACAGCAGGATACAAATTTCTACCTTCTGCGAACAGACAATGTCTGTCAACCCCCACACACGCTAACAAATGAAAGGGTGTCAGGGGCTTACCATTTTAGTTGAATAAACAAGAAAGCTAGAATCACAAGTGAAGAAAATGAAGAGAAATCCTTACTTTATTACCAAGTGGACGGCACTCAAATATTTTGATTACGTTTTCCTATAAATTTCTGAAAAATGGGCTAAGATTGCTTAACAGATAGCTACCACACACTGCTACCAGCAGTGACTGTCACCCAGCAAACAGAGCCAGTGAAGCTGATCCCCCATAGCCTTCTACATACTGAGAAGGCTGATTTTTTCAGAGTACTTGGTATTTTGCTACCTTTTCACCTCATTAGTAAAGTACTATAGCAGCTCTTTATAAGAAACTTTATGAATGTCAGTGATTGTCATTCCAATTAAAAACTATTTACATGTCAAATGTTTAGATAAACATTCAATTACATTAACATAGTACATTTGAAAGGGTACTTTTAAGTTTATTGTATGGATGTATTGTATGGACGCACTTTTCAGATAACCAGTATAACATGTTGTCAGTGACAATTTATTTTTTTTCAAAGATGCAGTTCTTTAAAAGTTAAGTTTGTAATCATGGGCCAACAATGATCACACAGAACAAGTGTGACACCACAGGGGTATCATTATTATTACTGATTTGATGCACTCATCATTTTGTGTCTTCAATGAAAAACAGAAAGCATTTATAAAGTCTGCATATCAACATGCTGTGATATCTTTTTAGTGAGGCAGCAGAAAGTATACAGAATACATTTAAATCTCCATGTCATACAACTTATGCCAAGGCTGACAGCTTCAAAGAAAGAAAAAGCAACCTGTTTCAAGGGCATTGGGTTTGTGAATGCAATGAGATAACACAAAGATAAAATTAAGCCAGAACATGTCTTTATTACAGCTTCTAGAAGGATAGTTAGTGCCACACAAGCAAGGAAGCAGCCTTGATGTTGATCAGCAATTATCTTGTTCTGTGCTGTCACTTCCAGCACATAAACAAATAGATACTAATTGTCCAAAGAAGTGGGCACATAAGTTTAGTGGAGCTTGTTAAATCCTGGTGTCCCCATCCCCTATGAGGAAAAGGCCCTGAGCAGCCTCCAACAACTTTGCAGTTCTCTCAGCACATGTCGGACTAGATAACTTCCAGACATCCCTGCCACTCTAAAATATTCTATGATAATGGAAACAAGAGCTGGAAACCAGATGTTCACTGAAATATTTCCGCAGATTAAAACCTTTCCTTAGGAAGGACACCAGTGCTTACAATCCCGAAGAACGTCTCCTTGTCTGAGTTTTGTCTCCTCAAGAAGATGCACCAGTTTACCTTTGCATGGGTTTAACTAGGCATGTGGGTCCCCTTACTTCATTTGAAGTCAAGTTTAAATAGATCAGAAACAGGTCAAAACTAAGCCAAAATAATTCAATCAGTCCAAAATAAAAATCTCTTAAGTGATCTGTGCTCTTTTAATTAGAAAAAAGTGTAAATATACTGTAAGTAATCTTGCAGAACATTTAGACATACCTTAAATATCTATGCACAGATATCCTCAGAAAGACTCAGGATTTCCTTAAGGATTATTGCAGGCTTGGAAAGCACTGCAATTATTTTAAATTTTGAGGTAGATTTCCCATTTACAGATTTTCCTCATACAACAGATTGATTTGTGTTAAGTGTTCAGACTGACTGGTGTTAAACCTTCACGTTTTGATATACTTTCAGCTGGTAAAATTTATACATGACTTCAAAATCCAAATGTCTGCGAAAATTATTTTGCTCTTTATTTATCAGAGAGAGAAATCAACGCAGCTGGACTCAAAGCCTCCTACATTTGCCCAGTTCAGTACAAAAAGGAAGGAAAAAGTCAGGAAACAACTATTCCAACCGCTGAAAGGAGCACTTTGCAATAGCGCTGCGGCAGTGCAATCTTACTCCATTTTCCCTTTGAAAGGTACAACCCCAGAAATACTTTAATTATGGCCTGCTCTTAGACCTGTAAAAACTGGTTCTACTAGTCATAGGACTAAACCTCAACTTACCCATGGCCTGCATATCTTCTTTTTGCTTCTGGAATTTTGTCTTTTCCCTTGCTACTTTACTTTTGTTTCCTTGGGTATTTCGTTTAGCAGGAATCTTGTCCTCCTGATAAGACAGTCCCGAGGGGGAGTAGAAAAAAAAAAAAAAAAGAACAGTGAAATGGTGAAATGACCAGCAACAGATATTCCTAATTTTTCAACAGTTCTCTAAAAACAAGCATAAAAACAGGCTGTAAGAGTTTCCCACAAACATATTAAGGGATCCTGCCTAATAGCTGGGGGGAGAAGGAGGAAGAGGAGAGAAACCCCCAACCCTTTTTCTTCCGGCTTTTTTTTTTTCCTAAATAGAGTAGTTTAGAGCACTAAGCTTTGCTGTGTCTAAATAAAAGCAAGTGCCATAACTGTATCTGAGGGCAAGTGTCATAACTGTACCTAAGAGTACAAATTAAAGTTTTTTAGCAAATTATTTATTAATCATTCCCAGAAGGGACAGGTACTCAATGTAACTTCACAACACACTGAAAAGCTAGTTTCTCAGTGGGATCACAGAAATAAGAAAGATAAAAATAAGAAGATAACACATAAAGTATGGTCCCTTTTACCAGCTTAACTATAAAGCTATCTGCTTAATAGCAGTTATGTAATACACCCCAATTCATCCTCAAAAGTTAAAAAAGCACAGCATCAACCTAGCATTCCAACCATTCCAAAAGTTCACAGAAAATGGAAGAACTTAAAGATTAAGCTGCTATGTTTTCATCTGGAATTAAAAGTGTTATTACTCACAAGACTAGTAGACACCCTTTTTGGAGGTCTCCCTCGTCGTCTGCTTGCAGGACTGAAGATAAATGTGGGTGGGTCATCGGGAAAGAAGTAGGAGAAATTTTGTTCGGCTAGATTATATTTTGCAATTGATGTCGCCTTAATAAGAAAGATGAAAACACATTGTGAAACTCTTACCTTTTCATAATATAAGTTATTAAATGAATCATTGATTCACAAAAAAAAGACAATAAAAGTAACTAGATTCACAACTGGTTAGCTTCGGTTAAGAAATGAAATTCTGAAACAGTATAACTGTAGAGTTAATCCACCAAGTGGATAATAAAGGAAGCAGCACACGTTCGAAAATAGTATTTGGCCTCATTTGGTAAGATTTTATTTCTTTAGCTGCCTTTTAGCAGAAACAACTAGAAACAGTCTTCCTTGCTAGTTACGCAAATGTGTCAAGAATTACTTTTGACAGAGAAAGTTGAAAAATTAATTTAGTGAATAATCACATACTTAACATTAATGGAGGAGGAGAAAGTTTATGACTTTTGTCATTCTGAATTGCCTAAGTTTCTTTTCAAGTTCGCTTTCCCAACCTGGTGACTTCAAGTCTGCCCTTATCAAGTGATAAGGATGAGGACGCAAAGGAGACACTCCAAATACAACATGTTCACATAATTGCCGAAACACAAGGCAATCAGCAAGGGAACAAGGAGACACTCCACAAAAAGCCCAAACAAAGAGAAGACAACAAATGCACGCATATATGTAGTATAACAATTTTCCCGAGGCACCAGAAAGCATTCCATAGATCACTAGACACAGCACACTGTACCATATCAAGGACAACATGATTGCTAACAAGCCCAAGGAAAGAGGTGGTTTATCCCTTTCAGCTCTATTTTCTTCTATTTCTTTAAAAGAGACAGACTTTAAAGTTACAAAAACTTATTTAAAAATTAGTTGCCTTTGTTATTTTCCACAACTTTCAGAGGCAAGACTCATTGATGCTCTCATCTCTCAGAGCTCCCCTGTGCAGAATGAGCAGTTATGCAGCTGCATGAGGATTCTTCTTAAACACAAACAAAAAATACAAGACATAATAAACAAACATGCTACTTCCTAAAACGAAGATGAAGATAAGAAGGATTTCAGGGTCAAAGCTGCAATACGCAGTGAAAGAGTCAAGATCTGCAGCACAGCAAAGGAAATTGCTGCCTACTTGGTAAGTGTGGGAAAAGCTGCTCAATTCCTTGAGCATAAGGAAACAGAAATGCTTGAGTCATCCTGCACAGACTAAGACGTGAATTTTAGTCTGAACTTATGCTATGTATCACACCATATATCTCAACGTAAGATGACAAAAATATGCATCTTAATATCTCCAGCGTCTAAGGCCTCATCAAAAGCCCATTCCAGCCACCTGAATTTTTCGGTACTTCAGTCTCACTGAAGAACTGGAGACTGAACTTAATATATGAAAAAATATTTTCCAGCTAAAAGGGTTACAATAGAATAATATTAGCTTACTGTACCAAAACAGAAATAGTTAGTTTTCATTTGACTTAGAAATACCATCTGCATACCTTGAAGAATGAAAACAACTATGTGTTAGACTAAGCAAAAATATAGTATGTTTTAATAAATAACATTTTTCTAGGTAAAAGCTCCCATTTTTATTCTGGGAACTTTTCTTAACCAGTTGCTAACGAAGAAATTAGAGAATTAAATTCTGCTTCATGTACAGAAAAACTACCAGCTTGTTTTACAATCAAGTCAACAAAAAACTGTTTTTACAGAAGAAGTTGCAGTATTCAGCCTTTTATTTTGGAAAAGTCAAACACTAACTCAATATATTATACTTACAAAAAGCTAAAGTTGACGTAATTTAAAAAAGAAGCTCTGAGCAGCTAGTAGAGAAAAGTCAAAAAAAAAAAAGAAGAAGAACTGAGTAGGGTCAATATTCTATCTCGCAAATTATTCCTCCTTATTACCTTAGTTTTAATGACTCCATCATGTGTTTCACAGTGTTGTTTCAGAAAAAGTTTAAGTTTATCACGAGAAAAGAGATGTTTCCTCCGGCTGTATTGAGAAAAAAAGGTAGCATTATCAACTAGCATCTTTATCAGCATACAGCTGACAATATGTGCAAGAACACATGTAACAGATCATATGATTAACCTTTTTCTCATTTTCTTAATTATAATTACACACACTACCATAACTAACAACCTTTCGTTGCAACTCAATTAAAAATTTCCTTATGAACAAAACCAACCCCAAATAATACTTTAAAAACAGTCATTTTATGCATCTGTAATTCTTGTTTTGAACATCCTGGTATGTCCTCTTTTATACACACACAGAGGCAAACTTCACAGTCTATTCACCCCTTCTAGATCCTCCAAACATTCCTTCCTATCACAGTAGCTTTTAAAATCCCCAAATAAAACTAAAGTCTGATTGTTTTAGAAGGGAGTTAAAACCAACAAGCAAACAAGGACAGCATGAAAGCAGCATTCACATCTCTCAAACAGGGACCTGAGGCACAGAAGGCTCAAGCCAAGAAGTGAGAGGGGTGAATTCACACACTGCTTGGTCAGGCCGCGGCACTCCTTGCTATGGGACAGCGTGCGCTCCAGATGCTTCTTGGCGTTCCAGGGAGCCCACAATACTTCATGGGAAGGAGAAAACACAACTACACTGGAGTAGTTAATGCAAAAACTAAAATCGATTTATGCTGAAACTAAATGACTAAATCACTGAAGGTTTTTTTCAAAGTAGCCAGTTTATAAAGTTTTGGTGCACAATCTAAAAAAGTTGTTTTTACTAAATTCAAGACAAAATTATGTTATTTAAGAAGTAAAAACTCTTCGGCAGCTTTCTATTTTAAAGCAGTAAAGCAGTCTGACTGCCAGTGGCTGCTCCAACATTTCAATTCAGTAATGCTGTCACACAGAGCGAGGGTTCACAACGCCAATAGTTTATCAGTATTATAGAACAAGGTTCTCAAACTTCTTTTCGCCTACTCCGTCAGTCAGAGCAGTAGGCACAGGTGTTAAAAGCAACAGCAGCTTTCACCCGTGTGCTAACAAGAGCACACAGACTTGTAAGGAGTTGGTGTCTGTGGTAATACTAGCAAAGCTTGGAACCCTTGCTAGGAAAGCCTGTGAAACGCAGTATTTTGTTCCAGTGCCTCTAATTAGTAGTTCTAACATATTTGAAAAAGCTATTTTATATCAAACACATCTTACAGTGACTTACGCACAACTCAGTTATAAAGTAGAACTTTAACTTTCATGTACTAATTTTTACCTTAGTTGAGATGCTTTAACGATAACAGTTTCGTATAGTTCTTTTTTAATGGGTTGGACTTTGTATTTGAACAAAGAAGGATCAGTTATGGCTTTCTTCTCCCTAAAAAAAAAAATCACATCAGTCTTATATTGTATACATGTAATATACACATACACAATGAACCTCTTGGAAATATCCAGCCATATTTAATACAGGCTTTAACTTCCACTGATACCAAAGAGGACCTATTCACTTCTGCCAACTTTTCTGCCACTAGATTTAGATCTGCATCAAAGCCAGTTCCTGCAAGGAACAGGAAAAGGGATAGGCAATGTTGGTTTTTATTAGGGTGAGATGGAGATGAGAAGGAAGAGGGAAACAAGCAATGATACATTCCTGTCCCTCAGAAAATCATCTCAATACTCTCAGTACTTGTGACTGCAAAAGGAAAGCAGGAAAAAGGAGAAAAAGATGATGAGAAAGGAGTCCAAAAGAGAGAATTAAATAAAATTAATAGAAATAGTAGCCATAGAGCTACAGATAGCACCTCAAAATGAATAAAACACAGGTAGACCGTTTTTCTAAAACGTCAATTTAGAAGAAACACCCTCACCAACAACATTCTGAAAATAACAGGAAACATAAGGCAATGCATCTACACTTTAAAATAAATGCTTATCAAGTTACATGTTTGGGGTTGTTTTTTCTTTCCCTAGAGCATACTTCCCTTTTACAGCTATCAGCTACAGAGAAGTAAATTCCGCCCGCCCCCTGGAAAATATTTCTTCAGTTTTAACATAACAGTAACAGGCTTCTAACACCTCTTCCTAGGAGAGCAACAACCCAGTCTGGTGTGCTACCAAAACAAAACCCACTCCTTTAGAAAAACAAAGGGAGGGATTTTGTCATAGTCAATATACTTTACATAGCATGATATATTTATGGAAAGACTTCATGAACAGAGCTAAACTACTGAGATTTTCTTTAAATAACATTGCGTTTTGCTATTAAGCAACAGAACTAACTTGTCCTAGGGATTTAATTTGTAATCAAAAGCCATATTGTTCTGTTGAGAAGAATTAAACCGTCATCTTATTCTATCAGTAAGGGAAAGGGAAAAAGTTGTCTGGATGAACTAGGAGATTTACAGCTATGCATTTCACCATCACTGTCAGTCCCTCCAGCATTTACAGAATGCCTGAAGGTGGAGTCTGTGACAAAACAAAATAAATTAATATACCACTTGCTATTCTTTACCCCATGAAGAACACACACAAGATGTGGTGAATGTTGCAAGACTGCTGAATATGAAATTTGCTCCAACTCTTATTTTTCCCCAACTAACCCTGTGAAATCGAAGTCCAAATAAATGCAACATTCAGGTGCCTAATAATAAATACATCAATTCATACAAATTAAACCTAAAAGAAACAGTACTTATCCAGTTAGTGTCATTTTAGATGAGAATAGTTTGCAAATTTCTGGAGCAAAATAGTTTGACAACTAAATGATCAACATAGTTTAATACAAATGAAGGAACAGAAAAGAAGATTTAGACTTGGAAACAGCAACATGCCTACTACACTGCCTTGCATGAGCCTATCCAAGTTAAAAATCTCAAGTTGAGTCACTCAGACCAATTCCAATTCAAGAAAAATCATAAAAAACCCACCCAGCTAGTCATATTAGCAGAACAGAGACAAAGTGTATAAACAAAGTAATTCAGTATACCCACTGGCAAGATTTTAACATCTCTGCCTGTGATTTTAAGTTTATTAAAAGAGGCTTCATATTTTGGTCATACTGTGACTTGGTCTTCCATGATCATCTTCAGTCTCAAGGTAAGAAAGCTAGAGGAACAAATGCTGTCACTACGAATTTCTGCATAGTATCAAATACAAGCTTGTTCCCTCACCATACACCTCTGGGTTTCCAGTCCTTTAGTCTAACAAGCTAAAGAAGGACCCAAGCAAATAATGTTCAAATACAAAATAAAAGGTATCAGAGCACCAATGTTATACCAGAAGTATATTAACTTAGAAATTTTTAATAGATTCTCAGCTCTGGACTGTCTGTAATTGCAAGCAGGGCCCCAAAATAATCAAATTATTAACTCTTGTATCATTAATCTTTACTTTTTAGTTTGAGTAAATCCTTCTCTCTCCTTCAGTGGATCATATATCATATCCCCAATCTAATTTCCAAACATACTAAGTTTTTTCTGTTTAGTTTCTGAGTTTCCAATGATTATCCTAAGTAGTTAACATATTCCTGAAATCCTCCTCCATAAATTCAAATATAAAGTCAAAAATTTGCTTAGTGTCTAAGAGGAAGAAAAAGTTCATTCACTACATGTAGAAAGTTCTGCAAGTTATATAGGTTATCTAGTAGCTTTGGCATAAAAGTCATAATACTATTTTTGTTATATTTTACTTTATAAAGCATTGCATAACACACATAAGAGTTAGCAAAAGTTAGACCCATTTCACAGCAGAGATCCCCTACAGTTCTTCACAGGACAGCTCTGAAACTACCAGACCCAAAGGAAAGAATAAGAGTATCTTGTAACTTAGTAGGTGAAAACTGGAGCTGACTCACCCATATTATATCACTTTCTGCTGCACTAAAGTACATGTGCCTAGCACCCAGCAGAGTCTGGCATTTTTTGAATGAGGTTCCTCTTAACCACTGACAGATAATAATCTCATCAGCCCTTCAATTACTTTGGCACAGTGACCATATGACCTGGATATAAATTTCTGCTTACAGTCCTGCTGTATTATATTCAGACAGCATGATCTTAAGGTAGCTTCACCAAGAAACTTCTGAGACCTTGTCCAGAACATGACTAGACCTTCTGAGTTACCTTGTCCAGAACATGACTACCTATATTATCTGGTTTGAGTCTTGCTGGAGCTACCTATATCTTGCAGTATTAATAGAACTAGAAAAAATGCACAGAAAAGCACTGAGGGTTAGAGGATCAGGAACACATCTAAACTGAATGCTGTCCTCCTTTTCCAAACAGGGGCAGTGGCGTTTCTTCCTGTCTTTGACTAAGTTTGGGAATAGGAAAAGCTCCCTTGAAGAATGCTTGCTAAATAACACAATGATTTACTCCTTATGCGCCAATGCAAGCCTTACACAGATGTAATCTGTCAGTATATTAATCCTGATGGAAAAGCTGGCCTCGGCATATCTTTGAAGGTTGCTGCTGCCAAGGTGCTTTATATCGAGCATTTACAACGGCACATTCGGAACTGCACCTGTGTTTTGGAATCTACTAAAACTTCAACGTGGAAATACAGCTACCCGAAGACTGAGAACAGCATGCTGGTTATACCATTCTAAGGACAAGACAACAGCACTTTGCAACAAAATCCTGACTTTGAACCTCTTGATGAGGATTTTAAGATGCCTTTGATCGAGTACTTTGGTCTTTCCTCACAATACTAAGTAGACTAAAACCTATCACTATTATTATCAGATTCAGGGGATGGAAGGATGAGAGAAGAAAGGAAAAAGGAAAGATAAGAATTAAAGATGAGGTAAGATTTGTTCTCCTGAAGACATTGTATAGCTTTAATGACAAGCCATGACTGCACTTTTTGAAATATCCTATTCATAATTCGTTTTCCAAAGAGAGGCAGAAAACTAGGTTGGAGGTGGTAAAAAAATCTCAATGGTAAGGTTCCACTGGCATTATTTCCAAAAACCTCTGTTACCTCTGCTTGCATCCCAAAACTTGCAAAAAAAATTAACCCTTCCCCAAAATAAAGGTGATGCTTCACTTCAACTTGAATAAATACCCAAATTTACTGCCATGAACCAGCCACCAAACCAAAAAAGAAAATTTTTTTTCTTCCAGTATTTCTGATGTGGTTGATGGTTCACATTACTCATAGCCCTGGCAGGAGGAATACCATGAATTAAGTTGCAGCTAGTATTGCATATATTAGGCAGTACAAGCCCCTCAATCTCCAGCCTGCTGCTTAACGCCAAAGTGAATGCAAGAGTTCAATCCTACCCCTAAGTCTAGTAGTTTAAATTATGAACACTGCTTTTCTATGACGACCACTATCCTACGGTACCAGAGGGTCCCAGGGCTGAGCATCAACAGGTCAAGAGCTAAGAAGATTGCTACCTTCTGCTTTGCAACCCAGGCCCTACAAAGCAGCCTGTTTTTCTGAGGGAGCACAGGAGTGAGAGTGTCCTGGCCTTTTTCTCCCTGTACAATCTCAGCTTTTACCGGAGAACACAATAAATAAATAAATAAATAAAAAGGGTCAGCAGGAACACTTGTACAGACTGCGTCGCTATTTCTGCCCCATGCAGACAGAAGCAGGGTCAGAGAAAGGTTGGGATCTCTAATGACATCTATTTTCAGTTAAGATTCTCTAGCCTTACAGATTCTTTAGGAAAAATATTTGCAGATGGCCCATCAATCTGTGCTGTGCTCCCCTCCCCCTCTCACAAACACACCGAGCATCTGCTGTACCATTGTTTAACGGCACTGCAGCTTTGCATGAAGCCTGGCTCTCAAAACCTGGAGACTGGTGCGCAGACGGAGGCAGAACTGTCGTTCTGCGCATATCAACTTGACATTGGTCCCAAGGAGAATAACATCCATACTCTCCACCTCCAAGTTTCTCCACAAACACCAACATGTAGTCGCTAAGGGATTTGGGCTGCAAAACGATGTCATTCAGTTCGGTGAGATTTCTCATTGTATGAGGGTATATAGAATGTCAGATGCCAATAAACAGAAACTGACAACAATGCTCTACTTTCAGATAGGTTTTACAGATACAGTAAACAGTACTTTCCAAGTTTGCATATACCCAGAAACAAACTGGAGGGTTATTACACTCTTGCATTCATTATAAGACTCACTTAAAACTTTCAGTAAGCATTTTAAAGCTACAAGAGATTTGCAATTTAAGCTTGTAGGATAAATGTTAGGTACGTCACAGAACAGTGTCTCAAAAGTTGGTATATTCTCACAAGATTTCTCTTTTTAAGAGAAAGAAATTTTTCATCCCTTCTCTGCGCTGTCAAAATAAGTAATCAGCTGGGGAGAACCACAGACTGACTGGGAGTGTAAGAATCAGCCTTACTACCAGCTCTGCACGCATAGAAGTGACAGCAATATAAAGGGATCAATCCCACAGTCAGCTTTGTGCACGCCTGCATTATTCCAAGAATAACGTCCTTTCAAATGCCATATGCCTTGTGGAACACAGAAAATGCATTTATTTTCTCAAAGATGTAGGACCTCTTCATGAGCACCTTGGACACTGCCTTCAAGAAACAGCAGAGAATTTTAAAAATTATTTATCCCATGTTGTTTTCTCTAGCCGAGTGAGGAGCTCCACTCTAGTTATTCGAGGCATGTCAGGACATGAAGTCCTCAAGCAGCAATCAATGAGAATAACTTAGGCATCCACGTGACATCTCAAAGTCAATGACAGTTCACGTAAAGCCTCTATCTTGCTAGATACAAGATTTGGGCCCACTTTGAACACTTGTCTTTCACCAACACTGTGCTTGTGAAGCACAGAAATCTCTCTTCTCATTACACTGCTAGGATAAGCTGCATATATAAGCTCAATTACTGGTCAGTACAGGGATACTCCAAATTAAACACTACACCTATAGCCAAGAAGCCCTCTTATTCAATGTTATCAAGCTAGTCCAGTTGCTTAAGACAAGACACACACTATTGCACTGCATCTAAAATCATAATCAAATCCATAAAATGCAGTGGTACATATTTATATGGTCACGTGCACAATGAAGAAAGCTTTGTACATTTTTATGGTTTTGGCACAAACACCTTAAGTCTCTGGAGAGACTTTTCGGAGAGTTCCAGTACGAGCATGTCCTCTTATTATAAGGCAATCTCAACTCTGAGCCCCGTGATGGAAGTGAAGTAATACATCATGCTAAGTAGTGCCAGACTGCAGAAGTGCAGAACATATCTGCATTTTTCAAGCTACAGCAGCACAGAGAGGACTAGTGATAGGTGTGCACGGCTCTTCCATCTCTCAGAAACAGTCATTCCAACGAGATTAACAATGATTATTCTGTAGGTACTCCATTTCTCATAACACACACTTCTCTGGTGGATTACACATCGCATAACTGGCACCTGTGAATATTCAGCTTGTCACCTTCAGCTGGCTGAACACTCACGATCCATACAGATCAAATAATTTTTCAGTCAGACCCTGCCACATCTGCTTTAGTCTCATTTCCATCCAGCCCAAATGCTTTATACTGTAAAAGTATCATTTACCCATTTTGTGCAGAGCTATTGTGCGTTTCTGAGTCGTCACTGTCACTGATGACAATTGTGTCTCCATCAGCGCTGCTGGTGTGGCCGTTTGACATTCCATTGTGATGGGCTGGAGCTATGACTTCCAAAATTTTACACTGCAACCTGAAATAAAACACAGAGATTTATTACCAAAGTGTTCCACTAGTGCAAGCAGTCTAAAGTTGTAGCAGATGTTATTTTAAGAATACATGTAACTGAACATTGTATTGTCTACTAAACAAGTAAACACCTAAGAGCCTTGCACTGAGAAACTAGTTAAAATATTAATTTCATGAGTTCCATCTAATAAGTGAACAAATTTTTCTGCTTACCCAGCTATCAGCTTCACTACTCAGGACTGAAAATCAAGTCAATGATTTGCGGTTGTGATTTATTTTTTTTTCAGTTCTCACTTAAGTAAACTAAAAGTTAACTGATGTGTTACTTTAAAATTAGACACCAAATCTTTTACATTTGTTTTGATAGCAGTTTAAGAAAAGCAAAAGATTTTCAGATGCCAAAGTATTTTTACTTCTAAGGGATCATCTTGTACTGCTGTCCATGACCTAAATAAACAAGGCTGAAATGATTATTATGCATCTAATCTTAATAATGGCCCATTTATCTGCTGACACATATTAAGGCTCCATCTGGCATGCACACAATTGACAAAACAAGTCTATCCCTTTGCCATCCCGAATGCTAGCTATAAAAGGCAGAATTAACCACATATTAAAAATATAATTATATCAGCACTTCGTGCTGGGTAACCGTGTTATAGCTGGTTCTTAACCGCTAACTTTCACCCCTTCCTGGAATTCCATGGTTGGTATTTTTAGTTTTATTTCCTAAAGCCTTGTCTGCTTCATGAAAATTAACTATTGCAGTCAATGGATGCTGTCACATGCTATCACTAAAAGCTCAAAGGGTGGGGGGAGACAGAACACATAATAATTCTCTTTTCTGGTAACCAAACACTGCCACTTGGAATTAATAAAATGGAGAATACATGAAGGACAAGGCTTGAATTAGCCTGACATCATGCTTAAGTTAAAGAACAAACAAATAAAAAATCCCACAACAAATCTCTCACAGACAAATTCTAAGCATTCTTCTATCTGAACTGAACACTGGCAAAAAAGTAATGGTGTCAAAATACTTCTTAAACACCTCTTTCTGCACACAGATAGTATTATCCAAAATCTGAAAAAAAAAAGAAAAAAAAGAGGGAGGGCAGAGGGAAAAGTTGTAAACATTAAAATATCCTAGGTGGTATTAACTTGTGACTTTAGCTAGGACCTGTAACGCAGTTAGAGCCTGTAGCTGTCCTCCCCAAGACTCTCTGCAACAGGCAGAGCGCTCCAGGATGCTCCAACAGATTGTTATTTAAAAAAAATATATATTAAAAGACTCCAGCCTATTAACATCTTTACATATTCCTAAAGACAACAATAAGACCAATGCTTAATTATCCACATGCAGAGGCAGCCTGAGTCCGCTGGACTCGCTGACCGCAGGCATGCTGCCATCCCAACGCAGCCAGCCCTGTTTCCAAAGCTGCCTGGTTTGGGGCTGGAAAACACATTTTCCTGGTGAGTGGAGCCCAAACTAATTAACTGTGCAAATCTAAAGGGACTTTGTGTAAAGAACCAAGAGCACCCAAGTACGTAATGGAGATGGAGCCTTAGAGGCTGTTGACAAAGTCCAAGTCCAACAAGGCTTATTAAGGTCTGGCCCAGCACCAGACTCTGAGTCCTAAGGAAAGTCTATCATTACGGTATCTTGGTTTTCCAATATTTGGAACATCACAGTCTCCCCTTCATACTACATAATATGGAGCTGACTGCATGGCAGAATGTGTAATACGCTGGCTTTTTTAAATCCAACAGAGATCACATGCTAAACAAACTTCTTAGTAGAATTAATTTCGTTTCAGGTTATAAAATATATTTCCTAGAGAGTTCAATTCAATTTAAAACACACTTTTAAATTAATTTCTAATGGAAAAATAATCAAAAGCACCAACGCTTAAGGCTACTTTTTCCTAATTTGTTTGCTACTTGAAGACCACTAGAGGGAGCGCATATACACTAAATTTGTAATCACAGTAGAACAGCTACATGAAAGCTAAATCCCAATCTATGCTACCCAATGCCATGAAAGGACAAAGAGGCTAAAACATACACACACGAATCAACCCTCCTGGACTTGAATACTTAGTCACTGAGTATTTTAGCAACACTTAATTTACCTGCTTATCCACCAGACAGCCCTGTAATTTACAGGGTACCACATCTCCTTCTGTAAGAACAAAAACTATATTCTATACACTTGATTCACTAAGTAGCAAAATCCCCCATACAGCTGCTTTTTTTTTTCTTTTTATTATTAAGCAGGGAGAATGACTAATGGAAAAAGCTATCACAGAAAGCATGTGATTCTCTATCCTCTATGCCTTCACTCAAATAACTACCAGAGATCTTTGAGGAAGGAATCAAGTGAAACACACATTACCTGGCTCAATAAAAGCATAATCCAATGAAATTCAATAGTAACTGATAGACAAGGGATTAAAGAAAGTGATGCAACCATTCCTTCTGGCATTAAAGAATTAATAATCTACGAATGAAGGCTCTTTTTAGCCTTGCTGCCATCAGATAGTCATGGCTAGTAGCAGCCAAATCCTGGGATAAAAGAGGCAAAGACACTGCTTCTAGTGTGAATGAAGGTCTGCTCTTCTCAACAACCTCATCATTCCCCAAGTTCAGTTATTACAACTCTGTATCACATGGCACATAAAACCGCAGAGCTGATAGCTGAAGCAAGAGAAATGAAGCATACTACTTGCAATATTTTCTAAAAAGTAAGATTTAGACATTAAGACTTTTACAGAGCTTATGTCAAAACCAAACCATGCTCATTCACTGTTTCCCATAAACCAAGAACTTGGGGCATCTCCACCTAAAAAGACAGCGGTGTCAAACTAAATAAATACTTGCCCCAATACCCCCCTCAGTCAGGAAGCACTTTGTTCAAATAACAATAAATATTGTGAAAAAGCTTATAGCCACACTAAGTGAACCCACAAGGTATTCAGAAAAGGATCAGGTAAATTGAGAACCGAGCCATCGTGAACTTTGACACAATAGCCCCAGCAACTCTAGCTCAGACGCTGACAGCCAAAAGCTGGAACAGTAAACCTCCAAAAGGATTACCCTGTACTCCAACAGTTTTGCGTACCTATTTCTGCACTATCAACAACAGGGTACAGATCCTCTGACCTGTTCCAAGGATGGCCGTTACATTCACAGCTTTATTTTTTCTAAGCTCAGAATTCAAGCTCTTTGAGTTCCTCTTCTGTTACGGAGAAGGTTCCAAGAAGTGCTCAGCCTGTATGATTAAATCTGTTCTTGTTTGAAGAAAGAACAACACAAGACCCCGAAAATTTTAAACACAAAGACAGAGGAGAGATCACCCATGTAGGTTTTTTTAAAAATACTAGTGCACATCTCCATCTCTCTCAAAGGAAAAAACCTGAGGTCTTCCATTGAATTCCATGAATTTTGGGTAGGGCCACTCAGCTGCACAGGTGAAAGACGTAACTGACTCCAACAACCTAATGGCAAGGGACACTGACCGGAGACTGTGGTACAGGACAGTTTCTGTGGAAACCCAACTCCATCAGTCTCTCTCTAGAAGTACGATTCTGTGCTGTGCTTTGAAGAGCAGCTTAACACAACTACCAGAAAAACTTGAAGGTAGGACTAAACCTTGTCATTCCTAGAAGAACAGTAAGGAAGCAGCAGGTTGAAGGGGTACAAAAGCAAACCGCACCTGCGGCCTTAGGCTGCTGCTCCATTTGGCAGTTCAACACTGCCAAAAGGGGAAACCTGCCCTTGCCGTTCCTCCTTCCAGCCACATACCTGGTACAGTGCTTGGGGTTTGGGTGTTTTTAGCTCTGTCCCTCAGTGTCATCTACAGATTGCCATTAAATTCAATTCGCTTACCTAACAAAAAAAAACAAACAAAAAACAACCAAACTAAAACCCCAAACAAATCAAAACTTACCCAAGGTGAAGAATTGGGTAAGTTACTGTCAGCTACTTCAAGCTGCTCACTAAAGGATCTGATGAGAACTAGAGTATATTCAAGAGGCAAATATTGTCCACAGCCAAAAGCAGAGAAGAAAGGAGAAGTAGTAAGACCTTCCTTAATTAGAGGCTCTGAGACACTAATTTATTGAGTAGCTCAGTGATTTCAGCAGTTTATCCTTCCTAACTGAAACACAGCATCCAGGCGCATGAACACTGGGTCACAGGGAAATCACACACCTAACCAGGTAGTTGGGCAAGACAGGTACGTGCTTCAAACGCACCAGTAGTCCGAGGTGAGAGTTACTGAGGAAACCCCGGAACAAAGGGTAAGTATAACTTACTTGCCCCTTTCCTCTTTCATTCAGCTCAGCAACTAAAAGGCACATAAACAAGCTGCCGGACAGGCAGGTATCTCCATCTACTTCTGCTGACACAGCAGAGCACCACAATTTGAAGAGGAGAAACAGAAGCTGCACTCCACTATGTAATGGGCCAAAAACAGCCGTTGCAGGATGTCAGGCAGAAACCTTACCCTGCAATTATTGGCACTTCCACTTACTCAGAGAAGTTCTTCCCAACTGCTGTGTAGGCCTTTACATCCAACCAAGACTGGAGCTAGAAGCTGTGAGAGGAGAGAGCATGTCTCACTGCCTGTCAGCTGAGCGTTCTGCACAACAGCTTTTGATCTGGCCAGCGTGATAGAAATAATAGTCTGGCACTCTGCTATGTCCTTATTTCAAGTCAAAAACCAAGGTCCCTTGAAGGCCCAGGTGAGTTATAAACATGCCTCCGAATGCTTTACAATAAGCAGAAAAAACCCATCCTTTGGATACAGAAGGCTGTTTCAAATCGGGCATTGGGGGAATATTGCAATATTTTGAGGCCAACTTTTAACTAACAATGATCAGTGAGTCAGAAGCAAAAGGAAATCAACTTTTTAAAACAGACACCCAAATGAAAGCAAAGTTTTTCAAATGCCAAAATCAAAAAAAGCACACCTTTTCTAATAATATGTAAAGTTAGTTGAATACAGAAAACTCCAAAAAGCAATATAAGAAGCTATAGCAGCAAGTATCAAGAAGTACCAAAAAGCTACAGGCTCATTCTGTTTGTCAGCTTTTAGTAAGTTTTTAAGCAGTAAATGTCAGATAAGTGCAGTAACTCATATCCTTGTCCTAACAGTTCTCATACACTTGAAAGTAATTATAGAGATAAAAGCAAGACAAGATCTGAAGGAGTGACATCTTTTACTAAGCTAACTGGTACAGTTAATGCACACACAAAACAAAAGCGTACAACAAGGAGACAAGTTTTATGCACGTTAATGGCTTCCTGAAGTACAGTAAGAGCTGCTGGTTTTGAGTTTTAGCATCTTCATTTGTCTGTCAAGTTACAGGTAAGACTGTATGCTTCCAAGAAACTAATAAACAGCATGTTTCTGCTTAGGACAAGAGAATCCTATACAGGCAGGAGCCGTCTCCTGTGGAATTACAACTGCACTAACTAACAGTACATGCATAATTTTGACTGCCCAGCCTGCAGTTCATAGTATTGTGAACCAAACAAACACCACCACGAAAGTCATAAAATGAACGAACCAACAGCCATATCTTTAAATTTATAGTTATAAAAGTAGAGAGTACGCACAGAAATAAGAGCTAACAGATTGGCAGCGCCCAAAAATAGTTGGAACAGCTGTTCAACAATCTGTAAGAAAGGAGTTGCAGGTTCTCCCCCAGATATCACCATCTCATAGCTTCCATTAGTCAAATACAAATATATTTGTTAGTCAACAAATGCAAATATATTTATATCCCAAAGGACTCAAGGGCAGTGGAACGTGAATTCCTCACACGTGATTTTTCCAGGCCAGGAGTTGACTGATCCTGAAACGGCAATGCTGAAAGAATGCAAACTGGACTTGCTCGGTGAATAGGTTAATTTCATAAGCACCACACTAACTTTGCTACCGGAATTCAAATTCACCTTTTGAAATAAAGAAAGAAATTATCTTTGTATGCAGGAACTTATGCTTAAGCCTTACCACTACAAAAACACACTATAACTGTCTGATTCTGTAGACATTGGCTCCAGTGCCTCTGCATCCAGACAGCTTTGAAACCTACATATCAAAGGGGAAAACGTGTTGGCGGACTAGAAAATAATTTTAATCCACTATAGCTCATTAAAGTCTAAACATAGAAGACACTTTGCCTTTACTACCTAGTGGTCTTATATTAACTTCTCCTAGTTCTCAGAAGACATATAAAGCAACTAATACCTTGGGGCCAGTTTGAATGAAAAAGTTGAAAAATTAGTGACAATCTTATCTCTTACAAGGATTAACTTCTATCATCCCAACTCCACATCAGCTAGACAAAGTCATGGCTAGCAACACGCTTCCTCTGCCCCAGTTAAGACTTACAGAGATGAAAAAAGTATGCAAATCTTTTAATTGGCCTAATGCAGTACTTAATCCACTCTGAAGAGTCCTAAAGCCCTGGGACACCAGTCAAACAATTGATGAGTTAAAAAAAGAAATTTCACTTACAGACAAGGTTGCTCTGTGATTGTCTGCATTTCCTAACGCTTGGCAATGGTCAACATCAGATCATTCAGAGCAGAGGAAGGATGTTAACCTAAACCTAATGCATGATCAGATGCACTGCTTGTCCTAACAGAGAACTTCATCTACTGCTTCTGTAAATAGGTTAATTTTAAAAATGCTACTTTCTCTTAAAGCATTCTGGTGTTGCCTGCTCACAGACATTAGGCAAGTATTCTTTTGCAGTGGTGTCATCTAGTGGTCAAATTCAAATAAAAAAAAAAAAGATATTTCTTTTTTACATGTCATGTTCTGTATGTTTTCTTCCTTCTTATAAACTACCTTTAAGCAAACTGTTTAGTCTGCAGGTGGCTTACTTTTTAATTAAGTTCTGTACTAATTGCTGGACAACAACTGGTTGTCCCACACTCTCCTTGGGGAAGGGAAGGCATCATCACACAAGCTATTTTTAAGATCGGGGGAGGGGAAGCTGAAGAGCTAGTAGAGTTGTCCAACCTAAAACCTCAGACCTCTTCACTGCTCAAGTCAGACTGCAAGCTTACAGATTAATTAACTAAATATTGCACTGCTCACTTGTATGCCTAGTAAAGACAACCATTGTTTCCTGTCATAGTGTCTCAGAACACTGATGATAAATCACAACTGGTTGTTTACGCATGCTTTAAATCTAGTCTTTCCTCTGACCTCAAGGAGAAAGGAATAGGTCCTACAGCTGAGTGAGTTACACAGTTGTAGGTTTTACTTTGTTGGTCTGAGGCATTCACTGAGGTTATTTAGGTAGGCCTTCCACACCACAGAGTTCCAACTTTCAGATAACTGACTTCGGACACAAAGATGCTGAAAATCAATTTCACAAGTTTTAAGTACCAGTACTAACACAGTACTAAGACAGCAACAAATGGACAAGTTACTGCCAACAAGTACAGTACGGGACGTAAACTTGCAGTTCTGAAACACAAATATAGGAAGCAATTACAGTGACGTCAGTCAACATTTTTCCTCTGCTTCAATAAAGTGTGAGCTAAAATATTAGTTGCTTATTTTACATCTTAACTGACCATGATTAAGACGAAGTATTCCTCTATTTTCACCCCCCAACAAAATCTCAAATAATTTCCACGCCTTTTTCAATAAATTACTTTCCACAAACAGCAGTTTGACACTTTAAATAACAGTAGCATCAGCTGTTTTCAACTTCCTTGGCAACCCAGACAAACTTGAACTTAAATTAAGGTTCAGTTGTCTGCCTATATTATATAATCTTTCTGATCGATGTTTTAAATAACGATTGCCTCTTTTACGAAGGCAGTACTAGAAAAGTGTTGTTACACAGCTCCCTATGGTTCTTTACCTGGGAATCCAAGTACCTCATGTTTTAAAGCATAGCACAGCTGCCACCTGGGCAAAAAGTCACCCCCAGTTTGGTCACAGCTGGACACATACAACCCAAAAGAGCTGATCATCTTTAATCAATACCTCATCTGAAAGAGTTGAAGAGCATGCAGAATTCTCTCCTTCTTGCTTCCACCAGATTACCAAATTGCACGCATCGTTTTCACAGACTGCCTGAACAAGCTACGTGGTAGGACTGCAGGGCTTTCTCTGCAATTCCTTTCTGGTTGATAAGGGTAGTTAAGACACTAACATACCAAAACAACAGGAAGACAGAACACCTCCCAAAGTCTTCGAGTTCCTCCTACGAGACCTCAGTAACAAGGCAGAAGCAGCCAAATGCACAACTGAGCAGCACAACAGAAGACCAGAAACCAGAAGAGCCTGATAGGGATGTAAGACCAGAAAATGCAATGGGGCAGCAGATTCTGCAACAACCAGGACACACGGACTGAATACAAGAACCACCCATTGCAAAAAATCTTCTTTTGCCTACCTTCTGCACAAAGCGCTTGTCCTCTTACTCTTTCCAGACCACCTGTCCATTGCTTACAGTACTACAGACCATATGCTCAAGATAAAAACATTTACATTAAGTCAAAATGCTAACCCTTCTAGTATTTGGGTTCCCTCCCATTTACTTTGCTCAGTACCTAGAAAGCTGCATCAAAGCAATCTATCCTACAAGAACATCACAAGTGCAAATTTAGGAGCTATAAAGTATCAATCCTTAAATTGCTTGTGCAACCCCTGGTTACACAGGCATTATGTTGTAGGCTTCACGTTAAATTATGCTCTGAGCTCAGATAACAAACAATCCTGCTGACATTACATGTGCAAAAGCTTCATACATAAATGCAACGCAACACTTTACAACACAACTGGGTTTTCGTGATCTGCCAAATTCCGTTGGTCTCACAGGATGCTATTACACTATAGATAGACGGTGACCATTTTTGCTAGAAAAGATCACAAAAACGTAGCTGCACAGGACAAACACACAGATCACACTGTTGATCTATTTGTTGTTATTTACATGTAACAGGAGCTGGCACCCTTAATCCCCAATGTAGTACTTCAAAATACAGGTCAAAGCCAACAGTTAGTTGGGCAGAATAACTATGCCTCACCTCCTCCCATTTTGTATTCCTTAATTATGTATCTCTAAGCATAAAAATCCCTCTGCATTACCATGTTTTTGCACCATCTCCTGGATTTGGTATTTAACATTTGAACTAGCTCTCTGCTATACATTTGTCTAGACTATCAGTGGCATAGAATCGGCTACAGTGAATTTTTCATGCTTCATTTTACCAGATACAAATTTATACTTCTGTAGTTGAAAACATACAATATCTAGCAGGTTAATTTTCCACGGAAATAGATTTTATCTGAAACTTTGGTATTGTGAATGGTATCTAGCCCACCTCAAAGGCTTATAGAACCAGAAGTTTAGCTTACATCATATTAATACATTGATTTGTGAAAGTGGAACATATACACAAAATTGTGAGACATGTATCTCAATGCAACTTTGAACAATGAAGACGACTGAATTAAAGGCTAGTAAAAAATGTTTGTGCTACCTCAATGTGATAGAATCATATCACAACTTTATATGAACAGAACTTAGCTTACATGGTAAGTAGAAACCATTATGTTAGGGCAAACAAACTGATTTATGATGGTCTAAAAAGAAAAGTGAAAAGGAATCTGAATTTCAAAAGACTAAGAAACAAGACAGACTTGTATTTATCACATCTAAACCTACTTTTCATTTAAGCTTTGAAAAGCCAAGACGCACACACATAAATATTTTAGCAAACAGTTTAGAGAAGTAATAGAAAGACAGGAGGGTTGTTCTTGGAGGGATAAAGGTTTGTTCTTCTCAAACATTCTTTTTGCTATTAGTTTGGAAACTGACAGTATCTTCAAAGATTGAAAACAAAGACATTTCATTGAGCAAATGAAAACCCACAGCCAAACCACACTTAGAGTTCATAATATTCAGGTTTCTATTTAAAAATAGAAGAAAAACACACATATTCTCTAAACAAAATAACACCACCAGTGGTAACCTGGGTCTAGTCATTAGACAAGTATAAAGATGAGAAAGATAGAAACAAACTTTGGATATAGGTTTTCTGTACAGAAAGCAGCAACTCTACTTAAGTTGTTCTTGTCCTAGCTTTGCAGAGTGGGACTTCACTGGTTGAAAGAATAGAGCAGGGAAGAGCTAGAAAGCTCGTCGAGTAAGCACTGACCTTACGTATGTATGCATACAAATTTCCTTACAACTTATCTCCTGCAGCGCATCAACACATTTTTCTTCCTGGTGTAGTACAAAATTTGCCTTAAATAAGACCTGGATCAGCCACTAACAAAACTCATAGGCAATAACTATGTTCCCCAATGACTGCTTTGAACCAGCCCACTCCTACCACCCAATATACACCAGATCACGTGCCAAGACCTCGAGCTACCTACAGAAGCCAATAAGGTTGTGCTCTGTCTACTCTGCAGTCTAAGCTGGCACCTTCCTCCCGAAAAAAGCAAAACAATCCCACAAACAAACAACAAAAAACCCAGCAACAGCTGAACCCGCAAAGGCTTTAGTGCAGCTTTTGCAAGCATTTCCAACCTGAGCATGGTTTAAGTCTTTCCCATTCTAAACCTCAGTTAGGTAAAACTGCAAACTCGTTTAGACAAAACACAAACCTTTTCTCGTCCTCTCCCAGAAGTTGCTGTGAAGAAAAACTCACGCTAGCTACATGTTGTAAACCAACTTATTTATACTACAGAGCATATGTACCAATTATATGAGAAAGAAAGCATCTGAAGCTCAAAATTCTTCTAATCAAAGATAACAATAAAAATGCTTGCAGTATATACATCAGTATAAGAGTAAGCGTAACACTAACTCTGAGGGGAAGGAAAACTGATCACACTAAATCCCAGATAATCACCTATTACAAACATTTTACAATTAATTCCCAACTTCTCTCAGGATGCAGTCACAATTTTTGCCACTACCTAAAAAGCAAAAATCTAACTTTCATCAGTTTTTTAAGCTTTCAATAGTTGAGCCATTTTGGGTACAGAAAACACCATGTGATGAATTACATTCTGGATGATTCATCAAAACTTTCATATGATTTTTAATGCATAGCTTCTCCTAGTTTCTCATTAAATCTCTTTCTACAAACAACCCATCTTACTCACACCAGAGGGCTGACATTCCTTTGCAAATCCACCACTTGGACCAAAAGCCTGCCCTGCCAAGACCTGAGGGAGCTGTCCTGCCTCCACAGCTGCTTCTAAGCTAAGGAAAGAGATACCAAGCCCAGCAACACAATCCTACTCTTAATTAAAAGTAGGGACGAGCAGTAACAGTATCGCTAGCTTAAACATCACACCTTACTTTGGGTGTGTTTGATGGAGTTTATTTTTTGGTTTAAATAGAGTGCACGCAAAAACCACCCACACCAAACAACAATATTACTTATTTTTAAGTATACTTACCTTGCACCGTTACTTCTAACTACTTCCACTGTTTCACCAACAAAATACCGATCCTTGACATAAGCAAAGATTTCATCACAGATCTCATGAAGTCGGGAGCGATGGGTAAGGGTGGCCAAGTAGAGAACTGGAATGATGAGTGCCTCTGGAAAACTTTGAAGATTATGTCTGGCTTTCTTCTCCGATTCCAGTGCTTCCTGATATGTGAGTCCTGGTTTACCTGTGACAGCACAGCTCCACACGAGGCTGTTGCACAGAATTGTGCGTTCAAAAAAATCACTGGAAAGAAAGGCAGGAGGGGAGGGAGAAAGAAAGAAAATGGTTGAGTTCCAACTAACATTTTCAATTTGCTCACAAGTTCTTTTACAGCAGCAAATTTCTTTTACAAGCCTGAAATGCAAAGGCAGCTCTACTTCTGTACAGGCTGTAGATAATCAAGGATTATTTACCACTGTTTGCCCATGGCATGGTAAATTGTTACTGTAAAACAAAAGTCTCCTCTCACTACAGACTACAGGAACAGCGTCAAGACCTAGAAGCGCTGCAAACAAATATTCACGTATAAGCAGCCTTATGCTTAAGAATAATCACACTGAGTTTAATAGGTGTCAGATCCTCCTCACATCCCCCTTTCCACAAATATTTGCAAGAGGAGGGTCTAAAACTGTACAAACATAAAATATCCTTAAGATCACAGAAACATGTTGAAACTTGAATAAATTTCAGATTTTGAGTGCCCTAGCTCACAAATGAAAAGACGGCAAAGGTAAAAAAATTAATGTCAAGTAGTTCTCTAAATAGTTTTTATTCCTTCACTGTTTGCATTGCTCTTAGAAAAAGCATTAAACTATTTTTTCCCTACAGATTCTTCTCCCTTTTTCCATTAGCAAATATTGATTCTCCTCCTTCTCTGTATTTCCAGTGAATGCTAAAATTACATTGTTGTTATTGCTTGCCTGCTAGTTATTATATTTGAATCAAGAAAGAAAAGTTTTCATTAGTCAGTATATGTCAGTTTCTGACAGGTATCAAAAACAGTTTGTTAAAACACTTTCTAGATGAAGTAGATGATGTAGCTGTTCAAAAAACCATGTTAAAACACACCATAGACTACGGATCAGTGATTGGACGGCAGAGCAATCTCTCAATATGCCCCAGTTCAGAGAATGATTTTGTATTTGCCTTCCTTTAAAAATCTTAACGGACTAGTATTGACAAGTATGCAACACACAACATGACAAAGTGAGTTTTGTTTTGCCTTGTATCAGTTCAACATAGCAATTTCAAGGCAGACACACAGTACTTTCAGAACACCGCATGCTATGCAAGATACCCATACTGAGGTTTCACTCTTTTAAAAAAAACCAACAACCCTACACTGCACAGTGTTCTCATTTTTAAAAGGCCAGAAATGTTCAAATCATTTCTAGTACTGGGGTTAGAGAACTAGGCAGTTCACACTTCAAGGTGGTTTTTTTAGGCTCCCTGCAAACTCAAGCTGGTGAACAGGCATCAGTTAGACTGATGCAGATGAAGATGTTCGCTGCAGATGGACAGATGAACCATAACATTTTGTAAATGAAAATGGAAACTCCAGATTGAGGACAATGGAAGGTCCTGGCTCAGATAATCCTTTCTGTATGAGCACAGGATTCCTTAGAGTGAGAGAAAGATGCTTTACGAAGAACATAAGCTGCAAGAAGGGGAAAAGGACGGAAGATGAAAAGACACATTATCTGAATAATATTTAATAGCTACAAAATTTTAGATTTTATTATCACCTGCAGCTACTTAACATACTTGATAGTACACAGGTCTAACACTCCTAAGTAATAAGGAATGATTTGGGTTTGCTTAGTCTAAACAGGAAAAGGAGAAGAACAAAGAAGAGAGAATGAGAGAAATTATCTTTTAATATATGAAGAACGGATGGCTATCAGTCATTCTCTGTGTATATGACAATACGCTTTTTTTGCTGTTAACCACAGTGAATCAATATCTTTAAGGTACAGATTAGTTAATTGTTTTAAAGAACACATTACACAAAAATCTGGTGGTTTTTTTAAGGTGGTGGAATACCTTAAACATCATCTCTTCAGGTCTCTTCCTGTCCCACATTTCAATACTTCTGTATTAGATTCCCACTAATTTTTAGTAGTCTCACTGACTTCAATGGGTAAAGAAACATTTACTCAAATCTTCACGCAGCTGTGTGTCCCTCTACATATACTTTTGTGTCTCACTTACCAATGAGGTTCTTGACAATTATCTTTAGTCAGGGAAGAAAACCACACCCTAAGAGTTTAATTAAAAAAAAAAAAGTACCAGAACATAATTTTCAAGTATTACAAAAGTGAAGGGGGGGGAAGCAGAGAGGGAGAAACTGAGGTTGAGGCTGACAGTGTCCCTTTAAGAGCTGCTGTTACTCTTTGTGAGGGGACACCGGGCAGTCATGCTATTTAAAGCAACAGCATTGAACTTAGACGAAGTGAAAAAAAAACCAACAACCCAAAACTAAAAAAACCCCAAACCAACAAACCCCTCTCTAAAAAATTTTAATCCACAATCATTACAAGTGTAAAATTCTAAGATTACTTTACCTGAAATATATTTGAGGAAAACATTTTTCTATTTGCATACAAGAGTATTTTGTGTATCTAGTTTCATTGTTGCTCATTTCCTCTTTTGTTTTGGGTGGATTTTTTTCCCCATGAACTTACAGGGAAGAAAAAAAATTTGCAAAAAAAAATTACATTCTGTTTTGAAAGCATTACTTGTCTTTAGCTAGTCATTACACATAGCACATCAAAAACATCTGTGGCTTAGTCTGTTAACACAGTTTTATTGCAATGTTTTAATGATCTCGCTTTAACTTGGTTTGAGAGAGAGGAGAAAAGAAAATCCCAACAGTATAGCAGTGGATTTTATTTGTAGTACTCTTTCTGTTCCTGTCTGTCTCCGGTGCACGTCACACAAAGACTTAACCAAGAGCAGACACAACTACCTAACCAAGAGAACAGTAGTGGCAGTAGCAGCAATACCATTTCTCTTAAAAAGAATAATAATGCACTTGACCATATTCTACATTCAACTTGAACTTACAAAAGTGCATCGACTGTTACTTCACATCTGAAGGCTTATCTACATCTTTCTCTAGGGTATTACAGCCTTTGGGGCTTCCTCACTGGTTCAAGATCTCTGTAACTCTTGACAACATGGAGAAGGAAGTTCACATGCAACATGTACACAAAGCTCACTTGCGTATGGTCCCGTCCGCCTGCAGGAAGTCCAACGGGACTGCAGCGCCCTGGTGAAGACATCCACATCAGCTCAGCTACTCCAGGAGTAGAGACTAAGAACTGAGTTGCCCTGTGTAAGTAACTAATGCTGACTTCTCAGCTGGATGTCTGTCTTCGTTTACATTTAGTTAGTTTTCCATGCAAGGTAAGCTAAACAGCAAAATTATCAGCAAATCATTGCGAAGTAGTTTAATACTGCTACTTAGTAAGTATTTGTTAGGAGGTAGTTCGTTATTTTAAGCTGGAAATAAATTACTTGCAGTTTCTGTGCTGACTGCACTTGCAATGCATATGAAAACCCAGTCCAGAAATGACAGATGTCTTTTGCTTAAACTAACCAAGTATTCCTATTGAATCTAACATCCACTGTATTTTTAGTGTGTTTCAAGAACACATTTGTTTCAAACACTTTTCATTTTCTTAGCGTGTACTACAAACAAGCTGGGGGTGGTGGGTTTGGGTTTTTTGGGTGTTGCTTTTTTTTTTTTTTTAAGAGAAGAATTATACACTGGAGAATGTCAAATATGAGAAAATCACGTTAATGAATTGATATTTTCAAGAGAGGAAAAAGCAAAAAAAACCCACCTATGGAATGGCTAATTTGTAATAATTATCACTTTTAACCCCAAAACCCCTCTGAGCCTCTAATATGTAATCTCAAGAGGCTGTGGAATCAGGATATTCACAGAAGACTAACTTTGCTGTTCTGGATCGCAAAAGCGTTCTTGTACTTTGCCTGTTTCCAGAAGCAGTCAATAATACATATTACAAAATAATACCCAAAACCAAACCAAGCAAACAAACTGAGACAGATACATTTATTCCTTAATATTTACAGGTTAATTTGCAGTAAGGAATACATTTCAAGTTTATGAGATTCTCTTCAACAAAACAGAAAAATCCATGTAATTTAACTGAGGACACTTTAAAAACCCTTTTAAACAGACAGATCTCCTTTTGACTGTAACCAAGAATTTCACCAGTCAATCTATAAAAAAGTTTCAGTTATGTTTGAAGATGCAAAACTGTTCTTTCCCCCCCTCGTGCTTTAGAATGAGGAACATTCCTACCACTGTATCTATACTACTTACCATTTTCTTTTTCAGGCTGTGTTCTCAAGCAAGACAGCCCACCTCCCCCTTCAGAGAGCTACTTCAGTAGTAGCTCTTACCACACATCTGTATCAGCATTAACTTTCAGAGGCAAGGTTTCAAAGGCTGGTGGTAACATCCCACCGGTTTAATGTGTTTCTCGTGCATCCTATGCACTTGTGCATTCCCATACTGGCTTTTCCAGCCACTACTATGGCTCTCTGTCCCTCTAACCAGAGCTACAAGCAACCAGGAAGATCAGTTCCTCTCACTCCTGTTATTGATAAATACAATCAAACGCTGCCACCTCACTGCACTCCCCTTTAAAGGGTTACAAAATTATGCGATGGTATCTCAGATTAAGAAGGAAATACATTCTTAATGGCAAAGACGCTTTACAAAATCCTAGTCTTGCCAAATTCTCCTCACATAACCATTTCTCATATAGAGGCGAGTAATACAAATGTATGATTTGTACTCATCTCTACTAAAGCTGCCATGGGCATGAAAGAAGCTTTTCAACACTAAGTTTGTAGTCTGTAATAATAAAAAAAAACCTACTGAAAAACAAACAAGAAAACAACTTAACTGTTTGTGGTAATTGAAAGCTTTCATATACTTGAGGAAGAGGGTGAATTCAGGTTACCATATATATCTGTACCCACTTGATCTAGTCAGACTGTAATTTTTAAATTCTCCCCTCAAAAAAATTCAAGTTGCTATTGCAAAAGGAGATTCAGAGAAGCCTGATTTAGACAATGGTTTTCTTTCATGAAACAGCTAATGCAATTTTTAAAAAGTGCCTCCCCCCCATCCCTATTAATCTAATTGCCCTTGCTTAGGCAAAGAAATTGGAAATGTTGTTTTCAGAAGATGTTAGCTATCTGAAGCAGCACTTTGGAACCAGCAGAGACAAGGATCAGCATCTTTAAAACCTGCTGAAAGATGTATGTCCTCCAGTAGATTATGCCACAAACAACTAACATTAATTTAAACTTACTCATCTGTGCCAGGACACCTTGCTAAGTAAAAATAATAAAAATCTCAATCCAAAGCACCAATTTTACCCAACCTAAAAAAACAAAATTAAAAAAAAATATGGAAAAACAACGAAAAACCCACAAACAAAAACCTGAACACACAAACACCCTCCCATACACAAGAAACAAGCATAGCAGAGTTTGCTGCAGAGTTTTCCCAAATACCATATTCTAAGCACTGACCTCTGAGCTAACCACCCACTGACATTTCTAGGGATTGCCTGTGCGAACACAAGTCTAAATTTATCCCTTAATTTGTGAACTTAAGTTAAATACGGAATTTGGCTTTTCATACTTTCTCTCAGTGACAACATCCTTGCAGTGTAAATAAGCCTGCTGGAGTACTTAAAAAATTCCTCAAACCCTTTGAGAGCAGGAAGATGCTTTAAAAGCCTACTTTTCATGCTGAAATTTTAGCAAAACTGCAGGTACCTGACATGTATTTCAGTGCAATGTCAACAAATACATGAGAGTCATCTAATTATGTGATAGGAATAATTGTAACCAGAAAAGCAGCTTTCAAAATACTGCAAGCTGGGGGAGGAGGAGGACTTAATTCCTACAGGAACAGGAGGCTGTCAGCTCTTGCTCGTTAGTTCTTATATGCCCTACAATGAAAACACTCCTTACAACACTTTCAACACCATGTTCACCCCCCCACCCCACCCCCCCTGAGTATATCGTCCTGGAAACAGTAAGACATTACCCTCCAAAGTTACCTAACCCAACTTCTTCAAAATTTTATTAGGTGAAGTGTATTTGAGTAAGAAAAAAAAAAACAAGTCTAAACATGAAAAAGATTTAGGTGTGCTCTAATTTCGTATGCTGCAAATGAAAAGTATTTCAGATTTAATCTCATTAGTCTGCATATCTTAAAAAAAAAAAAAAAAAGAGGAATTAGGATGCGGGGGCCTTTTTGCAGCCGAGGATGGTGGATCAGGCTGGGGGTGAAAACACGGTTTATCAGCTTGGGAAAACGTCTCGCTAATTACTTTCTGTCCATTGTTCTTACAAGCGATAAAGTAAGCGGCAGCAAGTCCGGCACTACCCGCGCAGTGCGCTCTCAGCGGCTAACGGCAATTGCACAATTTCCACTGGTCTGTTTTACACACGGAGAAAGGAAAAAAAAAAGGAATTAAAAAAATAAAGGAAGGGACGGAGAGAGAGAAAGAGAAACCTCACTAGAAAGGGAGATCCTGAAGGGACAGGTGTGCCCGCTCGGGTTCGGGCCGGGTTTAACCTCCGGCGGTGCCCGGCCGGGCAGGGACC
>VWZZ01006514.1:202464-242905 GCA_013399095.1 Psophia crepitans | reverse complement strand
GGTTTCTCCAACCCGCCTCCCAAGGAGTGCGCGGTGGGCTGGAAGTCACCGCTCCCGAGGCAGGCTGCCTGAGGAGGAGGGCTGGGGGTCCAGTCTGCTGTGGAAAGGCTGCACGGTCCATCACTTCGACCTCCTCCACGTGCCCATTGTGTGTCTCCAAATGGTGGGTTGGGGTCCTCGGCAGCCGCCGGGGCCGGCACCGGCCGCTCACCGTGAAGGAGGGTGCCCCTGTCTGAGGGAGCCCGTGGCCCTCTCCGCCTTTCGGCCGCAAGCCACGTGGAAGCTTTGTGGCGCGTGGGCACCAGGTTTGGCCGGCCCTTCGGTCAGCGGTGAAGCAGCGGCACTCGGTTCGGCGCCGTAAGCTGCGCTGTTCCTCGTGCTCCGGCTGGGTCACATCCAGCGCTCGGCGTCGGTGCGTGGCGTGTATAAAACCTCTCAGAAATGAAGAGGTCCTTCTGCTGAGAGTCATAAAATGTAATCAGTTCCAGTGCGGGTCAAACAACAAAATGCTGCTGGGAATAATTTGGACTTTGTTTCTTCAGTTAAACCAGAATTGATCTATATAACCAGGCTTTCATATGTCCATGCCGTATAGACCGTGTGCACGTGACCACCTTTTTTAGTAAAACGAAGTCTGTCCCTTCTGTCCCTTTATTTTGTAAACTATCAATTCATAAGGATGCAGGGAAGGAGAAAAGCCCCTGAACATTGTTACGGTTTCGCAGTATTAAGGAAATGCAGGAGGCAATTTTCCTCTTTTTTTTTTAACAGTCTACTCCTGAATCCTGCTCTCAGAGGTACGGTGAGCTTTGCATGCGGACCAGACCATGAACAAGTTTAACTACAGTTAGTTTGGCATCAGCTTAGCTGCTGCGCTGGGAACCGTCAGGTGGACACACTGAGAAACAAGGTGTAAACGTTATATTAGCACATTAACACAGGGTTTTAAAGGTATTTAGTGGGCGTAAAAAGTGATCTAGATGAGCCAACATAAGCTTTGTGCATAATTAGTTTTAGCATTATTTGGAATTAAGTTCCTTTTGTCTGGCGTTAGCCTGTGTAGGAGCTCTGCTTAATTCTGCATCAGATGACTGATGTAAGTATATGCCTGTCCCACCAAAGGGAGATTTGCCTTGAAGGATCTGAAATATGTGACACAGTATGTTTTCCTGCTATAACAGTAATAAAGCTAAAAATCCAGCCCTATCAGCCGACTTACACAGTTTTCTTTACACTTAACTGTCATTTATTAATTCCTTTGACAGTCAATAGCCATGTATTTCAAGACACAAGCATTTTCCCCTATACAAGTATGTTCCAAAGCCTTTGCAAAGGGTCTGTGAGAGGAAAAGCTCATTAGTGTGCTTGAACTTCTAAAGAAATTAAATGGAGACTGAGCAGTAAGATGAAAAGGTATCCAGAAGGAGGGAATGTTACCCCCATAAGTTCAATCGTACTAAAATGACTCTTCAGTTCATTATGAAACCTGATTATTTTTCCCTAATAAAAATAATACAGATAAATATGATCTGCAATTTTTCTGAAGGAGTAAGTGAATACACACACACAAACCCCTTGTGGGCAGGCTCTTGTAAAGATTCAGCAGTGTTCAGTATGTCAAAACACTTGAGCAGCTGTAAGATCCGAACAAGCAAGGATGCAGCACCTGGGAAGGCGATTAAGGTAAAGGGAAAAATGCTTACATGGGTCCTATTGTAGCTGCTATTTAAATAATCCTATCTGAACTTAACCATTGTACTTAAAACAAAAAAATAATAAAGTAATCAAGTCTTGCAGGTTACTTGCGCTTATGCAACTTGAAAACAAAATCTATCAGTTCAGCCAGGTCCTTGGCTCTACTCCAGTAGTTCAAAACAGGTCTAGAGCCAGCTTAACTGCCCCAGCCATAACTATTTTCACTCCTCCAGGAACAGCTCTGCAGGGCACGGACCCGCTGAGGCAGCCTACGCTTCCCTACTTCTGAACTCCGGCTCCCAGAGCACAAGCAAAGAAACAAATGGCACGGGCAGCCTGTACCTGCTCTGCAGTGCCTCTCTGCCTCCAGAACGCTCCCCCTGGGCTAGGAGCAGCTGATTAATTCCTTAAACAACAAAACAAACCCCAAGATAGTGAAACAAAATGTCACTTTGTTTTCCTATTTTTCTTTTTTTTTTTTCTTTTTTTAATTCATCATCTTTGGAGATAGGATAGAACCAGCTTTGAGATACTATTATTTTTTAATGTCAACTGATAGCGTTCAGGCATGTTTGCTTTTCTTTGGCCTCTAGTGAATCATCCAAGGTATCATTTTAGAGTTCCTGTTGCCTGTTTTATACAAACATGCTCTCAGGCTTCTGTCTGGTGAGGAAGTAATGAGAATTTGCGGAGTAATAAAAAAGAGTCAACACTTTACAATGTTGAAAACTGTTAATAATCAACATCAAAAGGCTTTAATCTGTTGACAGTCATATACTTGATTTATACAGCTGGCTGCCCTACTGCCTCTTCTTTCAGGCTAACTGGAGGGTGCTCCGAAATACGTGTCTTTCTGCAGTGATAACTCTGGAAACATTGAGGCAGCAGCTATCCTAAGCAATGGGTTGAATCGGAAGGCCTGAGCAAGAAGCAGTCCAGGCAGTACGTGTGATTTTCCCAGGTGGATGTGAATGAATTAAAGAGCAAAGGCACTGCCTCCAGGAGCAAAAAAACCCCAAACAACCCCAAAACAAAACAGAACAGAACAGAACAAAAAAACCAACTCTCTGTCTAGCAGTTGCCTAGAGCAAGGGGACGGAAATTTTGGTTTTGTGTTCCTGTTGCCTAGAGTCATGTAAAACCTTTGCCCTTTTACAATGAGCTACAAATCCTGGGACTGCCTGGGTACTGCAGCATGTGAGAAGGAAGAAGAAAGGAAAGAAAGAGAAAGAGCCCTTTGGGGCACTGAATGGGCCTGAGGGCCAAGCACAGGGTTCGGGAACAAGAAATTGCTTACTGTCTGTTTATTTACAAAGACTTCAGAGGAAGGGCTAGGGCTGGTACTACCCCTTTGTCCTCCTGATAGATGCACTAATTCAAAGATTCCAATAATAACTTCTAAAGCCAGGAAGAAAATGTTATTTTTCCCCTTTTATGACAATCAGATGTTTAGTGGGAGGAACACTCCATGTGCATCTAAGAGATAGGTGATGCCAGTTACAAGGAAAAGAGGGCTTCACACCCTCAAACTAGTTAGGTTGCCAGTACAGTAAGCAGCCTAAACAGTGCAGAGATAAGTTCATAGTCATTTCAAGTGTAGAAGGTAACACATAAAAACTCCCTTATCTAGAGACACCATAAACTTGCAGGACTTGCTTAGCAAAACGCAGTGATGGGTAGGGTTCTCCAAACGTGGGCTAGGCTCTTTGCAGGCTTGCCTGAGAAGGGAACAGAACTAGGACACCTGAGAAAGATGCCGATTTCAGCCCATTTAAAGCTGCTTCACTGGCATAAGTGATTATCACCTCCTGTCCTCTGTTTCTGCAGGTGCATGAAACCCTGTTTCAAAGAAGGATTTTTATCAGTACCATATTTTGGAAGGTCAGGCAGCAACAGCGGTGAAAACATGATATCCAGAAAATTAAAAGACAACACAGGTACTTGTTGGAAAGTACTCTTTTAATCATTTCAGCACTCACCTTCTCCCAATTTGCTTTATCTCCTTATCACTTTGTGTGAACTTTGTCTCCTGAAAAGATAAGAAGAAGATTATGCACCAAATGATTCAGCTAACTTCCTATTCTGACAGTCTGCAAGGAAAGTGGTATATACATGTTATTCACACAAGGTGAATTTCACCTTGCTTTTCACCACCCGATTTAAAAAATAGATTTACAACATCTCTCTGAACGTTGCCCTTTTCAGCTTGTTGTTGGGGGTTTTTTGGGGGTTTTTGGGTTGGTTTTGTTTTGCTTTTTATAGCTTTGAATATGTTACAGTTTTCTAGAATTTCTAGTTCCAGAATAATTTAGATGATTAGGAAAAATAAATTGCTAGTATTACTTTAAGTGCATCATTATCAATCAGAAACAGCTCAGCACTGGACTGTCACATCCAGTTTTACAGCAGTGGTGTACACGCAGTCCTCTGATGTTATAAAAAATTGAAGTAACAGTTCCTTGGGATATTTATAGTATTTAAGAATGCTTTTAAGTAACTTACAATAGTAGATGCCATCGGGTACTCTCTCATAAGTGGTTTCCTTATTCACAACATGTAATGCATATTATGCTACATTTCAAGCTAGGCCCACATTAAACTTTGTAGAATAAAGACCCCGTCTGTATTACTGTATGAATTACATTTGGATCTTGTGGGTGCCACGTTCTATTTTGATTTCTGCTTTGAATACAGCTCTTAAGTGTGGGTTTTAGCCATCATTTTGACAGCATAACACATTACGGACTTCAACAGATTAAGTCTGAAGCTCCAACACAGGTATCTATGGCACACGCTGAATGCTGTTACCATGGGGCAGAAAATGGACTTGTTACAACAGGACCAACCTTTGACTGGCTTGGGCAACAGGCCCATGGAATCAGATTCCTGCTCTTCCAAGTGCTGGCGCCTTTCTCTCACCTCCACCACGCAGCCTTCCCCCAGGAGGGCATTCTCTTTCTCCAGGTTACATGGTTGTGGATTGCTGCCCCAGCAAACAGGGAGAGGGCTACAGGACATCCTGCCTTGGGTTAGAGGAGCACAAGGGACTTGGAGGACCACTGGGAACTCAGAAAGTCTGGGATACCAGTTCTGGGATCTAAACAAGCTGTCACTGCTCCAGAAGGATCCCAGATGTGGAGCTAACACTTGGCAATGCACTGGAAAGACAGAGTTAGGAACTGTTGCCCTGTAAGTGATAGGATCAACTCACAGCAGCATAAGTCTTCCTTGAACAGGACCAGACCACACTATAACAAAAATTGCCACATTTAACCAGACTTAATGTTTCATTCAGGCTTTTCCAAGCTAGAGAGCCCCACTCCCTCGGAAATGACGGTGGCTTCTCACACTGCATGTGTCAGGCTCCTAGCACTGCTACAAGAGTGTCACCTTCTTTCAAACAACACGCTTCTGTCCTGTATGCTCCAGCCCCACTTACTGTGGGTTACAAAGGTAACCCTCTGGCCTTACCTTTGCTTCCAGCCTTGATCCCTTCCAACTGCTGCTCTTCATCGTCCAGTCATAAACGTTCCTTTTAACATGTATGTTCAGCTGCCAGCTTGCTTCTCTTCTTTTAGAATGGCTGCGGTTATTGATTATTCAAAGTTCTACTGTAACTGGCAAGTAACGAGTGATTTCACAGCTGTTTAAAAACATCCAAGAAAATAAAGTTGGAACTTCATGGGCATGTAGATAAAAATATTTACAGTCGTTAAATTGGTTAAAAAGTAGGTCATCCTTCTTTTAGTTCTTCTCTTTCCTCTGCCATTTAACATCGTGTGTGAGGATTTTCCTTTAGTAAGTTACATAGCTGCCTTAATCAGCACTTCTCCTCCGTCTCATAAAAACCAAAGAAACTGGACCGGGAGCTTCTCGCATGTTCTCAGTTGAGGCCTCTCGTCCAAACTCTACCTTGACCCCTGTTAGTGTGAACCTCACTGGGAAGATGTAGTTCTGCTGATTTCTGAGTGTTTTTTTTTCCTTGTTTTGTCCTTGGGTTTTTGTTTTAATACTTTTATGTAGAACTAAGCAGATAAGTCTGCGTGGTGTGCCTTGACATGCTACTTGAGTCACTCTGGCTTTGTTGAAGGACTGAATCGACACCCGTCTTGGTTTACTGCTCTGTTCGTAGCTGCCGAGTCCTGCCTGCCACAATCGTTCCACAGCCTCATAACTCAACAGCCTGTCCCTTTTCCTGTCAACACAGCGTTTCTCTGAAGAATGTTGTTGACCAAACAAATACCTGCAGAGAGGATGAAACTGCTATTGCATGTGCAGCTTTTTTTAAAAAAGTCAATCACCTGGTGAGGTGATGAGAATTTGGGGAATTCTGTGCTATAAATACACAGATGTTTACAGTACATATATGGCTTGCTTGTAGACAAAGCCAGCATTCAGGAGACTTCAGCATACAAAGAGAGACATAAACAGGAGATGTTTAGTTCTGTCCTAGCGAATGACGTACCAGACACAGAGACTGAGTTTGAAAAGTCCTACACCATTCCTAAATGCCCTAGGTGAAGCAGGGGCTGAAAGAAGCCAGATTCTGGTGGCAAAGGAAATCTTTCTATTGCTGCTAGCCTAGAGTTTTCAGTTATTGCCTTTAATTATTCTTGAATTGTATCATATTAGGTATGGCTTATTCAGGTGTTTCCCAAGCCCAACAAGGGTTTTGTTTCAGCAAAGCGTAAGGGTTACCGAAAGAGTGACTCCCAGCAAGTAATAATTCAGTACGGAAATGTAGTTTTCGTTCAGAGGAAACTATTTTTAAGATGTGTCATCACCGACAGAATAGCCTTTGGTGGGTACAAGCTAGTTATTAATGGCTTTCTGATGTTAGGCACGGTACAGGTCTGAATGTGATTAAGTTAGCAGGAATTCTGCCACTCTTTGGTGACAATGATGTTGAGCCCTGCACTGAAAAATAAGAACATCTGAGCCAGAGAGTAGCTATTCTGAATAATTCAACTAAAATATTAGAAAATTGCAGGGTAAATGGGAAGAGCAGGCCTTAGCAGGAGTGACTAAAAGGAACTACGGTTGTTAAGATCTAATTATTACACAAAGACTGAGAAGCTTCAAAAATCCCAAATGTTGCAATTTTTCATTATCAGCTTTTTGAGTACCTTGTTTCTAAGTGATGGCGTGATTAACATCTATGAAGGCAGCTCAGACTCCTTGTCACACTGCTTTACCCGTTAGTAATGCTATCAGCCCGAGCAGAAGCCCTAAACCTAGTTTTCAGCGTACTAGTACAGGAATAATTTGTTTCTCAACTGTTACTTTGAAACATATTGATTTTTCAGCCTACACATGTTTTCACTTGTTTGTGATCTTATCTTATTCAAATTTCAGAACCACACAATTCACCGCTAAGATAAAGAATGCAAAATTATCCACCCTGTTTGCCTTCAGACAAACAAATGCAACCCCACACAAACAAAGGGAGTTTTATCCAAGCGTTATTTGCCTGAGTTCTTAACATTTCAATACTTTGTGGAAGAAAGCAAGTTGGGTAACAAGCTGCTTTGACTTCACATCCAGTACACTTTCAGGTTTCTCTAGTCTCCAAAGCCAAGAATCCAGTCTAAAGATGCCGCAAAGCTTCAGCATGCTTAAGGCAAGGCAGCGCCGTGCGTTTTTTTCAATCTTTGTTGCCATACTTTGGAATAAAATAAAAGTTTTGCTCTAGATAAAAAGAAAAGAATGTCTGAGACGTTACCTAAATCTTCTGCGCCTATCCCATACATGATTTGTGCTTGGAGGAAGGAACCTTGTGTTGGAGCTGGTTACATTTGCCGTTTCTGCTGAAACAAGCCCTGAACTTGAAGCATTTCATTGGAAGCACTCTGCTTGGACGAACTTTCAGCAACCAATCAGAGCAGAAGCCAGGCTCCCCAAAACGGGGCACCGCACCAGCCGGGTCTCCGGTCTCCGACCCGCTGGCAAGCGGTCTGTGGATACTGCATCCAAATCATCCACCTTGATATCGGCTGACACAACTTCCTCAAAGAGCAGTTTGTGACTTTTCCAGGAAAAGTTCAAGCTCCACAAGTGTGGACGTTGGCATGTGACTGTTGCTCTTGCTATCATGTAGGAAACGGGGTCAGCTGTGCAGAGAGCGGCCTCTTGACTGCTCTGGGTTATTAAACTGGCAGCTTGAAAGCCAGTTGCCAGAAACCTCCACAGCCCCAGAAACCTCCTCCCGAGAGTTAGCAAGCCTGAACTGCAGCCCCGTGACGGAATGCACCGTCTAGCTAAGTAACCCCCCCTCTGACTCCTTGTCTTTTCATGCGGTTTCATTTTGGAGCGATTCGTTTGTCCCCATCCGTACCGGGGAAGACAGAACCTGACTTTTCAAATAACTTTTGTGTTTGTCCCCAGCAGCACTTGAGACTTCTTGCCCACATTACGCAAGGCTGTGCTACCCTACGTGTGACAGAACTGTTTGGCAAGATCTACCACCACTTTTCTTTACAGACAGGGCCGCTCTTTCAACCCTGACGGAATGGAAAGGGTTTGCCAATTTGTGCGTGTTTTATTTTAATTTCTGCTGCCTAGATCTGGAGAGTGCCTGCCTATAAATACCTGCTTATAGGGTGCTCGGGGAACCACTGTTTTCTCCGGGGGTTAGATCTGGTTTTCAAGTCATATCTTGCCATGGAAATAGACAGGTAGCGAAGGATCTGAATTAGATTTCTCTGCATCAACACGTGTCAATCATTCAGTCAGGTGGCAAACCCTCATTACAAAAAAAAGGCTCTGATCCAAAATGATGGTTACAGTAAAAGCAAGATCCCAAAAACAAGGGGTTCACAGTTTGATAAACAATCTTTCCCAAATCAAAATACGTAGTGCAGTGATACCTACCAAATATGATGAGGAAATTCTACAGTCTTACTATAAAAAGTTTTCCAGTCAATTCTGAATGTGTTTCAGACTGGCCTATGAATTAAAAAATGTATATTAAAGTAGAGACCAGAATGTGTGACTGAATTCTGGTTCAGTCTGCAACTGAATTCCAGACATCACAGAATGATTTTCAAGATGTTATTCTAAGCAATGGAATATGTATTTTAAAGTGAGCATAATCTCGCCTAGGTTTTGCACAAAATCATTTGGAAATGTGTGCTATTACATTTTTTTTATTACACCTTAATCTGTTATAGTATTCAAAAAAGCTATTGGAAATTAAAGGCTATTATCCTGCAAATAACACCATTAACTTTAATAAAATTACCAGCATGCTATTAGGGATTAATAAATAAAAGCTCTCCTAAAAGTCTTTGCCGAACCAGTACAAAACTATGTCAGCATTAACAATAAAATTGTTCCGATTTTTTAGGATGCTGTTGAAATTATAATGAATTTCTGAATATACAGATGAATCAAAACAACCAGCCAAAAAACCTGAGGGTTTTGGGAGAGGCCAGACGTTTCTTTGACAATGTACCACACTGAAATGCCTAGAACACCTGCAATGGATGTAAAAGATTAGCCGTAGAACATCTCTCTGTGCTCTTGATCGGAACAGGAGACAAAGAGTATTCCCAAAAAACTCACCATGTGTTTGACAGCCCTCAGTGAAGACTGAAGAAAGACTTTAGAGATCTGAGGTTGTCCAGGCAGAGCACATCGTTTCTATCAGCTTCAGTAAACCTCGTAATAAGTCTCATCGTATTATTTTAAAGGTTATTTAAGAAACTTAATCTAGAATAGTAGTTTACAGTACTGTCATTCCTGGGAAGGAATCACTAATTGCTTGGTGCTGTTAATGTATGTTAGCTAACTGGAAGATGTTGTGGAGATCAGAGAGAAGGTCAGCAGAGAACTCATTTTGTTATCTTCTGCTTCGCTTAGCCTCTTGGGCGCGAAAGGTAGCGTTGCGCTCCTTATCCTCCTTGCTCCACGGAATTACAATTTCGTGTCTGATGGTCATTCAGCCCAGCCTGAGCCTCGCTCACGATGCTCAGCGAGCCCAGTGAAAAGGGCGGGAGGAGCACTCTGCCAGAAGCGAGGGAAAACAGCTACGGAGGGGCTATCTAAGTGAAAATGTCTGAAAGTCAAAGGGAGGGCACGTGTTCGACTTCACAAAAGAAAAGGCTGGTTTCTGTTGCAATGTTGGTTACACAATCACATACGGTTTTGTTTTTAAAAGCAAGTAAAAAAATTATAGTGCATCAGCTCCTCGACTGGTGTAAATCAACATGGTTTTATTGACTTTGATGGAGCTATGTCGATTTATACCAGATGAGGATTTGGCCCACTGTATGGAGATATTTTTATTTCTCTTCTCACTCTATCAGTTAAGGAAAGGGTAATAATCAGCAAGCTGGAAGCAATTACGTGTGTGTGAGGAGGGGGTAGTTTCATAATAGCTAACTTGATATTATTTCCTGTAAAATGCATCAGGAGAATAGAGCCTGGAGCCTGCTGACCAGTTTGGTTTGTAAAGAAATATTTGTTCAAATCTGTTTATAATAATTTGTCCAACGATGGGCAGACTCGGCTCAAGCACTTGCCCTCCCCTGTCACCAGAGGCGGCCGTCCTGGCGCTGACCAGGGCACTGCGCGGCAGCTGGCGAGGGAAGGCCCAGGCGAAGTTTGGCTTTCCCTTGCGTCCACGTAAATCTGGAGTAATTCTACCCAAATCGGTGGAGATATTCCCTATTTACCACAGTGTGCCTAAAAGCACAATTTGGCAGAGTTTTCAACCGAGCATTTATAAGCTGTTTCTGGCAGCAAATAAGAATGGGGGAGGGGAAGATTATTCATTGCAGATGCTTCGTAAGATTAACAGAGGCTTTCTGGTGACAATAAAGTGTACTAACATAGTCACTTTTGGAAAACGCTTTTTAAAATGTGATTTGAGGGAGTTTTCTGTCATCCTTTAATTCCGAGAGCATTGCACGGCGATAAAAAGCGCTAACCGAGAGCTCGAGCCAAATGATCTAGATTGTTCTCTTTACCCTGGCGAGGCGGACGAACCCCGACCTGCGACGCCGAGTGGGCTAAAGCAACTGATGGGAAGCTACGGTTTCCGAGAAATCGCTTTGGATAATGCATTTCGTAAGGTTCAGCTTTAGTTATCGTTACGCAGTCACACATCGACAAGGAGGCTGAAGACAAACTAGTCACAACTAAAATAAATTGGAAGATTTATCTAATTATATTTAAGTTATAATGCAGATTATTCTAAAATACCAATGCTAGCACTATTAGCACTAAAGTATTCCAACCAGCCTTTGCAATATAGCTCGCTCATCTGTTATCTTTGCTCTCAGGGATGATTTAAACATATTTTGGTAATGTTTTTAACATACAAATATCATTAAAATTACTTCATGCCCTGTTAGAGTCGATGCAGTTATACTGTGCTAACGGGGCTTCTGTCACTGTGGTTTGCATGCATATGGCTACCTCTCCTGAGCTGATCCACAGTAAGTTTAATCCCAAAAGTGGCACGGAGGTGAGCCCTTAAGCATTAGCAGACAACTCATAAAAGCTGGGAGAATGCACGGTTCAGGAATGATTCTGGAAAGATGCACAAACGCAGCTCCTGCCCTGACTACGGAGAGCCCCGTGGAGCTCGCAGCCCTTCTTCCCCACGCCAGCCCTCCCCGCTGCCTTTCCCTGGGAAAGGTCAGGTAGCCTATTAATCACGCTCTTGTCTTTGCTCTGCGGTACGTATACATCCACCGCTCCCTGGACCCTTTTGAAGCAAGAAACAATGAGCAACTTTCCAAGGAAAGAGTGGGTTTGCTTATTTTAGGATTCTTTTTTTAATAGCTCGAATACACACTCCTTAAGCCCAACAGAAGATAAGGCACCGTTTCAGCTAGGGCAGGTGACAGCGTGCTGACATTGAATTTAAATCCACTTCCCCATCGTGAATGCGTAACTTTAGGCGTAAGCCACTAGGTTTGTCATTCCGTGTGTTGGTACAATGCATCTCTCACCGGTTTTGTTACTCGGCTTTTCAGGGAAATTCATGGGCTGCTTTTTCCCAGTAAGTTTCAACTGTATATGCTGTTCTGCACTGGGGAAGAGAACGGCAGGGTCATGATCATCTTTTCTACTGAGAACACAGAACTGAAAAACAAGTGCAGTATTGTAACCAGCACTACCTCTGGACTGATTGAATTTCTACGGCTATAGGGATTGTACAAAAGAATGTTATTTTTTTTAGAAATACAGGCACCCAGATCCTTTTTACTATTTAATATATTGCACAAAACATAACTGCTTACAGACAGTATTCCTAGAATCAATACTGCAAAACCAATTCACACAAAGAATAATTTTAAAAGGATGAGAAAACTTTGAGCATGACACATCAGTGAAATGAAGGTAGGCTCTTTTCATCATTTTTCTGCTTAGGTTTTAGATCTTTACAGAAGAAAAACAAACGATAAAAAGATAATTTTCAAATCTGGTGTGCGTTGTGAAGATGATGCCCCAGCTAATTTTGATGTGGACAGAGATGATGACTGAAGTCAGGAATACACAGAAGATTAAATCCTAAACCATAAACCTGTTTTCATAGAAACGTATGAAGAAAACAAAACAGAATGACATACCTAAACCAAAGCATTTCTAAGTAAGGCGTCTGTCAGATTTTTCCATGAGGTGTAGGAGTCGAAGATGTGCTGTGACAGTATTTGAGATTGTTACGTTTTAGTATTGCTCAGCTTTCAGGGTAAGGATGGTCCAAAGCCTGAAGATGAATTTCAGGGACAAGCTGAGCAGTAGCCAGGCAAAAGGTTAATATTACAGTAATTACCAGTTCGTACGCATCAGCTAACCTTTAACTTGAGAAAACGCTGGACGAGGTCATCATTAAACCAAGTGAAGCTTGAATGTATGATTGAACTTGAGTTTGGTGTCAAACTACACAGAGGATCAGGTATTAGACCAATCTCTGCACCCGCACAGACTACTGGAGTTAGTTCTGCTTAGCACAGCAGAACTTCAGGCTGACAGCCCAAGTTCTCATAGGCAGCATCTGTGGGATGCGGTGCATCCCCGTTTGGTCCTCATCTGGGACCAAGATAATCCTGCCTCCAGACAGAACTGAAGTCTGCCGGGAGATCTCTGACAGGCACCTCTCGGGGTGCTGCAGGAACCAGCGCTACCTCCTGCTGCTTTATTCACTCACTGATACCCAGGCCCAGGAGGGAAGGACCCACCTACCCGCTCAAACCCCCGAACTAGAGTAAAAACTGAGCAGCTGCCAGCAGTTCCCTTCCAAGTGCTCTCGCCTCGTCTGAGAAGAAATATTAATCACATCTCTACTGTCTAAAATAGACCTCAGCTATTCTGAGATTTTATTGAAGGTTCTGGAAGCCTCCTAACGGTTTTTGTGGGTTGTTTTGGTTTTTTGTTGGGTTTTGGTCTTTTTTTTTTTTTTTTCTACTAGACATGTAGTTTACCGGTTGGGAATAAATCTTTGGAAGCAAGAGGCACTCACTTCTTTTGGATCATCATGTTCCCATAGATATTATGAAGACCGGGAAAAATAGGGCTGGAAGGGATCTAATCCATCCTCCCTTCTAAGGCAGGCTGAAACAGCAAAGATAAATTGCTGGAACATCTTTGCTCACATTATCTGTTTCCAGTGTGCAGCCTGCATCTGACTCCACTACAAGGTTTTACAAAAAGAATTAGAGTGGGACTTAGAGCTCCCTGGGGAAGAAATGGAAACAGGAGTGGAAGGAACAGAATGACTTCTAAAATGCTGTTGCTCAGCTTGGCCTCCGATGGACTATCAGTTTAGTAGAACTGTTAATTAAAAAAAACCCTTAATTTGATTACTCTGTGTAGTCCTGAAATTTAAGAAGCTAGCGTCAAGGCCCACAGAGCCTGAGACCAGTTACAATCTAATTAGTAGGCTGGAATTTTTTAATTACTACAGATAAGAGTATTGGGGGAAAACTGCCATGATTCAGAATTCAGAAACCACATCCTCCCTATTTTCTAGCCATCCCACTCAGCCTCTGAGAGGGAGTGTTGAGAGTGTAGCAAGTGGAGGCAGATAACCACATCCCCAATCTGCTGTCATCCTCAGACAGCAGAATTTCCGATGTGCCTTCTGCTTGACAAAGAGAAGTGATGAAAACAAAGAGGATGTCAGTAACCTCACTCATTAACAGGTGCCTTCACAATAATTACCCGTAGTTGGCCTTTTGCCTACAGGCAAAATTTCCATTGGCTTTTTAGCAAATTTCTGCCATGTCTCCACTTAGAAAACTCAAGATGAATCAACTAAAGGCATGAAGACAACGTGAACAGCATAAGACATCTTAAACCTGATGTAGATCCTCTTGTCCAGGAGCAAAGGGTCTGCGGAGCTCTCATCTCCCGTTGTGAACGTCACCTTTGTCAAAAGAGGTTTAAGATATCACAGTCATGAAAAGTTACTGTCTCTTTCGCCAGGTAGCAGAGCAGGATTCAGGCATTTCTGAAGGACATCCCAGTTTGCAGCGTGGCATCTTAGCACAAGCCCACCTTTAGTATTGGCTTAAGCCAAACGCTGGGCTGTGAACGGAGACGGGTGAGGTGTGGTACCCATCCTGTTCTGCTCTGGGGGGAATAGTAGCAAATTGGTTGTGTTAATGCATTAAACTGCCTAGCTAGATTTGGCAGAGGGTGCCTGTCCAAGTTTTTGGTTCATTACAAGCAGACCCTACTAAGTAGCGTCAAACTAAAGCCACTTGATTTGTGACGGAAACCTCCATCTTGGGACTGAACACATTTTAAGGGCTCTGTGGCAATCTTTACCGCTCTACCTCCCCCGTGTCTGCTATAACCCTCTCCCTGTCCGCTGTAACCTCTCCCAGTGCTGCCCGCCCCGGCAGCAGGGCAGTCGCGAGCGGATGCCAGCGAGGGTCTGGCCTGGGGTCCGTGTGGGCTGAGGCAGCAAGCCCCTGCTGCGGCCGCCGCTGGCGCAGAGGCAATGGGCCTTGGCAGCGAGGCGGAGGAGACGGGAGGTAGGCAACGTGTAGCTGTCACTGCTAAACCTGGCAGGGTCCAACCGTGATGTCTCGCCCTCAGCTGATTTGCCAAAACCTGAAGGCGCCTCACGCTTCTTCACACGCATAATCATTCGACCACAGCGAAAGTTTTTGCTTGAAGCAAAGCGTAAGAGCATGTTGGTGCTGCGCAGGCAGAAAGCAGAATGGCTCTAAAAGCCCTCTCACAGCTTTGATCTGAAACTTTCTGGGTTCCAGTAAGCCCATTTTGCCCTGCCAGCAGCAATCCCCACAGAAACGTGAACATGGGCCCCGTCTCCTCCCTCTCGCAACGCCCACCCCCCTTGCGTCTGGGCATACCTGCCAAGTTTTGTGCATCTCTGTGTCTGGCATCTATGCAAATCAAGCAATCTGTATCTAATTTATATGTGGTCATAAATACAGCTTCTGAAAAAAAAAACCGATCTGGGGGTCATGAGAAGTGTTAGGCTGAGGCTAGGCTTCACGGGGAGAGCCCCTGCAGGTACCAGGGGCTGCGCGCAGGGCAGACAGGGAGGATCCTTCTTGCCAGCCAGCCTGGAAAGAGCAAGTTTTTTTGGAAAACACAGGTAGCAGGTGAAGACCAGTGCGCACAGCTGCAGAGGGACAGAAGCTGAAAGAGATGCGCGCTAGCTGCTGGCCCGCGCTGCGCCCACCTTGGGTGCTGCCAGTCTCTGAAGACCTCTGTTGGCAGAACCCTCCGGCCAGCAGCTCCTTGGCCCCTCTTTCCTCGAATCCACCTCTTCCTCAGTGGATGCCCCGTGCCTCAAAACTGCCCTGGGAGCGGGGCACAGCCAGGGTGGGAGGGAGGGCTGTCTGGGGCTGCGCAACGCCCCAGCTCCCAGGGACAGACACTGAAACCGCAGCCCACACCAGCCTCCTTGCCTGAAGCAGTTTTCCCTAATTCCTTCAGAACAAGTCTTGCTGCTCCCAATTTCTCCCGCTTTTCCTTCTCACCTGGCCCCTCTCCCACCTCACAGGGAGGCTGGTTGGGAACCAGCATCCAGGTGAACCAGTCTGGGCAGAAAATGATCCCAGTTGGTTGACCTCCATACTCCAGCTCCACTTACTGAAGGGTAATGGGGGAGCTGGTGTGCATTTCTGAAACCCCTGTAGGAAGAGTAAAGGTGGGAAGGTGATTGGGAGAGGCGGGGTGGTTCTGCGAGGCAGGGGAGAGAAAACTGGCTGGGTCATGGAAGAAGCAGTGTGGGAAGCTGTGGGGAGAGGTCCTGACTTGGCAAAGCCAGGGGCTGCAGCAGCAGAGGGTCAGGCTTTTCAGGGCTGCGAGCAAGGGAAAGGGCTCAGCTACGGTGCAGGGCTAAGCAGGGCTTATCCCTAGGCTCCGGTCATCCCTGGGGCTGGAGGCTTTAGCCCTTCTCCCTGAGGCACCCAGCAGCACATTGCTGCTTTTGCCACCAGATGACCAGCAGTGTTTGCTGCTCTGGGGATGCCCAGAAGTTTGCACCTTGTTTCTCCTGTGCTGTGATCACAGCAGTGAGGCAAGACCATTCCCACGGGCTGGAAACACCGGTGCGGGAGCCTAGGCAGCTCTGCCCGTTAATTCAAGCTGTGAGCATGGATGTCATCCGCACGTACAGGATGCTTGTCTGCTCTCTGCTCCGCCAGGGTCCTTCACCACCAAGGCCTGCGTGGGGAGGGGGGAAGGCTTCTGACCAGCTGCGTGTCTTTCCCACTCCCTTTATGCCCCTGCAGGAAGGACAGAAGAACAATCCCAAGTCTGGATACCATAACACAGTGGATACAAGACAGTACAAAACCATAAATCCATATTACTGAAAGGCCAGGAGCTCTGGGTAGAATGGTCGGCTTCTAAGTCTCAGTAAAATACTTCTTTTTAGCTACTAAACGAAAACTCATCCCTGATATTTGTGAAAGCTAGACCATATGTATAGTTATGATGAAATGTGGGTGCTGCAACTAACTTCTGTTAATTCAGAGCATGAAAATCAACTCAAACTGATGAGTGGTAAGAGAAAAAAAAGAGTAAAACACGTAAGAACATCCTTCTGTTGCCAGAGAGTTTCAGGGTGGCATCAACTGTTCTAAATACAAAGTTTGGGCAAAATAGTTGACCAGAAAAAAAAACAACCAAACCCACACCAAACAATACCCAACCCAAAAAACAAATGTAAGAAAGGCAGACCAGAGCAGCTCTGAGCAAAAGGAATGCCGTGTTGCATTGTATGTCATACGTGTACCATAAGAGAGGATCAATTTGAAAGCGATTGGAAAATTTCACAGAAACCATCCTGTTACCTAAGTAAGTAAAGCCAAACCTAATTCTCTGGCAGTGCTCCGTCATGCTGTTCCTGTGAGCAAAGCCCTCTCAGAGCTGAGCAGCAGAACTAGTCATTCTAAGGTTCCTCTTCCCTGCAGAAAAGCCTGAGGAAGATGGGAAGAAAAAAGTAGCCTTAAGAGGTGCTTTCAGCCTTCCAGAGACCTTAGCTGGCAGTAGAGACCCTGGGGTAAGTGCTAACCAGCTCAGCGGTGGCTACTCTGCAAGTTAAAGCATTATTTGGTTTTTTAATCAGAGCAAGCAAAATAATACAGCTCTGGAAGCACTTCAAAGGTAGCTTAAAGCCATTTTTGTACTTTCTCCCTCAGCCCACACCTTTGGCTGTAGCTCAGGATCCGAGTATCTGTGCATAAATAGGTTTAAAGATCCATCTTCAGAAGTCTCAGTGCCTGGAGTTAAAGGTGGAGAGCCAGACACTCACCTGGTAAGAACTGAAGGAAATTCACTGACGTCTTGAACACATGGAGCTACACCAGCAGGCACTGAGGCAGCATGCTCCCTTCGACTTCCATCTAACTTCCGTACCCAGCACTGTCTGACAGGTCATGGTGGCTCCTGTAATGGGAAGATGCTTAAATGGTGCAGACTTGGTGCTGCACAGAGGTACTTCCACTCACGCGGTTACCTGATGGGAAGGGATGAACGCCCTACAGGGCGCAAGCTCTGTGCTGGTGCCTGACTTTTGGCGCCTGGTGTAGCACATCTCCTGCTCCCGTGCGTGTCTCCAAGGCGCTGGTTCCAGGGCAGCAGCACCGTGTGCCTCACTGCAGAAGTACACCAGCATCCGAGACGAGGCACGGAGCAGAACACAGGCTCAAAACCTCTCCTAGGTGTGAGCCGAAGCTCTTCCCCAAAGCTGCCACTCACCGGGGAGCAGTAGGCAAGAGCCCGGGGAGCTGGGGTTAGGAACAGCCCTGCAGAGAAGAGGCAGGATACAGTAGAGCTGGCAGTGGCCAGGGACAGCCAAGAGGCAGGATTAAGCCCGTGGGTAAGAAGAGCCAGGACAGCATGGCGGCAGCAGGAGGTGGTCTGAAAGCAGGAGCTGGAAGGTGAAGATGCTGCACTCGGAGCCTGCATGAACAAAAAAAAGTAGGTACCTCTGAAAGGTGGCTGTATCCCACAGCTGCGTGCGCACAAGTAACACGGCAGCGGTAGCACTAAAAGCTGGTGTAACACCCCCACAGCTAAATGTCAGCAGTAGCCTAAAGAGGGAACCTCACTCTGAAAAATGCATAGCTGCGAAATCCATAGACAAAACTGATGTCTGCTTCTATTAGTACCAAACCAGCAGTTTGACCTGAATAGCAATTTCTGTTTGGCGTTGAAAGGCAAACAGGAATAAGGTCCAAAATATGAGTCATTAAAAAATAAAAAAAGCCCAACAACATGTACAGCACTCCACAATCAGCCCCTTCCCGAACGAGGGCCAAAAGCTGTACATATTTTGGAGTCTTCCCTTCCACAGCAAATCTTAGTGCAGCTTCAGAATTTTTGGCTGACACCTTGATGACACTGAAATAGAGAGTCAGTCTATACAGCAGAGATTTTTAGCCAGGCAGTGGAGATCCTTACTAATTCCAGTAAGTGCATTAGAATTACAGACTCACAGTATTGCAACACACATGTTGTACTTACACGTGCGGTAGTTTTGCTTATAAAATCCTTGAATGCTTACTGTGACCCACTCACTGCCTGGCTCTGCTTTGGAATTTTTTGCCGATGACCTTGTGGGTTATTGCCCCGGCAGGAACGGAGCTCTGACAATGACCTACCAGTCATCAGTCCAGTCTTTCCAACATGCCCAAGCAGGAGAGGATCCGGGAGAATGTCCGAGATGCTCCTGTGCAGACTTCCGAGAGCAACGCCCCTAGTACACATACCTGGCATACTGACTCGAGTACTGTTCTCCCTAATTGTCACAGCTCCTAACTGAAATGCGCTCACCATTCAGGACGCTTGCAAAGTTACCAGGAAAACGTACCAGTTTATGCATGCCCTCAGCTTGCACACCTTGGGCAGGCACCTATTACCTCTGGTACACAATACTGCTCCTCAGCATCCAGCCCAGTCAGTCGGCAAGTGCTTTTGCAGCATCATGCTTGGTCTCATTTTAAGACACTAAACCTCGTGTTTTGTTAGCTTTCCATTTAACTAAAATTGCTAATTTTTCCTTTGTTTGTTTCTTTGTTCAAGCAGTTGGAAGCAGGCAGCTCCACCCAAATTCTTCTTTTCATTACAGCAGTGCCCTTGCCGTGTTTATCCGTGTGTCAGCTCGGTGCCTGTGCTCCAGTGTCTTAAACGTTTTGCCAGGAAGCTGTCAGGGACGCTCCCCTCCCCTCCTCCCTCCCCACTAAACTGTGTACTATTTATCTTCTTCGTGTCACTTTTAAAATAGAGACTATTTATTTTAACAGCTACGGGTATATTTTTATGCTCTCAATTGTAAGTCCCTGAACATACCGACCCCAAAGAGCGCACCCACTGATCCTACAGCTGACCGTGTGCGTGCCATTACCTCATTTACACAATCACAATAACACCACAAAGTTCAATGCCCCGTCTGGAAGATAGGAAGTGATATTTCCTTTCTTCTACCTTTGTCCATGTACGCGGCAGACTCTTGAGGATAAGCAGAGTCTCATTCCGTGGGTGGATATATACACACACGTACACAATACACACTCACGCAGTACTGCAGACAATTGGGGCCTGACTTCTGTTGGAGCTGCTGGCAGCTCTGGTAAAATATTCTGCTTCAAATTTTGGCGTGAAATCTCCTGCCGACTTTCCCCATCCTTGCTGTTTCCAGCCCAGGCTGACCGTTCTGGCTGGCTGCCTTCCCCACTCCAGCAAACCTGGGGAAGCACAGCGGGGCAGAGGCAGAGCCGCCCCTCTCCCCCGCTCGCCCCGCAGCCTTTGGTGAGGTTTGGGGCGGGCGATGGCAAAGCCAGGGCTCCCAGCCATCTTCACACGGAAAGGCGCAAATGAGGAAGAGCCCAGGAGGACTCTGCTGCACCCTGCGATGACAAATGAAAACTGCTTTCCCCTTTTTCTCCCATCAAGTGGAAGAAGAACCTACCGAGAAGAATGAATCCAAACCTCCCCAAGACAGGGTCTACAGGTAAAGAAGTACCACAGCTGCACGAGGAGCTGGGACGTCATGCAGCAGAAAAAAAAGGGGATGCAAAATGCATAGCAGAAAAGACTTGCAACTAACAGGGAACTTCTGGGTTTGGGTTTTTAAGTTCTATTTGTTGGCATTCCTGACAGAAGTGGGGAATGACTCCAGCACACGTTCACAGAGGGGACTCCTACGTTACAAGCCTTCAAGCATACTACTACCCTGTTCCTGTCAGAAGACTCATCTCTAGGGCCACACAAACAGTTCATCTTTTAAATGTGGCGAGTTGCAGAGTTGCATGGATTAAAAAAGAATAAAAATTTTAAGTATGAAGTTTGATCTCTCTTCCTGCCTCAAAACCCTGGGCCACACTGATCTGCTCTCAAATAACGAACGGAAGTACAGACACTTCCAGACAGAGCGCTTAACATGCATTTGTTGGCCAAGCGGCATTGCCGCCTCCTCTCTACAAATACATGTCCCTCTACTGCAGAGGGCTTGGGACAGCCGAAGGGCGAGTTTTGCGAGGCCATTTGTTAAAGTGCTGGCACCGAGCGGTGGCACTGTGCGTGCCGCTTTGCCGAGTGGGGGGAGCCCAAGCCTGGGTCTGTCGTGATGCCTCGGAGATGAGCTGGAGCTGGTTCTGCCCGTTTCTCTGGAGTCCCTACCAAGAATTCCCGGAAAGTGCGAAGCAGCCACTCCAAACCACTTCCACCGTTACTCCAGTCAGCACTGCCCCTTACAAGTTGTTCAGCTGAAGTTACTGGCTACTTTCACTGTTACTGTCTTCCAGTAAGAGACAACACGCAGGCTGTAGCCATGCTCAGGCGGAGCTTGTGTGTGCCCCCGGCTGTGCCACCGGCCAAAAGAGACAAGAGAAACCTAAGAAAGAGGAGGACGTAGGTGGTGAGGAGTGAAGGAAATGGATTTTGGTTTTTCCAAACTTGCCTTGCTGTCAATTTTTCCCAAGCATGGGTCACCAGACCCTTCCAGCACTGCTTACCGGGAAGAGGCACAGGCGGCTTTGAGAGCCAGGCTGCACACACCGGGCATTTGGGGATTTTTAAGAAACAATCTCAAGCGAAATCTTGAGCCGTGTTTTCTGTCTGCAAAGTTAATCTATCACCCTTACTGCTTGACAGTCTTTGCTCTGTTACACTCGTTCTGAAAAGTCGTCTTGGTGTGTAGTTCTTGATGGATCTACATTTCAGATACCTCATTCTGCAGACGCCAGAGTACTTACTACAGGGAAAGTTACGCTGCCAGGGAAGAGCGGAGCTGCTTTCTGTGCGTGCCAGCAACTCCTGGTGGTAACAAGCACTGCAGATGCACAGCTCCCCCAGATTAACTTGTTCTAATCCAGGCCTACAAATGTGCAGTGTTGTGATTTATGAGTTGCTCATGACCACAGTGCTTCCACGTCACAGCTGGGGCCAGGACCTCCGTCAGGTCATACACAGAGCTGTCTCTCACGGGAGGATGCAGTACACCGGCTGCGCAGCCCGAGAGCTGCTGGGGGCAGCGAGCAGCTCAGGGGCCGGCAGCTTGCAACAGCCAGCGTGCCATCTGCCGCGGCGTCACAGAGCTGCCCTGCGCGTAAGACCAGAAACCTGGGTACCGCTGGGGGGGGGGTTTCTCCTCCCTCCTCCTTCCAACCCCAGTGGCCACCTAACAGCAAGGAGAGTGTAAAAACTGACGGCACTAACAAATAGTTATTTATGCATTTTCAATGCTGTGGCGTGGTTAATCTAGGCTTCCTTTTCAATGCCGCTTTGTGAAGAAAAGGGCCAGAAAGTTTCTCTCAGAGAGGTACTGATATTTTCTTTGCCTTTCAGGTCTTTTAAATTAGGTCAGTTTACAAAGAACAGCTTGGCTGTTTAGCATTTTTCATATGACAACCTCAAAGCAATTGATATTCAATTAATTCACAACCTTGCTCTGATTTTGGATTTGTTACTCTCATTTTCACTGTAGACACTGAGACAAAGAAAAGTTCAGCCTGCCAAATAACCACGCAGCACAGCAGTGGCAGAACCGCGAACAAGGACTCGGCGTGCTGGATATAACCTTGGCAGCCTCCTTGAGCCGAACAAGCAAAACCTGAGTCGAGGTAATACGCACTCTTGGGAGGATTTCGGCTGACGTCCGAGGCCTTCGGAAAGTACGCAGGGAGGAACGAGTTGCCCGCTTCCACACAGGGTTTTACAAACCTCCTCACGCCTTACTTTTGCTATCCTTGTGTGTGGGAATCTGTGACAGGACTAAAAGGGGCCAGATAACAGAAGTCAAAGCTGAAAAAGGGACAAACTGAATTACTACCTTCTTTCACACACTAGTTGTTTGCAGCTCTTCAGTAGAGGAGTTACGCAGCTCCTAACATCCTTAAGAACGGTCCTGTCAGCTCTGGCCCTAGGAAGCCAAGTTAGGAAAAAGGGACAGAGAAGTTGTATTTCTGAGTACCAGTTTAACAAAACCAAGCTGAATTACCAGCACCTCTTCTCTGCGAGCACACCGGGGTGCTGGTTTAAATCAAGGATCTGCTAAGGGCAGGAGAGGAAGACAGAAGTTTCAGCAGCTTGAACTCACCTCTTGAGTTTCTCCTGATGTCTAAAAAAGATAGGGGGAGCTTCCCTGTTGCACCCTCTGTTGCATATGAGCTCCAGATGCGCGCATGCTATTTCCAGAGTCAGAGGATACAGATGTCATTAAATATGCTGGTGATCTGCTCCAGTCTATTGAAATTTTTTAAATCTGAGATCAACACTCTAAAAAAGTATTTGAAGACTCAGCATGAAGAGGGGAAACAACCGCAATGAAAGCTGTAGTTCCCATATTACCAAAACAAGGTGCAGGCCGCAGATTACAGCCAGTATTATGAGCCAAAAGTCCTGACCATTGATTCGGGAGGTCTTGCAGGACCTGTGGAAGAAGTAAGCAACATTCTGACATGGGGTTTTCTTCTCACGTGATAGCAGGGTTATGAAGTAGCTTTTTAAGACCCAGTCAGTTTTCCTTTTATAGCAGTCTATTTATACACTCCAAATTCAGTCACAGCTTCCACTGTACTGTACTGATTACTCTAGTGCTCATTTCCTCATTCTGAATTGCACATGTACTTCTTTTCTCATTGTTTATTCTCTCCTTGTTACATCTATTAGCCTGGCATTACCTCCACCCTGTTGGTTAGCCTCTCCTACGTTCCCTTTCTTGGGGCATTTGTCTCATTGACAACTAAGTAATCAACAGTTCAGTTACTGTACTTTAGTAAAATAAACATTTTAAGAAAAGCTTTCCATCTTTGTTCATTTTTAAATGCATAAAGAATAGATTCAACACAGTATTTGGGCAGCAGTTCAGTATTACTCAAGTTAAAACATCCTCCTCCACTCCAAACAGACCATGAAAAATAAGATTTCTTAAAACTCGCTGTCCTTTCCACAGTACCATTTACTTACTACGCTAGCGAGTGCCTAATGGCCACTGCCCCTTTTTGCTTACAGCACGTATTATCAGGTTCACTGACCTGTAAATCATTTGAAGACTGAAATCCAGTTTGAGGGTTTCCCATTTGCACTAGACATAAGTTGCGTAGTAAACTTTTAGACACTAACAATGCTTCTAAATTCACAACGCACTTAGTCCAAAGCTCCTGAAGTTAGTATTTTTCCACTTATTGTTAATGTCTGCTAAAAACTGAAGCATTCTTCAGCTGACTGAAAGCTTCACGTCCTTAGAACATAAAATCTAAATATAAATGTGGTGGGCGTATGTGGATCTTTTCTCTCCGAGGAGGCTCTGTTACGAATTTCCAATGTTTTACGCCACCACCAAGCCTCCGCTAAGCCGTGACACCTGTTCAGAATTTTCAGCTTCTTAACCCCTTATTACACTTCCTACCATTCCCAGCAGAAGTGCAGGAAGTGCAACAGAGTTCTGTCGTCCCAGACTTGCTGTACTAATTCTCAGTGGCTCCTCGGTGTCTTCCAGTATTTTACTAATAGCCACCTTAAGGACAACTAACTAAATCGAAGGACTTACTTCCCACAACCGGAGCCAGTAGATGCTCTGGTTATCATGTAGACCTTGGAAAGAAAACCTACAAATTCCATAGGAGGAACATTAAAGATAATACTGCTAATAATAAATATGATCGCTGATAATAATAAACGGTCCAAACAAATATACCAAAACAAAAGAACAAACTCTAATGTACTGCAGCTTTTAAGTAACACTATGCTAAATGCATTCTTATTAATCACATTAATAATGATTGGCTATTCTTAGGTTTGATATATTTAGCAAACATTAGCAGTGCACAATCCTAGTGAACAAAAATTCTTTGAGCATCAATACATAGCCACTCTTTCTAACACTTCTGCAAAAAATAAACCAGTGGGATATCTCCCAGTTAAGAGTCAATATACTCTGTTGAGACAGAATGCCTCCATCAGAAAAACCTGTTTCAAAAGACTCCTTTTCATTACAAACCACAGATATGACTCAGATTAATCAGAGTAAAAATTTTGACCTGATTTATTCACACAAATCAATCCATATTCATTTTAGACCCAAACTATATGATGTTACAAGGATACTAGTAAATTTTTTCCAGGTACTAGAGAATCTTGTATAAATGTATTTGTTCAAGTGCTTCTCTGTCAACATCCTTTTCCAAATACACATCATAGTTTAGCTGCATCTCTTCGACCCATTGGTTGAGCTGTATATCCATCTGAAACAATGGAAACAGATTCTTAAATTAACACAGTGTCGAGAAACGTAGCAGGAGTTTCAAGGTCAGTACAACAGTAAGAAGGTAAGACGTAGTAAGAGAGATCAGTCATTCCAAATTATGTAGCAATGATAAATACATTTCTGGAAATGCCATTTAACTTAAATAGGAGAGAATAAAGACAACTTTTAAAATCATCCTAGTCAATAGTCTAGATATTTTGCTAGCACGTTACAATCGCTTCTCTATATGCATTTGTTTAAGCCTCAAGCATCCTGATCAGAAGGCAACATTCTGACAGAAGTGCTGAGGGAGCAGCTAACTGTACTATGGAAGAATCGCAGGTACTTTCTTGTTTTACACCCAGGGAGTACTGTATTAAGGCTACAAAGGGCTTCTCAGCTGCTCTGTGACTACTGCCTGCTCCAAGAAAAGGTCAAACGACACCACTGCTGCTCCTGGGGCAGAGGATCTATTTCACCCATCAGCATAAAGGCAACAAGTGATCCAATTTCTCTAAAGCAGACTACTGTGGCGAGCAAGCCACTTTATAATTAACCTTGTCACGTATGATCAGTGTTTTGTTTCCAAACTAAAGCCAGCCCATATAATTTGTCTAGGCATCATACACCTAACAACTGTAATCTACCGATGACCTCTGGCAGAATGGACACGGAGCAGAAGCCAGTCCATCGGAAGTGGTTACCACTCAGAGAACCGTGGCAGCAGCACAGGGCGTTCAACATCTTTGAAAGTCATGCTGTTGTGTTTGTTTCCAACTGCAATTAAAAGCTACGCCACTGATCCAAGGCGCCTGATGGTAATCACTTGGCTAGCTGGGAGACCACGTCTCTCCTAATGTGTACTACTCACAGCTCACACTGGCATAGTGCGAGTAATTTTCTACGCTGACAGCAAGTCAGAAGACAGAGTACCCTCAGGGATGGTCCTTCCTTAATACCTCCCTTTCTCTCACTGGCCTAACAAAACAGTTTGTCATATTTCAGGGCAATGTGCAAATGTAGAGCTAAACAGACAACATTTCAAGGTTTTGCCTCCAAATACATCTATACGTCTGAGTTTCTACCCCTATATCTGGAAGAAGTCTGATCAAAGTGGGTATCACAAAACTTACTCACATCATAATATGGCTTTGCTAACATTCTGCGGTGTTTTGGGGTTTTTTAACCTCACACCTAAGGTATTGTTTAAAACATACATGATAATACAATGATTCATACAGCCTATTAATAGAGGCTGGGTCTTCCATTTCACAGGTGGGGACAACCAAAGTACAGGAAGATGTGTTGGTAGTCACCTGGAAATAGCATCCAGAGTCCTCCATCTTTTAATCTACGCATAAAATTATACATATCCTTCCTCACAGCAACACTGGCAAGTAGTTAACCTCAACTACAGAACTGTCACTTGCATAGGAAGTGACAAAACATGTTGCCTAAAACCGGCTGAGGGAACTTACCTGGAGTTTTGCGAGTGATTCTTTAAGGCTTGGAACAGTCACTAATAAGGATCCTCTTTTCCTTACATTACAAGCAATAAATTCCCAAGCTCTGAAACATATTTAAAAGTAAGACACCAATTTTTAGGAAAACCCCCCACATTTCACATAAAATGAATCTAACACTCTTACTGTTTAGTGGTGAGAGGGAAACTAGGCTTAAAGACTTGCTACACATGCTTATCAGTCATTATTAATATCTAAGCAAGTATCTTTGTATGAACAAAATCAAGCTTCACATTAAAAACAGAGGGAATATATGGTCTTGCAATGTTAGATTTTGTAACTTTTTAACTCTGATACATACACACGTATCATTCCGTACTGTCAACACCTACACTTTGGACTAGGATTAAACACCAACATTTGGTCTCTTTAAACTCTGGGGTTTGAAGAAAAGCCAGCCTCTGAGTGCGCTGTTTTATTGAGCTTAACAAGAAGCTGCTCTTTACATACACACTTTGCAGTCGTGACAAAATACTTAAGACATTAGCAATCGGAGTATTTAAATTTAGCCCCCAGCATTCCTTTTTTTCTGATTTTGCAAGTCAGATCATTTCTCACAGCATGGCAATTCAGACTAAAAAGAATTTAATTTCCAGCATTCTTCAAATGTCATTTGTCTTCATGGTACTAATGCAACATTAAACCAGTACCCCTGAGTTCTTGAAGAATCAAATGAATTCTCAGTCATGTGCCTGGAAACAAATCTCCTGGCAATTTGAAACCCCCACTAGCCTTCACCCATCCACTCTCTGTCTCTCTGGTGACACTACTGCCTGGTATCAGGGCAGGAGGAAAAGCCTTAGCTGAGACTGCTAGCGAATGTCAGACTGGCTGGGGTGGTGGAGGCACAGCCACCCTTTCTTTTTGACTGCACATTCTAAAGGCATGGTAACTTTGGATGGTAAAGTTATTTACATTTTAAACTGATACTGCTGAATTAGCAAAAGGTCATCTGTGAGTGTCTTGTACCTGAAAGAGAAGAACCTCAGCCACGCTTTATGCTGATTTATTAATTTCAGATACTTTAACAGCAAGATACTATTTGAAGAGATCAGTGTAAGGATTCAGGGCAAGGTTTGGGTAAACAAAGCAGCAGTGTTTAGTGGGTTTAACAACAAACAACTGCCTTAACACCTTAGGAGTTAAGTATAACAATTAAGTGTAGGCAGTTTAAAACAATTTCCTTATGTAATTCATGTATGTGACTTCAAAAAGCACAACCTTAAGGTTTTCCATAACTTGCAAGGTTACATGCACTGCCAAAGAAATAGATTACTTGTTTGGACACATAGCTTACCTGGCCTGTTCCTGTCTGTCAAGAAAGTATTCAAAGACATTATTCATTACAACAACATCAGCCTTCTGAAGAAGTGAAGCCTGAGTACAGATGTCTGCGTGAACCACCTGAAGGAGAAAAAATTCACAAGGCATAAATTAATTTAAGAGAGAAATACAGTCTTCAAGTAGCCATGAAGCCTGTCAACCTAATACAGACAGCACCTGCTACCATCATTTTGAACCAGTCACAAAAATGGGTACTTCACTGGCTTCATAGTAGATAAAATTGAAGTGAATAAACTTAAAAAAAAAAAGAAAATACAAAAATCAGATTTATCTCCTCTGATTAACATACTCGAATCATTACATTAAGTGAAATAACTACACCTGACTTTTGGTCTAGAACACTGTGTGCCACAAAAGAGGAGATGATGTATGTGATGGCTGCTACATTTCACTTACCTATATTTTATCACAAGTGCTCACTGGCTTCAGGAAAGGAGTGGAGCTGGCTAAAGGTTTTTTGAGGATATTAAAAGGCATCACACAGGCTCAGTGGGTTACCAAAAGACTATAGCTAGAAACAACACTACAGACCCAGGTTTGACAGCTGAATTATCAGGACATATATTGGGACTGGGAATGCTGGAAAGGCAGGATGCTCAGGGACACTGGAGGACAGCAAGTGCTTTACCTTACTAAACAACTGCCTCTCCCGTCAGCATGGGAGCTGCTGTGATTTCAACTTCCTTCACCTACCTAAAAGGCTATTAGCACATCATGTCATTTTCAAACAGGTGAGATGCTCATTAACACTCTGACAAGATGTGTTTGATTTCCTCTTAAAGATGGAGAATTATATCACATCCTAAATCTGAGGAGAAACATAAATGGGAACACCTTTTGAAGGGATGAGGGAGAGAAAGCCAACCTGAATATTATTTGCATTCCACAATTTTTTGAACATGCATCCCTATAAGTTGAAAATGGACTGAAAATCTGAATCACTTTTTATCTTTCCTGTGTGACCTACTACTAGGTTGTGGTGGGAATATACTAATCTGATGGATTCAACATGTCACATTTTGTCAAATCCTTCCAAAATTGGACCGATGTAAAAAGAAATTCTTAATACTGACGGGATAGTTGAACGTTAGAAGAATAAAACCACTCATCCGTCGAAAAACATTTTGCCCACTCAACAGTCTATCAATACTTGCTGGGAGGGTAAATTATGTGCTCCTCCTAATGAACACACAATGCATGCTGTTCTGACTGACAGAGGAAACAGATACTACCACCCCTCCAACTTGCGAGGGTTCAAGTGCAGAAAACATGATGAGTTGCCACAGTTTATGACTCTGGTCCATGCAATCAGAATGCATTATAGCAATTGCATTTATAGCCAAATCTTTCAATATCAGTAATAACAGAAACAAAACGCCACCGTTCATAAAAAATAGTCATCACAGCATTTCATCTTTGAGAGCTGTATTCCACAGGTTCTCTGCAAGTGCTCCGACTCAGTAAAACAAACAGCTTTATCTCCTTAAACACATTACCATGCCAAGTTGTTCACCACTGCCTGCAGCGAGTGGCAAGGAAGCAACTCTGTTCTTGTACCTTATCCGGAACTGGCAGGTTAGCGTTTGAAGGCTCTATCTCCTTGAGAAATGGGGGCAGTTTAGTTGTCAAAGTGACTGGTTAAATTGCTGCTTTCACCTCTAGTGTGTGGACATCTGAGCTATTTATCCACCGGCTCATGAAAATTAGAGCTTTTTAGGACAACAAATATTGTCAGTACTTTATCTTAAATAGCACACTGTAAACTGTAGCAGTGCAGGACCTGATGACAAACAAGTTCAAGCATTCAGGCAGCAGAGAAAGATGACAGATGACTCGGGCCACCATCAGCTGTCCTAAATACAGCAGGTTGTCAGCTCATGTCCTCTGCATAAAGCCACTGCTTTAAAATGAAAGACCATGAACTGGGGTGGCAGAGATACTGTGGATACAGGCTTGACTGCTGCCCTGTCACACAGGCAACAGCCTTCTGCAGCGGGGCAGGACAGACAGCTAGGGGTAAAACATTCCTCACCTAGATGTGCCAGAACTCAAGTATCAGAGCCCATATTTACCTAGACTGTAAGTGGGATTTGGATCACTATTTCTGAGGCTAAGGAGACATTTTACTTTACTCTCTTTTTTTCCCAGGGGTAAAAATAACAAACCCACAGAACTTCTGTACAAAAAGCCTGAGCAGCAGTCCTTTAATCCAAACACAAGTGACTGGTGAACTGTTCCACCAGTGGAATTCTTGCAGCAGAAGTTATGATTAGCACTAAATTTTCTTAATGCCCTACTAATGGTAGTCCTAATATTTTAAGCCTCAATTCAGAAAGATGCTTAAACTACTGAGAAACTTTGAACATGTGTTGATGTTTCCTTTACTTGAATAACACTTTAACTTAAAATCAGTCTGCATTTACAGAGTAGGTGACTGCGCTGACTAAAGCAACCTAAGCACCCCATTCTCCCCAAACACATCCTCATTCCTGCTGGGGAATGTGGGACCCCATAAGCATGTGTGGCTGTACCATGAGCCAGACCCAGGTATTGCTCCAGCCAAAATACTCCTTTTTCACCGGGTTCTTTTTCAGCTGGACCAGTTCCCTGAACCGCTTGGCTGTCTGCTGGCACAACAGAGACCAATAGATTTTAAAACTGCCCTATTGCCCAATGGAATACACACCAAGTCTTTCATGATTACACGCAATTTCTAAATTGAGGTCTCAAGTTTCCTAAGATCTGTTGAACTGTTCACTTTCCGCCCACCATCTAAGTGTTCGCACAAATGGCAAAAGATGCTGAGCAACTTTCTATGTGCTTTAACAAACCCAATGCTGACCAATGAAACACAAAGTTCACTCAGAGATTTAGCCACTAAAGGAATCATTCCACCCTACTGTCCTTTGGGAACATACTCCAATAAAAATTCAGAATATTCTGAAAAAAACAATCCTTATTTAAGAAAGGTCTCTTAAAAGTTTTTCAAATTTGAGTCAGAATTTATTATCAGCAACTGGATATTGACTATTCTGACTATTTTTCAAGCTGGTATGTACCTCTAGAGAGGATTCATTTGGGGGTGAAATAAAAATCTAAGATTGAAATGTTCAAAGCAGTGTGATAACAGGAGTCACATGACTACATTAGCATCTAATGAGACTCAAAGAGCTAAGTCCTCAGGCACTGCTTTGAAAATGTATTATCTTCTTATCCTTATGCTCTGAAATGAATACTTCAGCAGAATTACAAGGTGTGAAGGAAAACCAAAAAGGTTTATAATAAAGAATATACAAGGCTGAGAAGCATGCATAAAGAGCTCCAGCTCCACTGAATTAACTTGACAAGAGTTCCTAACTGCACTTTCAGTCTCATCACAATAAGGTGTTACGAACACAAAACATGCAAAAAAACAAAGGTTATGTATAAACTGACAGCAGCTGGGACTGAATTGGGCAACCCAATGATACTGCTTACCTTGTATTAAATATTTTACGTTTATTATTTCTTTCCAGTTTAAAATTGGTTATTTTATTTCCCAAGAAATTACTACACCCAGCAGTCTGTGCGACTCCATTTAGGAGTAGGTGCATATAACACAGGATTAAAATCAGTCTCCTATCCAGCACATTCTACCTACCAACTCTTGCTGGGAACAAAATAACTGGTATTCCCCAGAAGGCGAAAAAAAATATTCTCATTAGAATAGTAGTAGTTCTTTCCATAACGGCACTAGGGAAATGTTTCCCATAATGATGCCATGTTGTTTGAAATCCATTTTTTGTGAAAGGTACATATGCGCTGACATTCCAAGAAAGGAAATAAAGGACCGTGAGTCCTTTAGGTATTCTTAGACGCAAATCTGCAAATCCTACAAACATCTTTCTGCTAACGTTAATGAAACAGAGACATTTAGTTCAACAGAAACTACGCACTCAAGTTTCACAGAAGTTAGTGGCAATAATGTCTTCAATTTCACCGGGAGAAACAGCTCAGATATATGTTTAGTGTGAGCCAGCAGGTAAGTCCGTTCAGGAAAAAGGCTAATACATGTTATCATATTTTGATAGTCTCCCTCTTCCTCTCTGCTATGAGATTATTTTTTTTCCTAATGCAAAGCCTTTGTTAAGGACGAAAGAAAGCAAAGGCAGAAACTTCTCAGAATGATTATTAATCAGCCACTCACATGAACAGGACACCTAGTACACAGTGGTTAAAAATACATACACTAAAGCATATATTTAATTACCTTTATTCTGTCAATGAACTGGTATTTTGTAATCACCATTTCTTGCAACTGGCAAAAGTCTGCATTTATTTCTACTCCATACAGTTGGGATGCTGAGCTATAAAGATAACCCTACATTAGAAAAAGGAAATTTAGTAATTGTGATGCCTTTAAAACAAGTTCAAAAATTTCAGTTAATATGGAAAAAATAAAACATAGGTTAAGATTAAGAAAGGATTTTAAAACAGCAAGTTGTGATATGTCTTTCAGTGGATGTGACATATTTTTCAGAGCTAAGCCCCTGATCTGGCAATTCTCGCCGATTTTAGTAAGAGATCTAAAATGACACGTCAGAATAATAAAAAGAAAAGGAAAGCTCCAACTTCAATTGCAAAACAGATGGAAAACGGTCTAAGAAGGAAAAAGTAGTATAAATCGAGTTACAAAAATAGTGTGAAAGGAAAAGACCGCGCATTTTTGTTTCTTGGGAGAATGGAAGAAGAAAATAGCAAGACACACAAAAAAACCCAAACGAAACCATGAGACATACACATAGTCAAAGTGAGTGAAAATGGAGGATAATGTACTGGTAATATAATGGGATATTTTGGTACAGAATCTTTGTCAGCACCTCTAAGTATTGTATTACGGACATTTTCAGGTGCTTCATACAGGTACACTACCTCTTAATACTAAGCCAAAAATGATGGTTCCGTTTTGGACTGAGCTTTTTGAAAGTTGTTGGAGATGTTTGGGAAAAAAAGAACATATACTTGAGCCTACAGAGCCCTAAAGAAGATACTCCTTGAAGTGCCATTGTCTCCACTGAACTCCACAGTTACTCTTTGCCAACAATGGCGAAGGCAAAGAAACAATGCTAAAGCTACAGAACATCTGAGATATCTGTGTACTACAAACTAATTATCAGAGTTTTCTGAAACCAACTCGGACAGTAGAAAAGCAACCTGTGAAGGTGAAGTCACCCCTCCTCCAATACAAGCCAAGAACATGATTAAAGAGAACTCTTTTTTCAAAAACGTTTCCCCTGCTTTATCTTGACACTATCTTCTACTACAACAATACAAGCATTTAAGTACTTCAAAACAAATTCAGGCTAGCAGAAGTGTTACCATTTAAGGACCCAATGCTGCAAATATTTACAAATGGGAGTAACTTTCCTCATTTGACTAGTCCCCAAATTAGATTATTCAGATGAGTAAAATTACATGCTCAAGTGTTTCCAAGATTGAGCCCTAAACAGCCATTGACTTTTGTAAGAAAGTTGTAATATGTGTTTTGCATTGCTGTTGGCCATATGTTGCACCAGCCATGCCAAAAGCAATCAAAATTGCACTCAAGTTTCTCGATGAAGTATTTTATGTGCGTTTTAAAACGCAGAGCAGGACAATATGTTTTTGGAGACAAATTCATATCAAAGTCTTCCTTTGTATAATTTAACAGTTTGTCAGATTCATAAAGGAATTTAACAGAACTAATCTATATATAGACATGGTCAAGACATAGAGGACAAACCTACTTATGAAGGAGAGACAGAGCAGGAACTAGCAAAAGAGCAGCACGTGTGACAGCAATATGCTACTCTGTTGGACAACAGACTTTTCCTCTGCGTAAGTAAGATCGTTTGTGTTCCCTTTTGTGAAGAACAGAACGAGAACTGAAATCGCTAGTAAACAGCACCTTACACTGTTCAGACAGTCAGATCAGAGGTGCCTCTCAGAATTACCCGTTCAAGATGGAGTAACGAGAGTAGGCAGTCAGAGAAGAGGGAAAATGTTTGTCACAGTAATAAAATATGAATTCCTGTGCTGGAAGTTACCGCAAATAGCACTGCACCAAGCCTGGAGCCAACGTCAACCACTACCTTTCCTGTCAGGTCAGGCAGTACATGTTGATAAAGAAACTTCAGTTCCATGAGGGAAAAGGAATGCGAAATAAACTCTGGGAAATAAGAACAGAACAAAGGTGTTGGGTGGGCAGTACTAACTACTGTGTTAGTAACCAATGAACTATTAATCTGAAGAGTTATCATCACTGAAAACCTGCACGGTTTCCGGCCTGAACTAGTGTGGGGGACCCTGGAAAACCAGGCTTTGCAGATGGGAGGTAGCCTGCTGAAGTCTGGGGATTCCCTCCCTTACACTGAGAATTTTCAAATCCTTCATGAAACTGAATTACCTTGTTCTGCACAGGGACATACACTAAAGAATACAAAACAAAGTAACTTGGAATTGTTTGAGTGAAAAAGGAAACATGCTACCTAAAGCTCAACGCAACTCATGCAAACCTTTTTAAGGGCAGACGTATTAATAGCTTGGATTTCAATTCCAAGGTTTTAAGGAACGGAATGTTCTCCATATAAACCATTCCTCCCTCAATGCCTGTGTTATACTGGTGACAGCACTGATCTGTACCACACCACACACAAGCTTTAAGACAGATGGTGTTTTCTACTGCTTTTCAGCATGTGAGAGGAGACTGAGGCTACTGCATGGACTCCTACAGGATTACCTTCCTCTTGCATCTTCCTTTCAGTGCCTCTTCCCTGCCCAGTTTTTGTGGGCAACTAGTGTCACCAATACACTGCAAATTAATTCATCTTACGTGTGTAGGAGTCTCCTTCCATTGGTTATGGGAAATAATTCTGGCCTGTGTACTACACTGGTCTGGACAAAGTCCTTCATCAGCTGGATGTTGTGTTGTCCAACTGAGTCACTGCACAAACCAGTTTAGTTAAACTGAATTTGTTTCTCATGTTCCCAAAAGAGCACTTACCTAAAGATGCAGTCCTGTATGAGCCACACACTGTGCAGTAGCTCCTACTCATCTTCCCTTCCTCACACAATGAATCAACGAAATCATCATCATAAAGGAATGCATCAACATGAATCATGGGCAATGGATTCTGCTGTATCTGAGAAGAGGAACAAAACCTCAGAAAGGCAGAACTGAGTCTCTTAATTTAACTTACACTGTTACACAGTTAATTGTCCCATCATGCTACCATTCCCAAAATCTGAGATCCAAGTTTATTCCCTACTCAAAAATTACAAATCAAAATTAACCCACAGAAATCCTCCATGTAAAATGGACCATCAAATTCCACTGAAATAACCAGTAAGTAGAAGTCGATAAAGGAATGCAAGCTGGTTTCGGCAGCTGAGTAGGAGACCTGCTGCCAATTTTGTCTCCTTAGGGCTCGCTTGGCTACAGAGGAGATACAGCATAAAGGAAGCTTTTTTCCTTCCACTTCTAATGAGGAAACTGTAACTTAAATTTAGGAGAAAGGGCAATTTTGCTCCTCAGCTTCAACTGTCTGAATATTTTCATCTTCATGCCTTATGTCTCAGTCTAGAAACACTGCTGATTAACATGGGTGTCATTTTCAATCAAAAGCATACCAGTTGGGATGCTTGCCTTCTCGAGGGGTATAATCTTCATCCTCCTACTCCTCCTTCCTCCCTCTCCCAGGTTTGCTGCATGTGGCCAATCACTTCTGCTGTTTAAGAGCCACACACCACTTTACTGGGAAATGCGTTAATTTTCCACCTATACTGACAGCTCAAGTAGAAAAGGTGCTCTCCTCTCCCACAGGACTCACAGCCCACCTCTTTCTGAGCCATCAGAATCTGAAAAGAGCTGGAAATCATTTCTGGCTGCCCACATTATGGCAACAGTGAAACACTGGCCCTGTATTTCTGCTGCCTTTAAGGGGGCTGTTGGAGTCCGTTATGGAGCTAGCATTAAAGGATCACTGTGACAGGTGCCATACCACGCACAACGAAAGCTTTGCCAAATAACTCATGATCAAAGTATTAAGCACTATGAAGCAACTTTCTTGGGGGTCACACAGTCATGCAGCAACAGACCTGAGAACCAAACTGAGATTACCTATACCTTAATCCCGTGCTCATTCTCTATTATGAACTACTACTAAAACGGAAACCAGCACAGTCCCCAAATAAATGATGTGGTTCAGCAAAAGGAGATCATAACAATTAGCTTACTTTCTGAATAGCTTGGTGTTCCGAACTAAACATTGCCTCGATGGGTAAACAATTCCGCACATCTTCAGCAATCTTTTTGAGCACAACATCATTGTTACTCATCACAAGATCATCAAAGTCATCTATAAATCAAGACAAAAAACAACAAAACAAAACAAATAATCCTGAACAATCATATGTAGATCATGTGGACTAAGTGATGACCAGTACAATACAGTTGTGAGACATACAAACAGTACCAGATGGATAAGGTTTTCATTTGAAACGCATTTTTCAGCCTTTGTTAGCTTTGCCAGCCAATGACAGATTTAGATTGTAATAACTTTGCCACTTAAAATAAACGTAGCCTTTTTTTGAAATCTCAAATTATTTTCATATTTATAAACTTATAACTCACATATGATGGTCTGGGCTGCCACCAAAGTGATACTGTTTCAGCTTAAGATATAAAAACATCAAAGATGTTTTTGAACTATTGAAGAAATTACAAAACTCATAGTTGCCTGAATGGGGGCTTTTTTTTAACATAAGTTTCTTTTTATATATACCATCTTTCTAATAAAGCGGTTACAAAAAAATCAGGGATAACACACGGTTCAACAGTTCAGCTCACAATACATTTCACACAAACTATCAAAATTTTCAAATGTGAAAGAAAATAGGAACGGATGTAAAACAGGACGCTTTTGCAAAGCCATGCTGTAAATTCCTGCTATTTTTCCAGGATACCTCTGCATTACTTTAACACTTTTTTTTTCCTTTTTTTAAAGACATCTAGGAAAAAAACTGAGAGGGAACCTATCGAAGTCACCAGTCCTTTCTTCTTCCAAGGCTGAATCAAGAAGAAGTGTCACTACTCCTCCAATCTATTATTTTAAAAAGAGTGTTAACGCTGGAGACTGCACAATCTCCCTTAGCGATCTATTCCAGTGCTCGATTACACATACTACTAGAAAGGAATACTTTTCTTGATAACTGATGTAGATTTCCTCCGCCACAATTTGAACTCAGTACTCTCTGTCCCACTCACAATGGAAATAGAAAAGTTTGTTCCTCTCCTGATATAGCAATTTTTACCTTCCTTGAAGACTTATCATGTGTCCCATCAGTCCTCTCTTCTAGAAGAAACAAGATTCACTTATCCAGACATTTCCTGCATTCCTTCTAGGAGTCTGATCATTCTCATCACTTCCCTTTGGATCTTCTAGACTCCAGAAGATCTCAGTACAGACTCATCCTTTCTGTACTGAGAACTAGACACATTACTCCAGCTAAAGGTTTCTTTGCACTAATCAGACTTTTCACATCATGCAGCCAACATCCTGCTTACACACTCCAGTTTCATGTTAGCCCTCTTCCCAGAGCACGATGTCTCTGACATTCAGCATGAGGTCTGCTGTACACCAGTACTCTGCTCCTTTTCTGTTACATTTTCCTCAAAAGAAGGACTACAGGAAATTCTTTTTTGTCTGGACATCTCACTGCTCTGAAGGCACTGAACTGGTTCTAAACAAAGGCACATCTCAGGTCAAAACTAGATAACTGTAAAAGAAACAAAAACCACACCACAAAAAGCAACCACAAACCTAATTCTGGAAAAACATACCAAACCCATCTATCGATTCTTGTCTGAAAACAGACACGTTTGTCCTTCTCTTCCCCACCCCTTCTGGTTTGTTTCTTGTTCTACTTAGACTGCCACCATGTTGGGCAGGGAGTGTGGTTTTTGCATATCTTGTATCACTCACCAAAAGAGGATCTGACAGATTTTAGAGTTATTTTTAAAAAAAGTTAATGCTTGTTAACGTTTCTGGAAAGTTTGTATGGACAAGCTTGATGCAAGCAGGTTCAAAATAAATCTACAGAACATGCCACAAGTTTATCTACGCTAACATACTTCATCTTTCCTGTGGAACACAGGGAATGCTAGAAACAGGAAGGCTAGTATAATAAACCGAGACCAGCTAAACTTTTAAGTATGAAATGCTTCTGAAATGCTTTTTGTTTAAGCACTGTAGAGAGAACAATATGGTTAAAGGAACCCTGATTCATTAGTGCAAGACACTCTTCTTAGAGCGTAAATGTAAATGGTTCTTTCAGCATGTCCCAAAACTGACTCACACAGATAATCCTGAATCCCCCATAGTAAACAGCAGAAACTTTACACCATCTGGATTCCCTGAACATGTATTTGGTTGATTTTTTACTAAATGCACAGCAGTAACGCTTCAAGGCCCTGATGGGCAAAATACTGTGGTAGCTGTTACACAACAAGAAGACAATTTGCTGCTCCAAAGAGCTCACAGTCAAGTTCTCCACAACCTCAGCTCCTAAAGAGATGCAGACGTTGCACTGAGGAACACAGGAGGGATACAGGCGGCAGCTGTGACAGCATGACCACCACAACAGGTGCAATGCAGCAGCTCCAGCTTGTCAGCATTTTAATTTGAAACCTCTAATGAGCATCCATCTCCTGTTAACCTCACGGTCCATCCAACAACTTGGGAGATTTGTTATGAACACCGCAGAAGCAGTGAGTGATTTTTCTGACCAGCTCAGGGCAGATTTCCATGGATGCGACACAGCAAAAACTAACCCCACACTACAAAAGTAACTCCAGAGATTACGGGAAAGGATGGTGGACACATTCAATGAGAAGCATCAGCACCACGACAAGCCCTCAGACTTTGAGGGCCAGAGTTTGAGGTGGATAACATCTGAGGAAGCAAGGAGGAGAAAAATCTTGCTACAGACAGAACGAGAGAGTAGAAAGCTGATATTAGCAGCTGTACAGACCAGTGCCTGTGGGCAATAAGCCCCTACATCTGGCACATGCTTTAAAACAATACTATTACTATGCAAGAGAGCTCATCCAGCTGTTATACTGCCTGTTAAGAGTATCAAATTCATATATAGCATTTAATGAAATGCAGGAAGTGTTCATAGACCACCAGGCCAGCCACATCACGGAACCTGAGCTCCCTTTCTCCCAGAGCTGGTGTGTCAATAGGATCTGCTCCCTCATGGCCTGGGTGACCTTTTCTGGCCAACATTAGTAGAGGACAGCTCTCTAGGTTACTCGGTGTCCCATCTCTACAGTAGAGAAATGGGCTTTTTCAGTGGGAGACAGCACACACAGCTTCCTCAAACCCAGAATACCCCTGCCTTGACTTCCACTTGTACAATACTCGTCACAACACTGACCATCTCATGTGGGGTCCTCTGAGCTCTTCTTATAAAACAAAGTATGATGCAAAAGAGTTCTTGTGGATGCTCTCTATGAAAGAGGTCCTAAGGAGAATCTTACAACACAAACACAGCTCAAACAAAAAAACTGTTGAAGCACCGATACTGAAAAATAAACGGCTCTTTCCCAACTGTCAGTTAATACTGCAAAGAATAAGCATGCAGAAACAAAAAAAAAAAGGCAGCTCCAGCAGCAGCCACGCATGCAACACTGCCCTTGCATTGCAGTCTGCAGCTGAACTCAGACGCAGAGAGCTGCCTCACTCCTGTCAAAGCAAGAAACAGCAACAGCTACCACAATAACTCATTTACTTTTGCAGTATGTAAATATTTATAAGATTGCCATCAAGTAGGGAACCCAGGTACCAGATACGAAAACGGGCATTTCTGCCTCAGACCAGTACAGTTTTATCACCTCCAGCCCTGTATTTAACAAATTGTTCACTCTTGAGAATCTCAGTGTCACCTTACAAGGGATCTTCAAAGACGAATCAAAAATAGAAAACTATTTTTGATACCATTTTAGTGCCTGTTACAGATATGCAAAGGGAGAGTGGGCAAGCCAACCCCTGTGGTCATTGAACAGACAACTAACCAGGAAAGAACCGTACAGTTCATGAAATGCTGCAAGATGAATCATAACCATTTGTTTATGGCGGAAGTCTGAGTGCAGAGTGTTTGTATTTTACTTCAAAAACCGGTTCCACTGGATCTACTCAACATGTGTTCACAAAATTTAATTAACACATTGCAAAAAGCCTAATTAACACCCTGGTGCTGCTCAGCCTTTCTATGGCGAATGCAACACAAGCTAAGAAAACATCAGAAAGCCTCACACCGGATAGAGGGCACCGCTACACCAACAGCTAAACATCCTGGCACTGTGAAATAAGTGATTGAAGACAAGCAATATATGATTTCCAATGACAACAGAAGATTACATGTCATGTGGAAAGAAAAGGATTTAGCAAGTACAACCATACAACAAGCACCTTATGGTTTTCAACGTACAAAGACACAGAAATAAAAAGCTAATATTAACATCCATGTTACTTAATATGGGGTTAATTTAATCATTCAGTGTTTTAATGATACTGAACAAACAGGTCAAGGAGGAAGTCCCATTATCTCTAAAACGTCACTATGTCCTTTTCTGGCTAAACAATTTGAGATAGAATAGAATAGAATAGAATAGAAT
>VWZZ01006514.1:174772-193818 GCA_013399095.1 Psophia crepitans | reverse complement strand
CAGCTGAGGGGGCCTCTGATCTGCCGAGCGGGCGCTTGGCTGCGCTGCCCGGGCCCGAGGGAGCGGGGTTCCCGGGTGAGCCCCGGCTGTCCGCCTCGCCGGGGCCGGAGTCGTGCAGCCCGGCGCCCGGCCCCTTGGCCGCGGCCGGCTCTGAAGGCGCAGAGGGAAAGGCAGGAGCCGGGCATGCAGTGGAGGCTGTGCCTGCTCCGGGTTTGTTCCTTTCCCTCACGGACGGGGGCTGCGGGCCGCAAGCAGGACAGCCGGTCCCTGCTGCGGCCCTGGCTGCCTGCCCGGCAGGTGGCTTTAGAAATGGGAGCTAGCACGTTGGCGTTAAGTGTTGCTGCAGTAGTTCAAGCTGTTCCCACCTGTGAATCAGCCTTTTTTTAGGTTGTAGTACTAGACTGTAAGCGAATTTTAAGCCATGTATGTATATACTTAGTATAGCTTTATGTTACAGGCTTTACGTGAGTATCCCTTTTGCTGCTTATCTTTTAAACAGCTGTTATCTGTTACGGGTAATACCTTTTAAGAAATCTGTGCATTGAAAGGTACTGCTTGTTTAGCTAGACAAATTTCATTTAGAGGTTTATGGTAGATGGATAGGCAGCCTGTCTCTTCACGGTCGATTCACTGCTGCTTTGCTATGGCTTCAGACAAATCAAACCACTGTTTTTCCTGCCCTTTACTCCCGAAATGCCAGCTTTTCATCAGCAAGTGAAGAAGTCCTGGGACTGTGCGCAGCAGAGCGATGAGCTGGGAGCTCAATGCGGAGGTGCCTGAGCTGCTGAAGGCAGCTCAGACTGTGCAGAGCTTGCGGCCCTGCTCAGCTCGAGGCCCGTTTGATACGGCCTGGCTTGCTTACCATGGGGCCCTGCCAGATTTAAACCTGTTTGTTGCGTTTGTGGAGTGCTGTAGCAAAGCTGAAAAGCTCTTCCAGGACTACGGATGCTCTGAGCACCGCATATACGCGTTCTGCAGTGGAGTCACTGCTAATGCCCTTCTGGCTACTTGCCAACCCAAGTTGTCTACCTGCTAAGACAGCTTATGTGTGTCTGTCTGCAGTGTGGCTCCCAACTTGGATGGACTGTATCTGAAAAGTTAAATTAATTTCTCTACTTGGCATCCCCTAGTAATTCTTAATATGCTAGAGAAAGCAGTTGATATTAAAATGCTTACACTCATCCTCTTAGCATAGTGTTTGCATTCTTATTGTAAGGCTGTTGCAGAAGAAGCTTTTAGAGTTCTGCAGTGGAAATGTTTGTTAGGACATAATTAACTTTCCGTGTTTGGAGATCCTTAGAACTCTGGAAACTGATTGTAAATCTTGAGCGTTCACCTGGCTGTTTTGTGTTGGTCGTCCCATCAAATTTCTTAGCTCTTATATCCAACTGATCTTGTTTTGTCTATGGCTGCAGTGTTAGCAGCTCAAAGCTCACTGAGATGCAATGCTATGTTAAAATGTTTTGGGTCAGGTTTTTAGCATTATTGTGACTTTATGGGAAATGAGCTTGAAATAAATTTCAGCATCTGTTTTGCTGACACCCTTTGGTGTAGGTCATATTGATGGTAATGCTTTTTCAGACTTAATGTGCAGGAATGTTACTTGTATGCCTCATAAGGACACTTGGAGTTTTCATACTTTAGATGTCATGTAGAAGTCCTCTTCCAGCAAAGTAAGATGCTGGACAGCCGTACCTGGTAGTGTACTGATCTGCGAATATTTTTACAACCAGGAAGCATAGATTTTTTTTATCAAAATACCGAGATGGCATGGTAACATATGTCACTTTGGAATTGCCTGTACATACAATGTACACTAAATCTAACAATGTATAAAGATATCCATTTGCATAATTTGCTATATCTGAGGCCTGTACTTACACTGAATGTATTTTTTCTGCAACTTCTGGAAACTTTGTTCCGTGTCGTGGTCTCAGTATTGCAGGGGTTGGAATGGCAGTTGTTTTGCTATGTGTGTGTTTGGTTTTTTAACCAGCCAACTTCGGGACAATATTAACTCTTGATTGGGCAAAGCAGTGGGAAGGCTGGCTTACGTGGGTGACTCTTACCTACTTTGTAATATATCTTTCTGCTTATTTATAAATACATTGTAAGCCTGGCTTTTTGGGGCCTGTGCAGCAGGTAAATCTAAGTGTGTATATAATGAGCTTATTTCCATCTTACCTAGGTTGGACTCCTCGTTCTTAAATAAAATAAGCATGTAGCTCATAATGGATTCTTGATTTTACTACACGGACCTGCCTTGTTTGTTGTTCTTCTCTACCCATTTGAACAGGAGGGGGGCAGTCCCAAAAATATTGAAAACTCTCAGCTACTTTGATTACAGAGGCTCTCATTATTGGGAAGTTTGCTTTCAGTTCTGAAAGGAGGAACTCCAGTGTGAGATTCTGAGTTCAGCTGTCAGCAAGGGAGTAGTTTCAGTTGGGTATGAGAAAACGACTGTGAAATTGGAAGATAAACAAGAATAGTCTAAAGTGTTCCATTTCAGCAGTAACTATGGTGTTGCAAGGTTTTTGCTCTTTAGGCAAATTTTGGTTTGCCCTTTTTCAGAATTTTAGATTGCTGTTTCTGCCATGTGTTCTCCTGAACATCTTGCTACCTTGTCGAGGAGGTGGAGTGGTCTAGCACGTTGACTAGACTATACGTATCCTTTGGAAATTAACCTGTTTAGGTTTCCTAACTATAGGTTGTAGTATGCTTTAGGCTTATATGTAAGACTTGTGTCTGTAGCAAACCAAAATAGTCTTTCAGTAAAGCTGTTAAAAAATACAATGTGAATTTTGATTATTAAAATGGCAGTATGTGTTTAGGGTTACTGAAATGGGAAATTCAATTTGCTTTAGTGTAAGGTAGATAGAATAAAGCCAATCAATAATGTTCAATTTTGCTAGCAAAATATCTTGCTTCTGATCATACTGTCTTTGCAGGGTGCAGAGTTTCTAGGCTATTCTGCATTATTTTATTCTGTCATGCAGCATATTGCTGCTAAGAAGATAAAAGCAGTTAGTATTCTTTCTGGAAGCCTGTCTGGACTGTTCTTTCGTGGCGAATTCAATGCACAAATATTTCGGAGAGTGAAACGTTTCCTAATTGCAGTGTGGTATCTCTTTCTAAGTAGGCCATCAGGATAGCCTAAAATTAACTTCAGGGTAATATTTGCTAAAAATAACTCCAAAAAAAGTAAAACTTGTGTGCTTTCTGCAACGCAAAGCAGGTTTCTTAACCAAAAAGATACTGAAATAAAAAACTTGCGAAGGCATAGCTTCAACTAGTTTTAAATTTAACTTCTAATTCTTTTCCAGATTCTTCTGAGTTGTACTTGAAGCCACCAAAATGGTTCTAGCAGATCTTGGACGAAAAATAACTTCAGCATTACGCTCACTGAGCAATGCTACGATTATCAATGAAGAGGTATGTAGTATGTCTATGTGATGGCACTAACATTTAGAAAGCAAAGTTCTGAGAAAAGTTCCAAAGGCTGATGAGAAGCTTGAAGTAGGTTGATGTTACCCTGAGGCTCTCTTCTTCAAGTAAAACTTCTAGCTAGAGGTTTTAACCTCCTGATAGTACTGCCAAAACTTAACCAGATCTAGGCATGTATAATCACCTCAGGCGTAGGGGGTCCTGTGGTCAAAGGGTCCTTGAGCCTAGTGGCCGTACTTACGGAGATCAGTGCTCAGAGGAGGTAAATGCTGGAGAAGGTGGTATGTGCCTAAGTTTGGGTGGGAGACAGGCTGTGGGGCTCTGTAGAGTGCTCCAATTTATGTGTGTGTGCACAGCTAGACTATGGAGACATGCATTGAAAAATAGCTTTCAATGTAAACTTCGCTGTCTGAAATGTGAGGATTGTGTTATGTTTGCTGCCTTTATATTCAAGCCAATACGATATGTCATTCTGGTAGCTGTTTGATTTAGTGTAATCTAATTTCAAATTTTTAATTAAAAAAGTGTTTTCTGTTTTATAGACTGAAAAGCAAGATGGAAAACTAATTGATCTGGTGGTTTAGAAATGCCTCTGAGTAAATAAATTGCTAGAAACTCTCTTCAGATAGGCAGACAGGTGGCTTAAAGTAACCAAAAAGTAGGCTTATCAAGGGTTGTAGGGTTGGAACTTGTGCACAGAGGAAATGTTTTACAGATCTTAAGCTGGGAGACAACAGAATCAAATATAGCCCAATTAATTTTTTTCAGTAGTAGAAACTCTACTCCTGCAAGAGCTCAGGCTGTGCAAATGAGGCCATTTATGCAGGTGTTACTTTCAAAAAATCTCTTCTCTTTCAAAGGTCCTAGAACTACTAACTGGTGTTCCTGAGGCACCTGTTTGCCTAAGAGGCATACCCCAGAGCAACAGTGCAGCTTCTGCTGACAGTGCAGATAGCAGTGTGCCCATCTTGCATTCAAGGAATACTTCTATTTCCAGAGATTGCCTTGTGCTAAGAGACCAGTTTGTGGCTTTGTTACAGCTGTCCCTAAGGAGCACCCCTAGGGAAGTTCAGGAGGTCTTGCTACCATAGGAGCTGCTGTTGGCCTTAATGCAACAGGAAGCGTTCTATGTTACTTTGTTATAGCATGCACATTAGAAATTGAGGGCCCTTCTTTTTCCAGTATTATACTTTTAAAATAAATTGCCTTTACATAGCAACAAACGTATAGGCTTTTTCTATGGCAGACTGCACGCATTTAATTTGTAAAAGCCGTGGTTATATCATAAACACACTTTCACATTTTGCACTAATACTGGCCTAGTCCATATTGTATATTATAAAACCATTTTTCTTTTACATTTCAAAGGTTTTAAATGCTATGTTAAAAGAAGTATGTACAGCATTACTAGAAGCTGATGTTAACATTAAACTTGTGAAGCAACTCAGAGAAAATGTCAAGTAAGTGAAATAATCAAAATGCATTTAACTTCTAATGTTTGCAAAAGTTTTCATTTGAGGTTACAGGAGAATAATTCATTATAACTTTATATGATTTTTCTTAGACACATCCAGTTTACATTTAACAGGAAAATAACAGTTGGAACTAAATGTCTCGCTAGTTCCATCAAAAGAATCTTTGTCAAGTTTAGTCAGTTATTGCTGTTACAGTCTTGCTTCAAAAAAACTGTTGCTGTGCTCAGCTGAGTGGTATAATAAACAAGTTCTTTGTTAATTCCTAGACACCTCTGCTTGACATGTTCTGTGCTGGATATAAATAGATTTGGGTATATGACCAGTACTGTTACCTTGGCTATTTTCAGATGCGCAATTCAAGTAGATGCAAGTCTGAAAGATGCAAGTATTTTAAAAACCTGCTTTTGTCTTGCATACAGGAGTAATGTTTCCAATGCGTGCATGTTCTTAAGTAAGTCCTATCTGAAAACTCAGGGCAAATCAAAAGTGCTGTTCCAGTTGCAAAGACTTCATTCATTACTAAGTGATGCTTTGAGTTATATTTCATGGTTTTATTAAACTCAGGTCTGCAATTGATCTTGAAGAAATGGCATCTGGCCTTAACAAAAGAAAAATGATTCAGCATGCTGTCTTTAAGGAGCTTGTTAAGGTAGGACTTCAAAATTCCGTATTACATCACTTTTCTTGTACAGCCTGGGCTGTGGAAAGCAATACAGTAGCAAGCTAAGCTTTAAGGTATTGTGTGGTACCTACAGTTGTGTTACCTGTTGTGAGGCTACTTACTACTGCAAACACTAGTAGTATTCTGATTGAAGCTACTTCCTAGGCATCTCTCAGACTAACTTCTGTTGAAGCTTCAAGTTCAGCTAGTTTTAGTCTTAAATTGAAATTTATAGACAAAATAAGGGTGAAGTACTATTAGTTTCTGGACTGTCTTTGGTTGTCCCAGAAACACATTGCCACCCTAATGAAGATTGATTCAAACTAATTATAGGCCTTTGAAAAAGTGTTAAGCAACAACCCAGCAGTTCTTGGCAACATTTCTCTTAAATCTGCCTGCTTGGTCAAATCAGCATTTAGGCATTACTATTCTGTCCTCTTACCAGTTAATGGTGTGGTATTTTGTTCTTCCGTGGTCTGTGCCCACCCATATGATGGCTCTCTGGAATGTATGAACCTTCTACTCATTGGAGAAGCAAGGCAGCAACCCTAAAAAGTCTTGTGCACTGTAGGATTCTCACCAGGAGAGGTCCATCTTTAGCCATGATGGTGGGGTGGTGGTCGTGTTTCTCTGTTAGTTTATATACTTGTGCCACATATACAGGCCAGCCTGACTTTGGTGCTTGGCATTAGAAAGAATTGAACGCTGTCACAGAATTGTTATGCATAATGCTGTATACTATAGATATCTTGCACAGGCCATTGCTGTTAACTGTAAATCGGTAAGCATTTAAGCCAAATTAAGACTAGAATATGCAAGAATTGGTTTTCTCCGTTGAATATGAAACCAGGCACCTAGCATGACTGTGACACTGACTGTTCTGTGCTTCTGACATTCAGTTCTGCACCATGTGTTATACTTTATTTAGCTTGTAGATCCTGGAGTCAAAGCATGGACACCTACCAAAGGAAAACAGAATATTATAATGTTTGTTGGTTTGCAAGGAAGTGGTAAAACAACAACCTGTTCAAAGGTAACTTGCACTGAATCTGTTTGGGTTTTTTTTCTTGGCAGGGGAGTGGTGGTGGTCACTGGACTCCTCTTGTAGGATTTGCTTGTGATCTGTGCTGTTCCTATTAGTAGGAAAGTACTAACTGATTACAACCTAGAGACATTTTTGCAAAGCGGTTTCAGCTGAGATGAATGTCCAAAGTAATAGTCTTTTGGGGCAATTTATGGTTTATAGGACTTCCTTCAAGTTTGTGGTTGGTTTTGTTTGTTTTTTGTTTTTGTTTTTTTTACACTAAACTTAATAAAATCATACTGTAAATGGATAACAGATTCTTTCTATTCCTTCATTTCTGGGTTTAACACTAGTGCTGTGAATGGAACCGATCTCATTTCATTATCTGTTTGGGGCAACCAGTGGAAGTTGGTGTCTGTGTTAGATATCTCAGCTAAGTATGAGTCAGTGGTGTGAAACTTCTTCCAGCCCCAAATTCATTGAGGAAATGTGGATTTATATTTTTAAGGCTAAAAAAGAATGCTCTGAATCAACATTACCCTATTTATGATGGGTGTTGGGAGGAAAAATTATCCTGTGGAAAAAGGCTGATGCATCTTTATTGCTTTTATTAGTCATCTGTTTCTGAGATTCGCACATAGGCTATACCAAATGTATCACTGCTCTGATTTCATAAGATTTTCCTAGTGCTCCTGTAGGCAAGCTGTATTTTGGAAGTTTGTCTTTGGTCAGTCAAGACCTGTACAAGTTGTAGTCCTTCCACTACTTAAGCTCAAAGTACTCACTACTTTGGGTAGTTTCTAAAAGCTAGTCTGATCTGTGCTATTCATAGTGAGCAGAATCCAGGAGTTAGTAAAATGGCAATTGGAATTACTTGTAGTCATTCCTAGCTCAGGAGACTGAAATCATAAGCAGAGTCAAGCAGCTGCTTCCATCTCGCCATTAATAACTATTTGTATAATGTGCTTTTCTAAGTAACAGAGATGCTGACACCTCATACTTGTACAGTGTTTCCGAGTGCTCTCAGTTATAGGAAGGCTCGCTTGGCTCTGTCCTCTGCACATATTCCAGTGGCTTGTTAGCTGTTGCACAGTGTCATGCTTTCTTCTAGCGGGGTTTTGATGTAACTACTTGTTTGGGGTTTCTTTTCACAGTTAGCATACTTCTATCAGAGGAAAGGTTGGAAGACATGTTTAATATGTGCCGACACATACAGAGCAGGTAATACAGTCTTTAATGATGCGGTTCTTTATCTCCTGATACTTAAAGATGTCTTTTTAACTAGTCCCTTGACTATACCTCTCTTACAGGTGCTTTTGACCAGTTAAAGCAGAATGCCACAAAAGCAAGAATTCCCTTTTATGGGAGGTAAGCATCTTTCAGATTCAGTTTGGAGAGCAATTCAGCTCCAGCGATGTATCATTTGTTATTGAACATCTTGCATGGAGCGTCACTGAGTGCTGCTTAATTACTTTGATTTTATTGTAATATTTGCTCTGATCAGATGAAAATTTCTGCCTTGTTGAGTATACTGTCTGCCAGTAGTAGTGGGGAGGGAGGGATAGTGTAAGAGGAGATCAGGCATCTGGGGCTAATTCCCTAGAATGTTCTCTCAGCTTATAGCTGTTTACCAGGCACATTCAGATTTTCAGGAAGTATCCTTACAGACCAAAGGATATGATTTTTGGACCCTTGATTTTTATTGTCAAGTAGGGGCAGCAGTGGACCTAAAATAGCTTTTATAAAGCAGTAATTTTCCCCTGAGCTTCATTGGAGGTGTATGGTCTAGGTGCTCAGTTAAATCTTATTTCAGAGAAGGGCTAGTAGAACTTCGTGTAGTCTTCAGCGGGTGAGACAGACAGTCCTTTGTGCTTCAGTTCACTGAATAGTAAGCCTAAATGGCCTTGATCTAAGAGGAAGTTTTTCTTGAAATCCAGGTAGACTTACAATGAAGTTTACAGTCAAGTAATGAAGGTTTGAATTAGTTTCTTTGGGAACAAAGAATTATATGTTGATGTTTCCTTTTATCATCAGTTATACAGAAATGGATCCTGTAATCATTGCATCAGAAGGTGTTGAGAAATTTAAGAATGAAAACTTTGAAATAATCATTGTTGATACAAGTGGACGTCACAAACAGGAAGACTCTTTGTTTGAAGAGATGTTACAAGTTGCTAATGCCATAGTGAGTAGCTTCGAGAAATACAGGAACTTCTGTTATAGTACTTTGGTTGCAATTCCTTTATACTTATCTCATAATGTTCTGTGTGGATTTTGCTCCTTTGGAATGTCAGTGCTTTAACTCTCAGAATATATTAAGAATGACAAACAGATAGGAATAAACAAGAGCTGGATGATCAGTGCTTGATATTTGTGTCAGTTTTAATTCTTGTATCTGTAACTCAAGGATGCTTGCATGTAACTAGACTACCATTCCTGCTTTAACTTTTCCTTTCCAGGATCTTTGCATTGGCAAACTAGATAAAAGAACCAGCCTGATCTGGTGTATGTGTACTAAATTTTAGTAGTTGTACTAATTGAGCTATGTGTACTAAATTGCCCTGGAACAGAGGTGATTGGATAACTTTCAATGGTTTTGATGTGTAAATGAAGCTGGCTTTTTCTGTATTGGTTTAAACAGTCTGGCTATGCCTCTGATTCTGTGATCTTGCATGACAAGATGATGCTTCCCACACAGCTCCTGCGGATGGCTAACTTGGTTTCAGAGGAGTGGATGTCTTAAAGCTCTTAATGTAAAACCCAGTGCAACATGTTGTTAGGCATTAATTGCTTGTAGAAACTAATTAGCTTATTGGCTCAGTTACTTATGTTTTGAGTGATTTTAGCCAGTAATAACTGTAGACCTATTAAACTTTCTCTCTTGTAGATAAGACTTTCACCTAGTAATACAGCATCAGAATTTTCAAGTGGTCCTTAGACAATACTGTTCATAAAACAGTTGCCCTCTTGTTTTCAGCTGCACAGCCATTACACACTGTTACTGCAGTAAGTTCTGCTACTGATCATAATGCACGAACACTGTTTAAGAAAACAGGAAATGATCATTTTGTGTCTCTCTTTTCCTAGCAACCAGATAACATTGTGTATGTGATGGATGCTTCCATTGGCCAAGCTTGTGAAGCTCAAGCTAAAGCTTTCAAAGATAAAGTAGATGTAGCTTCTGTTATTGTTACGAAGCTTGATGGACATGCAAAAGGAGGTGGAGCTCTTAGTGCGTAAGTGTTGCGATATAATAGTGTCCAACATCTGGCTGTGGATGGACAAGCATGAGTTGTGTTAGTGTGTCACAGAAACCTGTCCTGTGAAAGTGTCCCTGGCACACTGCACAGAATCTGAGATTTAAGTCAGTAACAGTTATGTTCTAACCCTCCTCCTGGTGGATAGGATCACCCATTGATATTTAGTGTCAGTCAGAATCGGATAGAATAGAATCATTAAGATTGGAAGAGACCTCAAGGATCATCTAGTCCAACCATCCCCCCACCACCTATTACCCACTAAACCACATCCCTAAGTACCACATCTAACCTTTCCTTAAACACCCTCAGGGATGGTGACTCCACCACCTCCCTGGGCAACCCGTTCCAATGCCCGACCACCCTTTCTGAGAAGAATTTTCTCCTCATCTCCAACCTGATGTTATGATGTGCCTCCAATACAGTAGTGCATATTGTCACATGTCAGGCTTCTGTCTTCTGAAAACAGCATCAAGCAATTATGTTTATTGCATCTTACATATCAGGATTTTTTACCAAAAATACACGTTTGGGCTTAACCTGAAAAGGTTTGCTTCTCATTTAATACTCACGAATTTTTCCCAAAAGGGGAAAAACTCTAGCCAGTCATATCTAATGACCTTAAAACTGTGGCGCAAATCAAACTTCTGGATTGCCAGTGTCCAGCAATTTGGAAAAAAACCAAACTAGTCTGCAGTCATACTTTCTTGAATTCTATTCTTATTGAACTTCCTGTGTGCTGTATCTTGACAGACATTATTGACTAGAAAATGTTAACGTTTTATCTTCAGCGTTATGTGATGGTGTGTCAGACCAATCTCCAGCAGCATCTCAATATAGCTGGTATGGAGCTGAGATGATTTGTCAAAACAGTCAAAGTTAACTGCCACCAACTTACTAAATCACTGTCTGACTTTTGATCTTAAGAGTTCTTAAACTGCCATATGTATTTTGCTGTTATATATAGCACAGTGCTGGAAAATGAAAAAGCAAAATGAAAATACTGAAAGCTTGTTCCAGTTGTCATGCTCTCATGTGTGTTAAGTCTGGTGTGTTTGTTCTATGTTTTCTCTAGGCTGGAAGCTGAGTTCATCTAAAAGCTAGTGCCAGGGATTGATTGGTGAAAGGGTTCTGATTTTTTTTATCTAAGCTTTTTTTCCTATGTTGAAAAGGAGATTGCTATAGGAGGTACCTTGAAGAAAAAGTAATAAATACCTGTCTCATCTGGCCTCCTAACATTAGGATAGAATGGATATGGTTTTGGTTTTTTTCTTTCTTTCCTCTCAAGTTTCTTTAAACTCTGCAATGAAAATAAGCAACTTCTATTTCTGTTGATTTTTTTCAAAGCAGAGTTTGTAGTTTACAAAGTAAACTCCCAGCTACCCATCCTAAATGCTGGATGTTTTTGCATTAATAGTTTGAGGGTTAAGAAAGATACTCCAGAGAGGATGTCCTGTGTTGATGATGCCAACCTGATAGTTGGTACAAAAGATGGGTGGTTTTTGAGAGGCCATTTCATAAAATACTTTTTTACTGCAGAGTTGCTGCCACAAAGAGTCCTATTATTTTTATTGGAACTGGCGAACACATAGATGACTTTGAACCCTTCAAAACGCAGCCTTTCATCAGTAAACTTCTTGGTATGTACTATGTACAACCGTACTTAAATGACACTTTAAATTAGATGATAGAAAGTCAAATTAATATTCTTAATGCCAACTTCAGAGCTGTGGGGTTTTTTTTCCAGGTATGGGTGATATCGAAGGATTGATAGATAAAGTAAATGAGTTAAAGTTGGATGATAATGAAGCACTCATAGAAAAGCTCAAACATGGTAAGTCATTCCCCAAGCCTGAATAGTGGGTGTATTACCATGACCTAATCATGGCAGGTTCTCAGAGATGTGGACCACTGAGTTAATTTGTGTTACATGTCAAGACAATGTGCATAGTAAAAAATGGTTATTCTTTCTTTAATAAATGTAACGGGCAAGTAAATTGGTTTTTGAGTGATAAATCTGTCAGACTGTAACTGTCTAACTGCAGAATAACAAGCCTAACTCTTCAAGTGTGTGCCATGTACAATGGTTTAGCCATGTTAATAGTGGAGAGGTTTATTTGTCTTATCTGTGCAGTATAGTATTTACCTTGTAAATATAAAGAATAATAATTGGGAAAGGACAGTAAGACCAAAATGCTAGTGTGACTTCTGTTATTTCTTTTTTTGTTGTATTTCAGGTCAATTTACATTAAGAGATATGTATGAACAATTCCAAAACATCATGAAAATGGGACCATTCAGTCAGATCTTGGTTAGTAATCCCCCAAAAAAATTTATCAGATTTTCATTTATATTTAACCAACTTCTGCTGTAAACTTAGAACTCTTCCTTGAAACTGGGGCTAGTCTCTGCGTTGTGTTTTCCAAAAAAGTGAAATGATTTGCCTGCTGAGATACATAATTGCTGAACTAAAATTTGCTGTCCCTATTTCTGGCTGCTTAATTAATTAAAGCTAGCTTTGCCTAATCTGACACAACTTTTGGTTTTAATTTTTAAAACAAGGGTATGATCCCTGGTTTTGGAACTGACTTCATGAGTAAAGGCAACGAACAGGAATCAATGGCAAGGCTAAAGAAACTGATGACTATAATGGACAGTATGAATGACCAAGGTAAACCAAACTTCACCCACTATTTGTTTTCTCCATTGTTGAACAAGCTTATTTACAGAGATCTTTTTGGAAACAAGCTGGACATAAGGCAGCATCTACAGTGACGAAAATGAAATGGAGCACTTATCACTCTTAGAAATAGCAAGGAGGACATGTCTTTCAAACTTTCTGAATAAGTCTAAATACTTAGAGACATACCTTGACCACTGTCTGTTGCTGCTCTATCTTGTGTAGAATAGGTGAGAATTTGAAGCATTCTATTGGAAATAGATGTATTTTTATTTTTCATACTGTAACTGTGCTCTTAAATTATTAACACTGTACTTGCAAATTAAAAAGTTACATTATCTTTAATCTGTCATTTGCTGTCTGTCTTCCTAGCCACCCTCACATTTACTTGGTGACACAGTCTGGTCTCTGGAATTTACGGTGTGTTGTTTCTAATCCACACAACTCTTGTAGGGGAACTCTTACCCTTGTGCTAAACACATTAATGTGGCTTAAGACCAAGTATGCTGAGAGCATAGTTTATTCAGGTGACTTTTTCCCATCAAGGTGATTAACATATGAACATAACAGCTTTTTAGTACTATTCCGTGGAACGTTATACCTCATTTATGTAAAGTTATGCATTACCACTAAAACTGTATTTGTGTTCTCTGGCTCAAAACTAAATTATAGACAGTAATGAGAACAAGTTTGCTGCCAGCTGTAATAGATTTTAATGTCTAACTGAATGGAATTCTTCTTTCCCACACTATAATTGCAGAACTGGACAGTACAGATGGTGCCAAAGTTTTCAGTAAGCAGCCAGGAAGAATCCAAAGAGTAGCAAGAGGTTCAGGTGTTTCTACCAGAGACGTTCAGGAGCTTTTGACCCAGTACACTAAGTTTGCACAGATGGTGAAAAAGATGGGAGGCATCAAAGGGCTTTTCAAAGGTAAAAAAAACCCACCCTGAATATTCATTAACTCAGCAGGGAGGTCACTTGATGTGTAAACACAGGAAATGTAAAACTGTAGGTGAGGTGTTGGGAGAAGAGAAAGTGAGTTGCAGTTCACTTGTTTTCATAAGGTTTGAAAGTTCTTTTATGTAACTAGTAAGAGCTGCACTGTTCGTCATGACATTAGTTTAACTTCCCAGTGAAAATGACTGTATTTTTAGCTTTATCAGTGGAGAGTTCATTACTACTACAGTACTGACAGTTATTAACTTACATACTGTCATGTGGGGTGCAGGGACTGTTGATCCTTAAGTACTTTTAAGTGCCAGATGTAGTAACTTTTGATCATGGATTTGGATCTAGAATTAGGAGGTAAAATTCTGATTTAATTTTAGCCCTATGTGTTCTCTTACAATTGCTTTTTTCTTTTTTTTTTTAGGTGGTGATATGTCAAAGAATGTAAACCCATCTCAGTTGGCCAAACTGAACCAACAGATGGCAAAGATGATGGATCCAAGAGTTCTTCATCATATGGGTATGTGTTTGCTTTTTACAGCTTCAGGAGAGGATTACCAATTACAGTGGAGTGTATCACTATTAAGTATTTCTAGGTTTTCTAACAAGAATCAGTATAGTCCATATGTTATGAATGCTTTGCACGTACGAGTGCTTAACCTAGTCTCTTCACTTGGATTCAACTCAAAATGAGCAGCTGGAGTGGTATCTGATGGAATAGTAAAGTGATGACTTGAAGCAGGACTATGGTAAAACAAATCTATTCCTAAACTTCCCTTCAAAGCTTTGCCTCGTAGTTTACTTAAAACTGCTCTTGTCAAATTTAAGACTCCCATACTGCAACTTTACTAACTGATAATGGTCATTCCTTCAAAGTTTTCTCTAGATGCTAATGCACAGGTCATCTTAGGACCTACTTTAAGCTTGGTGTTTTGCAACCTTTCTGTAATTACTCATTTGTACATTTTTTTGATAGCTATTTAAACCTGGCTTGACTGTCTTGGGCTTTTGCATGTTGCTGAAACAGTGTGTGTGCTGTAAGGAGGCCTTAGAAGCAAGACAGCTGTGCTTCAGGGTTAATTAACACAGCCATGTTCTCACTTTATTTTCTGCAGGTGGCATGGCAGGATTGCAGTCAATGATGAGACAATTTCAACAAGGTGCAGCAGGGAATATGAAAGGCATGATGGGATTCAATAATATGTAAAGAAGCCTTAATAAAAATGGACTTGGTTGACTCTTCATTGCAACTTCAGTGAAAGAATTTGCTTTCTTCCTTTTTACAGTGATGGGGGAGTGGTCTTTTGAAATCTTATTCAGGCTTCTCAGTTTCTACATCTAATTTCTGAAAACTATTTTTGCTTAAATTGGTTCCTCTCCACTAATACCTGATGGCACAAAGAGTAATTCAATTTAATAGAACAAAATCATGATGTAAAATTTTAATATTTAGAGACACTTTTTAATTGTTTACATCAAATGGCAGCCATTATATTTGTAAACAACCCTGATCTTTGGTTATAGTAACATAAAATGTCACATATATACTGTAAAATAAAATTTAAGTGGTTATAAACAAGGGAATGGCCTATTTCTTCAGTTCTTTTGTAACTGTCCTTTATCGGCATGTAGTGAGACTATTTCCTTAGTTTGATTTGTTTCTCATGACTGTTGTAACTTGTTTGGCACAGATACTGTAGGAATGATTTGGTATCTGAAGTGTGCTCAGGTATTCTCCTTGGAGCTTTTTCAGAAGGTGGATGTGTTGTGCTCAGGTTTGTACAAAGCTGTGTTCTCCAGGATTTTCTTGTTCTTTCACTGTACTTAAAGAATGAAGTGACTGAAGCCCTACAGTTATGCAGACATCAAGCTGCCTCATATGCTGAAGATAATCTTCATACCAGGCTGCCAATTAAGTAGTGTTCTCGTTACGGAGACAGTTTAATACATTGTAGATAGAATTCTGTGCTAGTACTAAACTCTAAAATAAAACAGAGATAGCTGTATCTGACAGACCATGTTACCCCTATTCAGTTACAATCAGATCTTAATTTCCTATAGCATTTCTTTTAATATTTCAGTTTACTGTGTTGGTCTCAACATAGTGGCCTCGACAGGCACACTTCAGAAACTAGGTAGATCAGATGAACCTTGAAATCCCAACATACATTTTGACAAATATGGTAAGATCTTGCCCTCTTAAGATAAAGGTTGAATGATGTGAATTTATTTTAATATACTGCAGAGAGCTTGGGTTGTAAATGGACACCCATGTCTTGCTTAGGTAAAAATTAGATGCAGTAATAAAAACAAGTATGTCCCTCTGTCAGCTGGTTCTTTGAGAAGGTGGCAGCTGACACAGCTGACAGTGAATAGCTTACACAGGTAACTGCTCTTGTGCTAATAAAACAAGGTGTGCTGTAACATAGTTTGATATAGAATTATCTTCTGCATGATTAGTGGTATATCTATTCAATGTTGGAGGATGCTGAAAAATTATTCAGGTATGCCATCTACCTACAGGGCTGCATTTAATGCATAGCATTAGTCTGTAAAAGGGTCAGTTAAGTTGGATCTTAGTATTTTAAATATAAGAGAATGAGTCCTTGCATGTTGCTAGCTTGTGAGGGAGCTGTCCTCAGCTACTTCAGTGGGGTGTGTGTATTAAAACTGTATCTCTCTTTTTATAGTATTTTCAGTTCTTGAAGTACAAGCCAATGCAATGTACAAAGCCACGCAGCAAAGAGAAGCAAATAAATCTTGGTTTGGAATGCAGTTGGGAGGGGAGAGTGGGTAGTTAAGTTGAATGCTTTTGATGGAAATCAGACATGAATAGGCATATTGAGGATGAACAGAGAAGCACTGTGCTTCTGGACACGCTCAGTCACAGACTGTCAAGTTCCAACAATTAGCTCTATTTTCAATTCATGGCATACATTTAGTTTTAGTCTTTAGTTCACCATTTCCAAACTACTACCGCTGCTACCAGACAGGAAGAGAGCTGTCACTAGCTGGGTGCTGGCAGAAGCAAGGGCAAGTTCAGAATGCATTTCCTTTAAAGTGTAAGATGTCAGTTGTTTCTAAGGTACATGCTAGAACAAATAAATAGCAGTATATCACTCCAACATGCCAGAGTCTACTTGGAATAATTGCCTGAAGAGTTCAAGTTTAAAAATAAAGTATGTTGATGTTGGAGGCACTCAAGGATTGAGTTCAACTATATAGGAGCACCTATAAAATTCTCTCAGCTTTACAGAACAACAATTTTAGGGATTGTGGACAATAAGGGTTTTTATGTTTGTGGATCCTGCGGAGCACAATGCATAGAAGAAAATCCTAACATGACAGGAGATCAGAAGCTATCATGTTTTATGTTTTGTGATGGGTTTTGTGTTTTGGTTTTGTTTTTTTTTTTAATTGATATTCTGACAGGCCATATAAAACACTGCCAGCAAGTTGCCAGGAGTAACAACTCTTCCAGAACCACTTTCTTGTATTTATTAGGCTTCTTGTAATCATCATCCACAGGATTGTACCATGTTCTGCAGAAGTATTTTCTCTGGTATACAAGAAGCCTGAAAAGTCAGGGAAACAAACTTCACTGGATAGAATTAGAAGACTGAGGTCTATCTTCCTGTGTATATCTGGCTGAAAGCTGTTGCTGCTGCTCAGACGAGTTTGTTGTTTTGGACACATGGCTAAATGAAGTTTCTTCAGAACTTGGAAGTAGGTAAGGAAGGGTTTCAGTAATTAGGTAATTGTAGCGCCTGGGGAAGGCCACTAGAAGGAGCCAGTGGACAAGAGTAATGCACGAAACAAGCGCAGCTCTATTTGTTTTAGAAATGCACCCTTATTTGAAAATCGGTGACACCCTGCAGTCACCCTTTTCCTTGGTTACAGGATGTTAATAAGCGTTGGCATCCAGCACACTAATACAGAAATAGGTATCTGTTGCACGTTTACTTTTTTGGAAGATGCTGGTGGTTCTATAAAACCGGAAGATGTTCACTAGCTGTGGAATAATCATGTATGTTTGATGTACGCTTTAACAGTTTGCTGCCTTTTTAAGGAAAATCCTACTGATAGGGCTACAACAACAGGTTTGATTGGAATTTTTTTACTACTTCAAGACAGAGGAGCTTGGCAGTTCAAATATGATTATCCTTTCATTGCAGCTAGGGCGAAGGATGCATGCAGTTAATGGCAACTGTTCATGAGCCTCTCTGCTGAGGAGCCTGCTAAGAGGAAACGGTTGTAGTCAATATATAGGAGTTGAACAACTGACTATTAGCGCACAAAAAGCCATTGAAAGGAACAGGCATGGGTTTATTTGTAAACAGTCTTTCCTCAGGACTTTCAATACTGATACTTGCTCAATTTGTTAAACTTACATCTATGTTGCAAATGCTAATTGTTCTGGGAGGTGAAAGATTAACTTCAATATTTACTGTACAACTGCTGTAATTGCTATGGAGGCAAAGGAGAGCAAGTTCATTGGTTGATGACTGAATGCTGTTCTTTAAGAGCTGCTACCCTAATTCAACTAGTCCTTACTAAACAGAACGTAGACTCTACTTAGGGTAAAAGGTATTTATGTGCCCTTACATTAGGTTGTTTCTTTACATTTTTAAGTAATGTCTCTTTGCTTTAACATACAAAGCAGATGCTCAGTCTGGTACTGTTGAAAAGAGCACTCTAATCTTTCATTCATGTGTTTCTGTGTGTCAGCCCTTTTCATAGGGGGAACATTTTCTACCTTGTGCTAGTATAATTGTAAATCTGGTACAGCTATACTTTACCTGGGACTTAGTCATGGGATCTGGATAATGCTTCGATAATACGACTAAGGAAGTGTCTAAGAGCCCATCTGCGCTACAGACTGTAATTCTTTGGAAGCTATTCTTAATGACCCAGGATTGAAGTAAAAAAAAAATAATAATTTAAAATTACTCACTCCTCAGTGCCATAAAAAGGACGTTTCAAATGCTTCCACCCCCAGCTGTTTGCACAAGTAGCTGGCGCTGGCTGATGTGCCTTTGGCCTAGGTGGGCCTGGTTCAGGCAGCGGGGGGAGTGGGCTCCCGGCTCTCTGCTGGAGCAGCCCAGCAAACCAGTTATCTGCAGACAGGGAAAAAGTATAAACGTGTTTTTCTCACCCAGACCGATCCCGGGGGGCCAGGGCACCCTTGGCTTGTGTTTCTGTCTCGGTTGTGGCTTGTCCTTTAACATGCATTGAATTGTCTCAGCTAAGAGGGTGTAGGGGGAAGCCTTAGCACGCTGCCCCTTCGAGAGAGAGGGACGCTGAAATACTGTCAAGTAACTTCATGCACTTCTCGAAACACTCCTGTATTACTTTGCAGGTGTTTTACAATATTCTCGGAAGATGACGTGTGTGTTTCCCCGCAACACGCAGAGCCTTCCCCCTCTGCAGAGGGGTATGCTGCCCTCTGAGTGCAGGCATGGCTGTACCTGCCAGCCGGGCTGCTCCTGCTCTCCTCCCGGCTTCCTCATGGGCTCCGGCTGCTGCCGGGCTGCGGAGACAACAGAAACGGCGGAG
>VWZZ01006514.1:139450-174450 GCA_013399095.1 Psophia crepitans | reverse complement strand
CGGCCTGACCCCCAGACGGTGTGTGGGAGCGGGGGGAGGCCCCCGGCGCTGGCCGGTTCCTCGCCGGGGTGCGGGTGCGTGAAATCTATCTGTCCGTCCGTCCTTCCAGCTCTCTGTAATTACAGTCAGCACGGCGGGCACGCGTGTTTCGGTGTCTCCTGTTCGCCGGCAGATAATACCTCTTACAAACGAGCCTGATAAATATTACATTGGGACAGGTGTCTGCTTCCCTCTGCGCTGTCAAGTTGGCGAAGGCGTAGGAGATGGTCAGGGACACCGGCTGTTAACGAGAGGGTGGCCTGGCGAGCTCTCCGACCCCTTCCACATGTGTCCCTGGCAGTGGCCTCGGCCCACGCTGAGCCCCCCGCGCCTGTGCCCCGCTCCTCCGCTCGTTCCCGCGGCTTGTTGGTCCGAGGGTGTCTGTTCTTACAGGCATCCTCTGACTGTGTTACTTTGTTGTCCTCTGTTTCAGAAAGGCTAGTGGTGTTTAATTCCCATGAAACACGAGGGTGAAAAGCCAAGCAATATGAAAAAAACCCAAACCAACCCCCCAAAAAAACCCTAGTCAAAAAAACCTAATGCAAATCCGTAAGGCTGGCAAGATGGCATGGGTAGGAATATTTCTTGTTAACTATTACCAGCCTCCTAGTAACTAGTTCTGTCAGGTCAGTAGATCTGTGCAAACTGAATTACTTATCTTTCTGAGGGAGTGTGGACATCACAGACTTTGGCATTTTGGGCCATAAGCTCTTGTAAACGTACCCCAATCCGACAGATTAAAAGATGCCGAAGTGAATCCTCTGCTCTCCCTATTGCTATTTGTTTTTCTTCTTCCTTTCCTTGATGAAACTTGACATGATTGCATCACCTAATATACCTTGTGTGAGCTCTCCTAGCTCACCCGCAGGTGTCCTGGCACACCTCATCCTTAATCGTAGTTTATTTATTTTGGCATTTTGGTTGCGGACTGGAATGCCATTGTGCTGGGTATTGCACCAACGCTGCCAAAGTGTGCCTTGCTCTCGCTCTGCTTCTGGCCAAAGGGCGAGACAAGAGAGTGGGTGTAAAGCGAGTGAACAAGGAGCAGCAGCTTCAGATGACAGGCAAGGTTTGTGTGAGTGCTATAAAGCCAAGAAAAATTCCAAGAGGGCATCTGAAGGAAGAAGGAAGTTGCTTTATGGTGTTCACTGAGTACCTTAAGAGTGTTAGCTACCGTGGAGAAAGCAGAAGGGTGACTGGCCTTCGTGTCTGATAGTTGCTGGAATAGGAGCCAAAGTAAATACGTTTATGGCATGAGGTTAAGACAAATGCTGAGTCTTCCAAGACCCACATCATGTGTTGGAGAGGGATGAGCCAGCCTGGAAGAGTGATCTTTGTAACGACTTCCTGAATTGGGAAAGAAGATTGAATTTGTAAAGGAAGATTGAAGGTGTAAAGCCTCAAACAGGAGATACTGTAACATGTGAGCTATAAAGTGAGCCTAGCTGACAATTCCAGAATAGATCTGCATTGCCACAGTTTTGGAAAGAGAAATAAAACTTACTGATGATGAACTTTGTGCTTGCAGCTGGGAGAGCGGGCTTTTATTGATGTGCACGTAAAAATTAAAAGGACAAATGTTACCCTCATCACTAAAACCCGCATCCAGGTTTGTTGACTAGGAAGCCACAGCTGATATGTATTATTACATTTAGTAATTTAAGACTCTGAACCAGATTACTGAGGGAACCAGATTCATCATTCCTTGATCAATCCTTACTGTCTTGAGCTACTGCATTTGTCTGAAACTTTGTACCAGTATGAGCTACACGGAGCTGCTTACTGTAGGTAGTGTGAGTGCAGGTGGGTGTGCAGGGAACTAGAGCCTGCTTTTTCAGCTTTACATAGTAACCACATCTTTTTTCGAAGTTAAAATATTTGAAGCATTTGAGTTAAACGAGCAAAAATCAGATGAAGAGACTGTGCCTTTAGAGGAACTCTAGGGAGAGGTTCATGTTGCTTTCTGTTATGAATCGCAGTAATATTTGTGATGCTGTGTTGCAAGAAATAGTGCTCTTCAGTGCTGTGACTAAACATGAAAAATGACATCATTGTACGATGCCAGTAAAGGAGCCTGAAATGTTCATAAAAGTTTGATTCTGTGGTTCTCTTTGCTCCAAAAAATACACAACTGGGTCGCAGTTAAGTGGCGCCTGCTTTTATAGCAGCAGTAAGGGGAGCGCTCCCTGTGCTGAGGTTGCTTCGCTGTTTTCAGCATTCGTATTTTTGTAGCTTTGCTCTTCTGCTCCTGCTCTGTTCCCGAGACTGATGCGTGGCAGAGAGAGTGTGCTGGGCCCCAGATAGTCAGCTTTTCTTTCTACATGAAAATGTAATTCTGCATGAAAACATAATGCCATTTCAGCTGAATTACCCCATTGAATGCCCCTGCATTCTGCTCTGCTCCCCTAGGAAAACGCCCGAGATGCTAGGGGAAGCTGACATGACTTGCAGATTTGAGAAGCCGTGGTATGAGGGCTGGGAGAGACCACGAATGTGTGCACTCCCTCTCCACACTGTGCAGCTCAGCACGTGATCTTTACCTTCCCTCTCTCTCCTCTATGGGGAGGAGAAGAATCTGTGCCGGGAATGAAGGAAGCCGTTCTGCTCCCCACGGCCCCCTCCTGCCCCTCTCTGCCGTGCCCCCGGCTTTCCCTGCTAACCGAGCCCGTTGGTGTTGTAGAGCTAAGCCTAAGAGGCAGGAGTGGTGATGCTGTGCTTGCAACGGTTGAAAGATGCTTTACAACTATGTACTTTTAGCCATAATTTTGGTTTGTGCTATGTTGAGACTGTTAAGGTTCCACGGACAAGAAGTTGAAAATTGGAATGTGCCCATCTGATGCAGCCTGAATTCTGTGTACACGTACACACATCTCATTCCTTACGATATGGCTTTAAATTGCATAAGCCCGTGCATTTTTGAAAACCTTTGTGGTTTGTTGAAAACATGTGGCTGGCATTTCCTAACTTTTGTGTCCTCCCCTGCGTGACAGAAGTGTTTTCAAAACAGTTGTATGCATTTGATGCGGTAATATCTAAAAGCTGTACCAAGGTGAAGGCTCTGTTTTGGTAGGTGCAATACAGAACCTTACTAAAATGCTCTGGCCACAGGAGTTACTAGCCTAAAGAATTATTGATTGGCCTTTGAACTGGAAGTATATTTTGTTAATGCTCGTGGCCCAAAGACTGCATTGTGTTATTCAGCTGCTGGAAGAACAAAACCAGACATTGTACTTCTCATTTTTTATATGTCCTTAGCCACAAAACTAAGTGTTATTCTTTTAGCATGGACCCTCATACTAATCGTGATTGCTGACAAAAGCCCACAGAGGCAGATTATCTTGATGCATCTTTTTAAAGCTTAGTTGCCCTTCATTCAGTTCTCTTTTGTGCTGGAGGTGTCTGTCTAAGCCTGCAAAGTGGCTACAGCCTGTGAACTATTGATTTATTTCCCTAGATATTCATTCCGAAACCAACAATACTTTTAAATACTAACACTTACGTGCTCATCAAATTATTTAAAGAAAAATATACTACTCAGAAACTCCTACATAACACGGTTTTCTTTTGGAATAGATGTTTTAAATACCACCTATCCATGCTGAAGTGAAGGCACTTACATAAAAACTGATGTCTTCATTAAAAATAACAAAAAGGTATCTGCAAACAGTAACATTTCAGTCTTATCTTTCACCTACAGCCAAGCTCTTGCAAATGGCCACCGTATGTGCTAATCAATCTAATATGTTTTTAATATTTCATGTAGTGTTTTAAGGGGGAACTTTTCCAGTTCCAGAAGCATGTACTTGAGATAATGATTTTTTTTTTCTTCTTTATAGCAACTTGCAAATGGAGATAGAGGCTTTGAGAATGTGGAGCTGGGTGTCATAGGAAAGAAAAAGAAAATTCCGAGGAGAGTTATTCATTTTGCAAGTGGAGAAACAATGGAAGAGTATAGCACAGACGAAGAGGAAGATGAACAAGAGAAAAAAGACCTGTTGCCACCTGTAGATCCTGTAGGTATTTTACTTGATAAATTGCTACTTCTAGTTTACTGGGTAACTGCCCACAGTTTATACTTAAATTTGTGTGTCACAAATCTGATTTAGTATTTAGTATGAAAGATTTCTTAATTTGATTGGCTCTAAGCACTGAGAAATCCATGAGTATTCCTGAGAAGTTTTGTCCTGGAGTTGTCCTTCACTAAAGTAGCCCTGTTAATTAGAAATGGGTTTAATTTCTTCATGGTTCTATTCTGACCTCTCCAGCATTTCCCCTCTAATAGCATTTGCTTGTTGTCTCTTGATTCGTACTGTTGTTTAAAAAAATGTGCAGGGAAGGCATCTGTTTCCTTATGTTTGGTGACAGTGGAGAGCTGAACCTGTAATCTAGTGTTACCATACCAACAATTTGATATAATTAAAAGAGTATAGAAGGGAAAGAAACAGATGACTTGCAGAACCAAAGGAAAACTGGTGTAATACATGATGTATAAAAAACAGGTTTTAAAGAGCCTGCCTAGTCTATGTATGTAAAGTTCATCTGTGTTGTAAGCTGTTAAGGTCTTCCTCATCCTGTGAAGGGAGTCTCCATTTATTGGTCCAAATTCAAGTGGAGTTTCAACAGTTAAAGCTGTCTCCCATAGTGTGCACTGTAGCTGCTAAAATACATTTTCCTTTTTCTCAGTGTTTCTGGATCTATACTTAGAGGTAAAATGAAATACATCATCTGTTTTATTCTGTTGGCGTGTCTGACAATCTATTTTGTAGCGACAGTGTATTTGCGAAGCTCGCAGACGTGCGTGCAGCACTGGCGGCAGCAGCTCCTGACCCTCTGGCAGTCAGTTCCAGAGAAGATCTGCATCCATCTCTTCATCTTTCCACATCCCCGGTCTCATGTTTCTTTTATGAACTGGTGTCCCAGCCACCTCTTTTCTCTACCCTCCTACGACAATCCTTACTCCAGTAAACTGGGTCTGCAGTCCTGTTCCCTGCCTGCCAGCGGGGCTCCCTTCCTGCTCCTCTCTGGGCCTGGGTGCCCATTTTGGGCTAGCGCTGGAGACTCTGAAATTGGCTGGAACCTTCCTGATGTGCTGGAGTGTGATCGAGTGGCCGGGAGCTGCTGCTTTGTGCAGCAGGTAGTCCTGCCTGGTGGCACAGTGGAGGCAGATGCAGGTGTAGAGCTGCTTGTTCCCACTCTTCATGATAGTCTTTGCATGCACGGAAACCGGTGCTCTGTTTTCTACTTGGCGTTCCTGTTGAAATGGCTTCTGCGTCATCGTTTGGGAATCTGTGGTTAAGAAGCGTTGTGGTTGAAGCTGTCTATTTACTGTGCAGCAGCAGACCCTGTATTTATTTACATGTGTATCCTTCCTGGGAGAGCAGGGCTTTGCTTGACTTTCTGCTCGTTCTCTTCTGAAGAAGTGGTGAACCATGAGGGTGTTGATTTGGGAGGGACTGTCAATCAGTTCTTCTTTTCCCCTCTGTAAAATTAATTTAGCTTGAAGAAAGAAAGAAAGAAAAAAAGTGATTTGAGGACTGAGCTGCAATGAGACTATGGGAATTCAGCTTGGATTGGGGTTCCCAGGGATTCACAGGTGAAGCTGCTGCATTTCAGCTTGGATGGATTGATTGCATCACTACCTCTTTCTTGTTAGGCAGCCTTTGTATACAAGGGAAAGTAACAGCCTGAGACCAGATAGGATATCCTCAGTATAAAAACACATGTGAAGTTTATAGATTGAAAATAAATGTACTATGCTTACAAACAATGAGCAGATGTTAAGCTGTCCTGCTGTGTGTTGGGTTTTTTTCCTCTGAAGGATCTACTCAAAGAAATGCAAGAACCATGAAACTTGCTGAATATTATGGTAACATTCAGGTACATTCAGAGTTAGATCTGCTCCCCACTATGCAGGTTGTGTCAGGTATCTGCAGATGTATGTGAAGAGATTTTTTTTTTCCCCAGCTATAATTAGCAGAGGGCCAGATCTGTATAGAGATAATACATTTTTTGTGCCATTTCCTCTCAGTAGAAGAGTTCCACTGTGGTGCAGTGATGGAGGGCTGGGGAGCATTGACGTACGTGTTGTGAGGCTGGAGATGTGCACGCTGCTGCACAAATGGACACTTAACTAAAGAGCTCTCAAACATGCACAGCAGCCAGGAGTTCTGTGCGACTGCTCTCCTGCTTTCTGATGCAGATTTTTTTTCTGAATACCAAAAAGTATATTGTATGCCACAGTTAAGATTGCTTTATTCTCCCTTTATAGTTTATGAAATCTTAATTTTTATTATCCTTCTTAATAAAAGGTCCCTCCATACCAGAACAGTTTATTGTGGAGCACAGTATGCTTTATTATACATTGCTTTTTACCTTGACAGAATAAACTTGATTAGACCAAGGGTTGCCATTAAGTGAAGTTTACCTTATGTGCTGCATGCTTCGTGTATCCCAGCTGAGCCAGTCAATTGAAGAAATGTTAGTCCAAGCTGAGCTTTGATGCTGTAGCCACAGCTGCCTTAAAAATGTTTTTATTGTAGGATTTCTATAAAGGCAATTAAATAGTCAGTTTGCTAAGACCAGCATGTCTAAAACTTGTTATCTCAGTTGGGATACAAAAAAGTATGTTGCAAGTAATAGCTGTTTCTGGTCCAATTTATTTTTAGAAAAAGCACATTTAATACTTTGAATAGAAACTTTGCATCCTGAAATTTCAAAGCTCAGCTGGTATTGGCATCCTGGCAGCTTCTGAATGAGTTTAAGGGAAACAAATATTTTGCCATGTTGTAAAGAAACATCTTCAGTAACCATTTTGGTTTAATTGTGTTTCAGAGCTAAGCAGACAATGGCAATGTCTTACTTAGGAAGCAAAGTAACATGTGTATATCCTGGTGTATGATAACCAAAGCAGTTGGTGTGATGGGCTGCTGCCACTGATAACAAATTCTCAAAAAGAACTATGTCTTAAATTCTGCTTTGAAACAACAATTCTGATACTTTCATAGGTCAGCATTCAGCTCATTAACATTCTTGGACTGGAGTGTCCATTCTGTTGGGTTTTGATTTGTGGGTGGTTTGTTGTTTTTTTTTTAAGAATGACATGAATTCAGAACGCAGGGTATTTTTTAATAATTTTTTTCCTGGATTTTTTTAGATAACAGCATTCAGTATTACCTGAATGTTCCCAGATTAAAATTTAAATGCTTTAATAAAATAAAATGCTTTTCACCGAGTCTTCTATGCTAAAATTTAGATGCTTACACTTTATATGGAGATCTCATTTTGCTTCTGTCCACAAAAAACTTGATTTTATAGTAATTAAGTGTTTCTAACCTGGTCTAGAAGATAACCTTTCTATTTATCTCCAGAGGGCCACTCGCTGTAAACTCCTTGTTGCATTCGCCTGTTACATGAGTAGGCAGAAAGAAGGTGGAGTGTGAGTCTTATGACTGTTGGCAGTAACCTTAGAATTCATCCTGAGAACATCTCCGTGACCGAGCTCCAGAAGAGATTTAGTTTTATTAACCTTCAGTGATTAGAAAGATTGAAACACATTCTTACGGCAAGATTACGTTGGTATCCTGTAGTTAAAAGCAGCTTAACTTCAAAGAGCAGAAAGCCATTGCTTGAGGACTGTTGAACTCTTAATTTTCTTTTAAGAATTTGGAGATGAGATAAAAAATAGTCAATCGCCAAATAATAGCTACTCATAATATGGTTGAAGTTTTTTGATGGAGGGTGGTATGTGTGGCATACACTGAAGGACCTATTATAACAATGACCAGTCAGTGATAAACCAATTTAAAATTTATTTTGGCACAGTAAACAATGGAAAAGTATCTATTTGGTGGTATATATTAACTCTCATGATTTGTTTTTTCTTAATAAATTATTCTTTTTCTCATTTGCCATTTTTGCCATCAAAAAACCCAACCCTGTGTTTTTTTGGAAGTTCAAGTGTTATTAGGGACTGAAACCTGGCAAAAAGAAACGCAGATGTGGATTGTTCGTGTGGAGGAACCACGGTGCAGTCAGAAATTCAAGGCAGCATGTGTGTGTTCCCTTCAGCAGCCCCGTGCTGGGAAACAAAATCAGGTTCTGTGGTTGAATGAGATAAACCCTCTTGGGTTTATCAATGGTTGGATCCACTGTGTTTGTTCCTATCTAAAATGCAGCACTTGAATTTAAGTTGTACATTAAGAATTTTGTAATTTGGAGACCACAACCATTGTCATAACCATTATGTTTTCCATTTAAAAAAAAAAACACCCACAAAAAAACCCTAAAATACGGTCAGGATCACTAAATAGTATAATGAAGCATTGTAGAAACATATACTAAAGAGGCTGCTGGTAGGAGAAATAATGTCCCCTTGTAACAAATCACTGTCCCGTGTCTCATACTGCTGCCCCTTGTTTCCAGTCAAGAAAGACAGTATCGCTGTTCCCTTGCGTTGATTAAAGATGGAACATTAAGGCTTCTCTGGCCAAAGCAGGTTGACATGCAGGATCTGGGTATGTGGTTCTTACTGAAGAAGCCCCGAGCTGGGTACCGTGTTCCAGTATCACTGACACATTAGAGCTGCTTCAGCGAGGAGGGCTCCTTTGTCCTGAGTGGTTGCTAACAGCCCTGCTCGTATCACCGGAACGGTTCTGGTTTTCCCCAGTACCTCTTTTCTCCCCTCACGTTTGCTGTTCCTGCTTCCTGCAGGGAAGCTGCCCGAACTTACCTGGAGGAAGTAAGGGGGGAAAAAGGAGGATGTGTTTCCTTGTTCCTGCTTGTTCTTGGTAGTTCACTCTCCAAGACACCTCCTCTTTCCTGTTGAATTGTGTGAAGCAGCGTCTCTCATGGTTTTATATTGCTTTCCGAGACACTTGAAAGAATGCTCCTTTTTTAAGTTGAGGGGACTGGCAAAGCCTCGCTTGGCGGGGGCGGAGAACTGTCTGATGGACTTGGGACACATTTTGTCAGAAAGCAGAGGTTCCCGTGAAGGTGAACTTAGAAGCGCTCCGAACATACCGAACTGGTTTCTAATTGTAGTGGGGGAACAGTAGAAAGAGGCGGAACCTCTGTGTCTGCCGAACCTCAGAGGTTCCCTGTGTTTGTGTTACCACAAGAATATTCTGTGTCTGAGTTAGTCCTGCCACGTTGAAGTTCAGCTTCTCTTTTCATCCCTAAATGTTAAGGAGGCTCTTACAGCTTCTTGCTTAGGGCCGCACAGCAGGCCCCTGTTTGTCCTGCACGCTGTGTGAATGATTTTTAACCCCGTCACCTCGTTACGAAGGATTGTGCAGAGCCCATCCGTGCCATTGTTTGCACCTGTGGCAACAAGCTTTTCCAGCACTTCCCTTGACTTCCTCAGCCGAGCAAACTCCAAAATGATTGCCGTTAGCCTGGCTGCCAACTGAGCACCTCATCAACACGCTGGAGGTGCTTTTGTGCAAGCCGGATAGCAGCTGGGTTTGCTTACGTTTATACCTTGGCAGGACATTTTCCATACCTGCTGCCAAAAATATATAGCATCTGGATTTTTTCAGCCTGCCCAACTTGAGTTTCTGGCTTGACAGAGGATTTCGTGCTGCGCTGATTTGTAGAGGCTGTGCTTGGAAAGCACTGAAGTCTAGTAGCTTGGGTACGCGCGTGCTGGGGCCGGCCCAACTGGTCTCTGTAGCTGTAGTATTTACAGTAATATTGGCTGTCCTGTACAGATACCTATTAAATAAGATCACAAAAAGTGGTTACTATCAGACAGCTTTTAGCAACCAGTTATAAATGCATATGTGAGTGGAGCTAATGGGTTTCATTTAAAAAAGCAGATCTTATAATAGCTGCTTTCCACAGGGAACGTCCCTCCGCAGCCATCTTCACTGGGGGAACGTGCATAACAATGAGCTTGCCTGAACACAACAGACCGTTAACTATAAACGTATTTTAGTTCTCTGTGAAATTTGAATTTGCCTGTTCACAAAAGCGAAAGCCTACAGCTTTTTCCCATTAGATTGGAATCTGCTTTCCTCCTTCTCCTTTTTATTACATGGCTTGTTTGGTTTATGTGATTTTATTGTTTTTTAAAGAGTACAGTCTCTTTCCTTAGTGAAGAGGATAGCCTGTCTATGCCCATTAATTTCTAAATGTTCCTTAAGTTCCTTTGTGTAAGTCTCTCAGTTTGTCCGGAGGCTGCAGTACTTGCTCTGTGGTGGTGAACACACCATAGTCGTGCAAAGGGCAACTCTCCCTCCTCTTCTTCCTGGCCTGTCCTTCCTAAAGAGCCCGTATCCCTCCATTGCAGCACTCCATTCGTGTGAGCTGTCCACCACATCTCTGGGATCCCAGCAAGATCCCAGCCCTGCGCACAGAGCTCGAACTGCTCGTGTTTGCTCCCTGTGCTGCGTGCCTTAGTGTGCAGGCACTTCGGAGAGGCACGCCGCATGCGGACTGCCCAGAAAGGGTCTGGGTCTTCTTCCCATAATGGCACCTTGCAGGCACTTCCTCACTCATGTGCAAATGCTTGAGGTGACTCCGCCTGACCCCTGTTTTGTCCATTTTGGGTTCTTCATTGTTCACCCCGGGCCCTTTGCTTGTCAGCGCTGTCCATCGCTCCCTCAGAGCTGCAGTAACTCTCTGTAGCTCATCATTCCTGGTTTTGTTAGCATCATCGAATCACAGAATAGTTGGGTTGGAAGGGACCTTTAAAGGTCATCTAGTCCAATCCCCCTGCAGTCTTCAAGTAGAAGAGCTCAGAGCCCCGTCCATCTTTACCTTGAATGTTTCTAGGGATGCGGCATCTACCACCTCTCTGGGCAACCTGTTCCTGTGTTTCACCACCCTCATTGTAAAAAATGTCTTCTTTATATCTAGTCTGGATCTCCCCTCTTTTAGTTTAAAACCGCTACTGCTTGTGCTGTCACAACAGGCCCTGTTAAAAAGGTTGTCCTCATCTTTCTTATAAGCCCCCTTTAGGTACTGGAAGGCTGCAATAAGGTCTCTCCAGAGCCTTTTCTTCTCCAGGCTGAGCAACTCCAACTCTCTCAGCCTGTCTTCACAGGAGAGGTGCTTCAGCCCTCTGATCATCTTCATGGCCCTCCTCTGGACTCGTTCCAGCAGCTCCACATCTTTCCTGTACTGAGGACCCCAGAGCTGGATGCAGTACTTCAGGTGGGGGTTTCACAAGAGCAGAGTAGAGGGGCAGAATCACCTCCCTCAGCCTGCTGGTCACGTTCCTTTTGATGCAGCCCAGGACATGGTTGGCTTTCTGGGCTGCCAGTGCACACTGCTGGCTCATGTTCATCCACCAACACCCCCAAGTCCTTTTCCTCAGGGCTGCTCGCAATCCCTTCATCCGCCAGCCTGTATTGATACCAGGGGTTGCCCTGATCTGTGTGCAGCACCTCCTTGCACTTGGCCTTGTTGAAGCTCATGAGGTTCACATGGGCCAACTTCTCGAGCTTGTCCAGGTCCCTCTGGAAGGCATCCTGTCCCTCAGGTGTGTCAGCCGCACCAGTCAGCTTGCCATCATCTGCAAACTTGCTGAGGGTGCACTTGATCCCCACACTTGGTCTGTGTCATTGATGAAGATACCAGTCCTGGTCCCAATATGGACCCCTGAGGGACACCACTTGTCACTGATCTCCATCCGGACGTTGAGCCATTGACCACTACCCTCTGGATGTGACCATCCAACTGATTCCTCATCCATCAAACAGTCCACCCATCAAATCCATCTCTCTCCAATTTAGAGGGAAGGATGTTGTGGGGAACCAAGTCAAAGGCCTTACAGGAGTCCAAACAGAGGACATACATAGCTCTTCCCTTGTCCACTGATGCAATCACTCCATCATAGAAGGTCACTAGGTTGGTCAGGCAGGACTTGCCATGCTTGGCGGAATCACCAAGGTGCAATTCCAAGTGAGAATTCATTTCTGTTTAAAATACTCAGGGACCACTTTGAAGGTTTGGTTTGGTTTGCAGTTCTCACTGTCGTAATGAGGGACTACTTGGTTAACCCACTTCCTCTTGGCCTGATGGAATTCAGAACATTATTAAAAGGTCTTTCTAGTTATAGGAGCCACCCTGGGACTGAGCTGGATGCTTGTCATTTCCAAGTCTGGGACTGGGAGACAAGAAGCAGTGAAACAGATGTTCCCAGATGTAAAGGGCAGTTATCTTTATATTGTACAGTGATACCTTGCTTCCTGTATGTCTGCTCTAGACTTATTTTAAAACAAAAATATTTTGGTAGCTGGCAAACAGGTAGCATTGCAGACCATATCAACCCATTTCAGCTTTTGCATGTATTACACGTGCCGCGAACACCCAGCGGGACGTATTCATACTACTCTTGTTCTTACAGACAACGCTCACCTGGGGACCCTACTTGTGGTTTCACATGCTGCGAGTTGCCACGTCAACCTTATCAGGTATTGTTCTATTTAATTCTTAGGGAAACCAGTAAGGGAACGTTGGAAGTCGCTTTGACAGACTGTAAATCGTCATTGTGAACTACTGGCCATTTTTTCAGAAGTATGAATGAACCTGTATTTTAATCTGCGGCGATGTACTCTCTTGCCTTTGGCACTTCTTTTTTTTAACTTTCAGTCAACAGCTCTTGAGTGGAAGGGCAGACAGAAAATTCCCTTTTGCTGAACACTTTTTTCCCCCTTTTTCTCCACGTGGAGATAGGGTGGTGTTGGCAAGGGAGTGTATTGGCTTTCTGTTAGGCTTTGTGTGGAACCAGTTTGTGTGATATCATCTGAAAAAAGTGCTGTTTGAACTAATCTGACAGGGTTTTTTTATGAAGGCAACAACTAGAAATGATCCCAAGAACATATCTAGTCTTGTGCTGTACAGCAGACTTCTGAGGTTACAAAATAAACAGAAAAAAGACTATTATCAAGAGTCTTAAACTCACTGCGCAGAAGTTTATTTGACCTGTGGAACTCAAACTTTTGTGAAGTTTAAAAAACGCTTGTCCTAGTCTGCGTTCCTCCCGAGGTGCAAAGCATCTTTATTGATGGTTTTTTTGATAAATACTGTGGAGTTTCTGTCATTGTACACCTAATTCTGAGTCTTCTAAAAAACCATTGGCAATCCATTCTATTAACTTATTTTTAGAAACACTTTATCTCTAACATACAGTATAATTCTGTTCCTTGTCATATTTGTTCTTCATACAGAAAAAGGTAGCTACTGCCTTCCTGTATTTCAGGAGTCTTTTATGAACTTGAAGATTAGCGCTTCCTTCTTCCCACTTTTGCCTCTTACGTTTGCAATTTGAACTGCTCTTCTGCACAGAGCTCCGGGTGCCACGATAGCTATAAAATTAGTTATTGTGAATGTTCTTTGAACCATTCAATTGCTAACTTCTACGCTGTTTTCCCTGAAGATGACTAACTCATTTGCATCCCCGGGGCAGACTTGCAGTTTGAAGTGCAATATATTTGCCTTTTTGCTTGCCTTTACTCCAGGACCAGTGCTGTAGCCGTCGTCGTGGTAAAGAGGCTGACTGGCACGTGCACCTCCCGTTCTACACCCGTGCGCTGCCTGTTCTAGCAAAGCAGTGCTGCATGTAGCCTCCAGCTTGAAACATGAGATAGCTGACACCTAAATATTTTATTAATGCATTGGTATGCAAGACAGAACATTGTTAAAACTGCTACTGCCTTGAAGGACGCACGTGTCAGTAAATAACTCTCTAGTTCGCTGGTGCCATTAGACAGAAGTGCCACCACAGTTGGTGGCCATGTACTTTTGTCTAACTGTAATTTTCAGTTAACACTCAGTTAAAGGCTTATCCTTGAACTGACCCCTTAGCAGAACAGACCTAGATCCGCAGCTGAAAGTAGTAAATTCAAGGAAATACTACCACCATCTAGCTGTTCATTGATTTCTATTCTCTTCTCCTTTTGTTCATTTTTTGATCTTAAAGAACAATTACTAGTAAATTGAGCTAATGATTGATGACATATAAGTAGATTAGCCAAGCAGATTTTGCTTTTGTATTCTGAGTGAAGCAGAGCTATGGAAAACCATTCGTGAAAGGCGATGATACCTTTTAAAGGAAAACTGTGCTTAAGAATTTTCTTCTAGATACTAATCATATGTAAACCTCTGGTTTTTAGTGTGTGATTTCCTCGGGGAAAAGATCGCATCTGTTCTGGGGATAAGCACACCAAAATACCAGTATGCCATCGATGAGTATTACCGAATGAAGAGAGAGGTATGTGTGTGAGATGGGGTTCTTGCGCTCTTTTTCTCCCAACTTGCCTTCCCCAGTACTGTAAGAAATGAAATTTGTGTTCCGGCATTAAAATGAAATTTTAGAACCTGTGTTTCAGCTTGCCTTCAGTTTTCATGTGATGCATGATGAACGCTTGGTTATCCATCAGCCTTTTCTCACCAGCTCATCAGGCTTAGAAGCGGCTGGACCCTGACCACTGCTCCGTTTGCTTCTCTTGTACAATGTGCTTTCCAGTCAACAGAGCTAGAGAGTTGGACGGAGAAGTTACTGGGCTCTGTAAAGAGGCAGCCGCTAGGAATGAATACACTTTCCAACTCAAAACTTGGTCAACAAAGCGTCGAGGGTGTCTTGAACACGAGGTTACTATGTGTTCTTAACCATAACTGGAAGTGACTGACAGGTAGCCAGTGCTTTATGCAAAAAAAAAAAAGAAGTCCTTAATAAAGAGATGGGAAACATATTCAAAGCTTTACAACTTGTTTTTAATAGCTCATTAAGAGCTGAAAAAGCTTTAGCGGAGGTAGACTTAGTGACTAAAACCTGCTTATCCAGACGTGGGACACTTTGTCTGCATTTATTTAACACAGTTTAATCCCTCACTTTTGGCGATTATTTTTCTTTTTTCCCTATCATGGGAATTCTGGAATGTTATGATCAACTAGCAACCATTTTCTAGTGGATCAAATCTCCTTGCCTTGTAATAGAAACTGGTACATTCTTACGGAAAGACTTAAACTCTGTGGTAAGTGGTAAAGAGTAGCTTACAAATCTGGCTATCTGCTCTTAGGAGGAAGAGGAGGAACAGGAAAACAAGATGTCAGAAGCAGCAGAAAGACAGTACCAGGAACAACAGAACAAGCCACAAGCTGAAGCTCCTGTCCAGACAGACCAGCCTGAAGCAACAGCATGTACTTCATTCGTGAATGTAAACTTTGAAAATGAGGGAGACTGCCAGTCTGCTGGGGAAAATAAACAAGACACAGTCCCTGTGCCCCCTTAAGTGTAAAGCTCTGTATAATGTAGGAAATAGGAAGTGTCAGGTGTCACAATCTGGCTCCAAGAAGCAGGAAAAATAGGATTATACTTGTTCAGTGAAATATAACTTTAGCATTCTTATTGATCAGGAGAGAGCTGGGCGCTGTCTGTTCAGGCTGTCTGCCGAATAAAGGCTGAGGCATTCTGCCAAATTGGCACTTCAGTTGAAATGAAAATTGCACTACAAACATTTTGTCTGAAATTGAATGTGTGAGCTAATTCCTGTGTAAAACAATTAAAAATGTCTTGTCTTTGAATTGCTGTGTCTCTAACACCTGTGGATTGCAGATGCAGTGCTGTTTCCTACTTCTAAACACCTACTTCTGATTTGCACAGTGTTTGCAACTCAGCTCTCTATGAATAGATTAATAGGAATCAATATCCTGTAACTCACAAGTCATTGTAATAGCATCTGATTTCCCCTATTTATTGTCATTATTGTATGCATGTATTTTTGTTGTTGTTGTTTAACACAAGAGATAATGCTAACTAGATTGAAGGGTCCACTGACTTTTTTTTTTTTTTTAAATTAAAAAAACCATCAACTCTAAAGGAGGCTGGGAACACCCTTAAGAACTTGCCAACAAGTACCAGCACTCTGGGAGGCTCGTAGTGCTCAGCTGCTCCATTCAGTGCTGAAGCAAAGTACAGAACTAGCATTGGTGGAGGATGTTCTTGCTCCAAGGCCAAGAAATTGGAGACTCAACTGCTTGAATACTTCTTTACATGCTCTGAATGGTCCTGGGAAGTAAACTAAAGTCTTGCTAAATTATACCAAATGCACTGGACACTGTGTATGGGATCAGCCTAGAACTATGACAACTTCTTTGGACATAGAGTACCTGAGTCAATGTTTTTAATTAACATAAATAGACTATTTGTTTCATTACCAGTAAGGGATGTGCCATTACAGATGTTTTCCCCTCCTCTAGCACAGAATGTAGAAATAACTAGAAATCATAAAACCAAACTTAGGACCCTTCCTTTTTCTTAAATAAACAGACCAATGCTGTAACAACAGTAATTTTTTATTTTTGTCTAAGTGAAATGGAGGTAGCTCCAGAGCTTTTAAGTAGCCCCAAATACCAGTTAAGGCTGTTTTACTGCAACGCCTGGCATTCTAGTTGTAGCTTGTAACAGGTGAATTATTTACTTTGCCACAGTCAGGTGTCAGTGCCCCAGTAACTGTCTATGGAGAATCATACAGAAGCAGAGAACCTGCACTAGGTACCATGTGAAACATGACTTCTGTCCTCAAGGCATAAAAAAACCCAAACAACAAACAACTTTGAAAAATAGTCTTCAGTGAAATTTTGTTGGGTGTCCTTGTATGTCCCTGGCCTTGGTCCCACTACTGATCAACTAAGGAGCCTGATGCAACATCAGAGGCCAGGTACCTTCGCTTTTTGTTTCCAGTTAGGTATTTCAGACAACCCTCTACCTGAAGTAGCGTTCCATAGAGCACAAATTCCTTCTCTTATCTGCCTTTAGCACTTCAGTGCTGCAGAAACTCGTCTGAGGAGGATTCATTCATCAGCTCTATTCCATCTGTGTTGAGCTCTGTTCTTTGCCTCTTTTTGAATGGTAAGACAGCAGGTGCTGACAGCTGCGTCACATCAGCCCTGAGCCCTGAACATCTGCAAGGGAGAGCTTGGTTCAACACCTGGGGAACACACAGAAAAACAGCTTGGTGGCAGTTCTTACACCATCAAAGATAAAGCCCCACATGGCTCAAGAGTAAAACCGTACAGCTGGAGGACACTTTGCTTTTGCTGAGAAACTCTTGTCAGTTGTTTGGTTTTCCCTCCTCTCCTTACTACCTGTTGCATAAGAAATGCTCTCACTGCCTGGGGTTTAAACTTCTTTGTATGAAATACTGTATTACTTACTGTGCCTTAACTGAATCCTTCCTTCTGTTTTTTTGCAAATGGTATTAAAGTGGTTACTTTCATAATGGTTTAAGTTTTCTGTAAATGCATTAATTGGTTATTTTATATTTAATATTATTTTTGAACTGGAAGTTGGCTGTGGCTTTTCCTTTAAAAGGGTGCGGTCTTTGAAACTATGCCCGCACGCAGGAGTGCTGTGCCTGTTCAGTTTTCTACTGAGTCACACATCCTGGTGGAATACTCCAGCACTGAAATTCAAGATACCATACCACCCCCACCCCTTCCGTACAATCTCATCTAGTATTTTGTGAACACGCTCAGTGTCAACACACTCACCCCTCCCTCAAGCTAATAAATAGCACAGGATTGAAACCACCTCTAGCCTGGAGCTGTTGTCATTTTACCTGAAAGTTAAAACACTTCTACAGCTTTGTAAAGAGAGTTTTACTACTTTAACTACCACTGTTTTACAGCTGTATAATTAAGTTAAATTACATAAAATACTTGCACAGGAGGTAAAGTTGGTGAAAACCTACTGTTTGGATTAGTTTTAACTAGACCTAAAGCTACTTCAGATTTATTCCTGTTAATGAAACTGTTAAGAAGTTGGTAACTATTCAGTCAGTTCAATACTCACATATCCTTTCTGTCAGACACTTACAGCCAGACACGTATCGGAGAGAGGCCTAAGCTCTTTACCGCTCATGGAAGACTTTTGCCTTTACAAGAGAATGCTCGACAGTGTTATCACTGGAGGGAGCCCTACAGAATGCCGTGGGAGGCTTGGGATGGCTGACTGGACACAGGCCAGTGCTGCAGGCACCAAGAACCACAGCCTTACTTTCAGGATAAATTCATATTCTGAATGGAGTATTCCATTAAGAATAGGGCTTAGTACACAGGGAGAAAGTCCAAAAATATTTATTAAAAAAAAAAAAGTATCATTTTCCCCTCTTAAAACCACTTGTGAGTTTTGGGGTTGGTTTTTTGCAGAACTTAGTTCTGTAGTTCCTGTATGTACCACATTTTATATTGTGGCAAAGGGGAGGGAAGAGGCATTGATACAGGCAATGAACGTTTCCAGCTTCCAGCAGTTGGCACATCAGATTGAGATATCCCTGTGGACACAGTCTGCTCCAGTTCAAAGTCACGTATCATCAACATCAGCAGTGTTGTCGTTATCACTTGCCACAAGGACCTCTCTGTTCTCGTATGTCCAGAACCCATTCAGATCGATGAGAATGCTGGTAACAGTGTCCCCTTGACTGCTATTGATTAAGTCTTGAAGGGAGATTTTGTAAGGGTCCTTGGGCTTTACCATATCAAAGATTTCATCCTATGAAAGAAAAGTCAAAATTGGGGAAAAAAAAACCTACCACATTAATGAGCAGAATAATGGCTACTTTATACCATATACAGAATGATCCTTGGGTAACTAGCACCATCCATACCAGTTTACAAAAAAACCTATTAAGTCCCAAACCATTTAAGATACAAAGCACAATAATTGGCTACAGATAGGAGCAGTGTGCTCAGCTCCCACATCTCAAATAAGAATTTGCTTTTCTGGTAGGCTTTGGCCTCAAAGGGGCAACATGAAACTCAGAGCTAAGTTTTATAGAAGCTTTTGTACTTTTGTTTAAGGACTAGAACTGCTAAATGTAAAGTAGACAGTAACAGACAGTTTTATAGACAGGGTTTTTTAGTCATTCTTCCCCCTGCCCCAGGGATGATCCTGAATCATAAAATAGACATACCAATTATCTTCAAGCGTAAGGCACAGCAACAGGTATTTAAGGGGTACTTTGCCTATTAGCAAGGACACTACCAGAACAGGGGCATACCAGATTTCTTACTGAGCAAGTGCTAAATAGAAAGGTGCCTTAAAAACCTATGAGTAGGACAAGTTCGATCATCTCTACTACTCTGCAAGTAAATATTCAACAACCTAGAAACTGTAAGTAAATTATGAAATGCTTATTCAAGTATTTCAAAGAGTACTACATTAAGTAAAACTAACCTTGACATCCTGAAAAGAAACTGGTTCTTGTCCGTGGATTTTCATTTGTTCCTGAATAGCCTGGAAAGAAAAGACAAGTTAGGAATAGGTAGCGCAGTATAATACCCACGCTGTATCAAATTTTTGAATGCTTTTGCATCTGTAGCTGTATTGCCCTGTGACAAGGCATTCGCAGCACACACTCTTCCACAAGTGAGGCAGGAGTGAGTTAAGGCACAATCAACAATACACACGTCTAGGTTCACAGTCCTTAGTCAATATGGTAGGTACCCAAATTTCATTATGATCAGTGTTTGAGCATTCTGCAAGTGGGATATGCAGACACTTGAATATTATTACCCGACACTCAAAGCTTAAGACAGTAATACAGTCAAACCAGAAGGTCCAATTTTCTGACAAAACGTGAAATACAGACCAGTGAAAGAGAGAAAATACCAACCAGCAGACAGACAAAAGTCGTGTGGCTACTAACACTTTTCCATTACTTTGAAAATGGAACCTGGATTCTGGCTGATCAAATAATAATGTGAGGGAGACGATGTATTTGTCTGTCTGAGCATTTGTCCATGTGTGGAAGGGTTCTGGTTCATGCCGTAAATGGGCATTTCTCATTTTGAGCAAAATAGCATTCCCTACCATTAGTTCTTTTAATGTGGTACTATTAAACAGCTGCATCACCAGACCTCTGCCTGCAAATAACAACTATGAACAAAACTGTGTTTCACTAGCACAAGCTGTGTAGCCTTGTCAGGACAGCTTTGTACCAGCAAAGCCTCCATAGGTGCAGACCTACCCACACTCATGCTAGCAGAACAGCAATTATTCAGAGTCAACAGGAACTGTTCTGATTTCATGGAAAACCTAGAATATTCCACTTCGAAAAGTTTAAAGGAAGGACACATTTTAGAGTATGATCAAACCTCTGCTGTACTTGAGGAATCTTTTCAATAACCAAGTCAGAGTACGTATGTAACAGGAGATACGCACATAAATGGCCATGCACCGTAGTTTACACAGAATTACCTTGTCAAATTGCTTCCATTTTAGAATCACTTATGTACTATGACAACACTAAAATTAATGTTTTTATAAAATGCAAAACTAAGTTAACACCCTTTATTAAAATCAGACTCTGAGACAGTTGATACAGACTCCGGCCTCCCTGAATCCTACTGCCATGCAGAAAGAAATGGAGAAAGTGGTGGGAACAGTGAGCTGTAGAAGCAGGGAGAGAGGATGAGTTACTGCTTAGTTTCTCCAGGACCCTTGGTATTGCCAAGTCCTGGCCCAACGGCTGCCCATGAAGTGTACAAAAGATCTACAACTACCGAACAAAGCTCATGGTGAAGTTCAAGAGGCACAAACAAAAATCCTGCCTGCACCTGCAGCAGAAAAACCCCATGCAGGGCCAGCTGGCTAGAAGCAGCTTGGAATGAAAGGTGCTGGAGGTCTTGGTGCATGAGAAGTTGAAGAGGAATCTGCAGGGAGCCCTTGTAGCAATGAAGGCAGATAAATAGTGGGCTGAATTAGTATAAGCGTAGCTAGCCAGTCTGGGGAGGTGATTATTCCTCCAGACTGAACATTTGGGGACAGTACTCCAGGTGCAGCCTCACAGCTTTGGGCTCCCCTTTACCAGACACAGCCAAACCAGTGGGAACCCGCTAGAGGGCTGTTGGGATGCTTGGGGGGGCTGAAACACAGCACAGCTGAGAGGAGAGGCTTGAGAAGGGGAATAATTCTTGTGGAGAACAGAAGGCTGGGGTGGTGGGGGAAATCTAACTACGATCTTGGAGCCACACAGTGAAAGGCCAAGAGGCAGTGACCACTGACTGCAGCAAGAGGCATTCCAGTTAGTCACCGATGGGGACAAGGACACAGGGAGGAAAAAACAACTCAGTCAGGGCAGCAAGACACAGGAACACATTGCCCGAAGAGGCCACAGTCTCCCTCCTTGGAGATGGCTCAGGGCCTTGTCCAGGCAAATGTTGAGTAACTCAACCTAACCATGAAACTGGCCCTGCTTCGAGCAGATGGTGGGAGCAGGTGACCTCCATTGCTCCATTCCACTCTAAATTATTTGACAGTTCCAAAGCACTAAAAGGAAAAAAAGGTTATGGATTTTTTTTTTTCATTTAAAAAAGAAAAAAAAGCCTTTCCTTTTTAGAAAAGGTCTTTCAGATAAGAAGTCAGGAAGTTTTTTGGTGGGTTTGAATGGGTTTTTTGGGGGGCAGGGGGTGTGTGTTTGTTTTTAGTTGTGGTGGGGTGGTGTTTTGGTTTTTTTGGGTTAGTTTTGTGTGGGTGTTTTTTTGTTGGGTTTGGTTTTGGGGTTTTTTTTGTGGGGTTTTTTTGGGTTTTTTTTTTTTGTTTTTTTCCACAAAATATATCTCGTTATAGTCACTATCAAAATTCATGTTCCACTGACTTATCACAGCATAGAAACAATGTGGATATAAGATTCTGCCTTGAGCAGGCCTGAATGCCTTACTTGATGTGTTGAACAAAGCATGTACCTTGTTCGTTGTACTTTTAGCATACAGCTAAGTACCATGATATGGTAAGAACTTTAAAAATAAGCAAAGATCCACATATGGAAAACTGAAGTGCTTGTCCCTGTGTCTGAATAGATATCACTGAAGAGATCTGTACGCGACAAAAGCACACACTCATAACTCAGCCTAAACCGTCCACAGCAAAATTACTAATTTACTGCATACCTCAAGTATCTGCTAAAAAACCCAAACAAAACATCTGCTGCTGCTGCCCCCCCCCCCAACCACCGCAAGCCGGAAGAAAAACAAGAAACCACTTACACACAAACCACAATTTTGAGGAAGACTTTATAAGCCTTCGGTTAATTTTAACTGCAACTAAAAAAAGTTAAGTTTATATCTACTCTGGGAGCAACAGATAGAAATACAGAATATGAAAAATGCAAGGAGCTGTTGGCAATCAATACATAAAATTGAAAAATCCCACAGCTGTACAGACTCATCATTGTATTTCATTATTTTAATTTATTCTACTGAATTTCAGGCTTACAGTGGACGTCAAAACCATGAGCAATAACCAATTAGAATCATCCTAAGAGATAATAATAACAGGTAATCATCAGGCAATTTTAGGACAATTTCAGTTAGGGAAAAAAAAGAAAATATTTTTCCTAAACAAAATCAAAACAGTTAATTTCAACTGCAGATAAAATGTTGAAAATACCTTTTGAATTCTTTCCAAGTTTTGGAACTTTTTTTTTTTTAATATTTTAAATCTTCTTACAAGTAGTTACTAGCCTCCCAGTGGATACCGGTGATTTAAAGTGATTCCCTGCAGATCTGCATGCAGACTTTAACACTATAAACACAGAAAATGGCCTACCTGTATAAAGAGACTTACCCTAAAGAAATAATTAAGGGAAAAGACATTCAGGCATCCTTTGTTCTCTATATCAAGCAGTTTGAAAATATATTGCAGAGCTGCAGGCTCCTTTCTGTTTTCTAATGCAAGCACAAAGTCCAGGTAGGTTTTATAGTCCTAAAAGTAGATACAATCATGTTTATTACAGTCTTCTTTCTAAATTGATTTTGCAAGCAGGAACTTTATAATTGGCAGCTATTTCATTGTAGGGGATCAATCTATTTTCTGAAAAAGACAACATGAAACAGAAAATGGCTGCTACCACCAACGTGAACAGAAAAGTTAGTTTTTAATGACTTCGATGATAGGAGATTCTGCCATTTTAGAGGTAAAATAGGATTCCAAGCCTATACAGCATGGTTAATTTGTATTTAGACTTTTAAACAATGTTTAATACATCTTTAGACTGCTGAATGTAGCCAACTAGTGAAGAAAAGCCATATTAAAAGTTTTAATCGCCCCAAATTAAATGTCCAGTGGCAGTAAGCCTACTGTTATCAAACAGTGAACTATATGGCCAAGTGTATTATCCTTAGACCGGAGTAGGTAGTTCGGCAAATCATACGGTAGAAGAATTAGTAGACATCACAAATATGTATCACACTTTTTTTTACTAGTACTGATTTTTGGTTGGCCAATCAAGACACAGTTGTGACAAGGACAGAAATCCTCCAGCCGTATGTATATAATCACCCTGCCTACCTTTAACGCCAGAGGGTTGTGCAGCCATTCAGAGCGAGCTTGAAAGGCTGGAAAAATAGGCTGACAGGAGCCCCATCAAGTCCAACAGAGGGAACGCAAATTCCTGTATCTGAGGAGGAGTAACCCCCCACACCAGTACACACTGGGAGCTAACTAGTCAGAAAGCAGCTTTGCACAGGCAGACCTGCAAGTCCTGATGGGCAACAAAGTCGACCAGGCACCAGGAACACACCCTTGCAGCAAAGGCTGCTGACAGCATCCTGAACTGCATTAGGAAGAGCTTTGCTGGCAAGCGGAGGAAGGTGATCCTTCCCCTTTAGTCAGCACAGGTCAGACCACATCTGAACCCTGGGTCCTGTTCTGTTCTCCCCCATACAAGAGATATGGGCCTACTAGAGCAAGTCCAACAAAGGGCACCTAAGAGGATCCCTCCCGACCTCAATGATTCTGTGATTCCACCAAAAACTGCCAAGACGGCAGAAGAACCATATAGTGAATTTGTAATTTATCACTGTTAAAGTTCAGCCACCTGAAAGCAGACAATAAGAGCAGCGATACACTAAGTGAAGCTTTCAAATAAATACAGATATAAGTTTTTAATTTAACCCTAATTTAGTTAGGCTTCCCATTTTTCACAGCTATGGAAAGCCTACAACAAAAACCGCTATTGTCTTCATGAAGAAGTGTACAAGTTAGCTAACTTGCACTAGTCTTAAACATGCATACTTGTCTTTGGTTCTTTTTAAAGAATTAAATGTAATTAAAAAGCATTTCTACATTGATACATTTTTCAACATGCACTACACGAAGCTTTATCCTAGGCTGTTTGGATTCATTAAAACAAGCCACTTGTCTTCAAGTCACTATGCAATCATCTTGCTGTTCGAAAATTAATTTTCTAGCCTGCTGCACTGTCATTTGTGTGCACAGTGATGAACAAAAGTTGTTTTACCTCAGGTTACTCTATTTTTAACAATCCTGATTGAGACATTTCCTGTATCAATAAGCCACAGCTTTAGTATTGTGAACAGAGTGAAAAAACATAGGATTACCATTTCTCCATCGTAAGTTAAGCATTCCTGAAAGACACGATCCAAAAATATGTTGGTCAGAGTCCCTGTTCCATAGCGGGACAGCTCTTCTTTGCTGAGCATGCCATTGTGATCTTTATCAAGGTTTAAGTACTGTCCTAGGAAGGAGATACAGAGGGCAAAACATAATATCCCTATATCAGCAAAGAACTGGTTCAAGAGAGAAAGAAAATTTAGCACTTCTTAAACATTTACTTAATTTTTATCATAAAGTTAATGCAGTTCAACATGCTAGATCCACAGTAATATTCATAGAGCACCATAAATGAGCACAGAACTTGGGGGGAGTGGTATTCCTAATACTTCCACTCTAAGGTAAGGCCTCAAAAGTAAAGGCCGTGTCTGAAAGGAACAGAAGACTATGAGCATACTACTTTAAACAGATCTGCTGTAAGCATGAAAAAAGAGCTAAAGGTGATGCTGAAACATGAATAGAACAGTCAAAAGAGAAAGTTACAGAGGAATCTTGTACCTTGTGCAACAAGCACAAAACCGCAGGGGATAAAACTGTGGTAAAGAGCAATGGTGGAGAACCAAAACTGTAAGGAAATTCAGGAAGATATACCAAAAGGATGGCTACAGGAGTTGAAAAGACAAGCTATCAGGAGGATTTAAAGGGACAATAACGCTAAGAATGTGACTAAGTCATACAAGGCAGAGAGCAGAGGAGGAGGGAAAAAAAAAAAGCAGTGCATTCATATGTAAAGGAACCTACCATAAACTCTTAATGCAGAAGGAGCAGAAAACCAATTTGTTTCCTGACTTTCTTTAGAAAGTTCTTCATCCCTTAACTAAGTGAAACATAAAGTTAGAATTCAGAAAAGAGTAAATTAAAATACAGAAGTATATGCTAAGATATCTTTACCTCCAATAAGTCATCCAGGAAGCTGCAAGCTAAAATATCCTGTATCTTTATCTTCCCTGCAAGAAAAGGAAACATTTTTAACAGTCACCCAGCCAATCTATGCATTTGACTGTTCTCATTTAGGTGGTTCTCCTTCAAAGAGATGTATTCTGAGTGGAAAAAAAAAAAAAAAAAAAAGAGTCTTTTAAAAACTAAACCCAACTGCTAATGTCAAGGATAAGGCTGTAATTTAAGAGATAAAACAAAAATAGCTTTTAAAATGACTGAACAAAACTACTCTGATACTGGCAGAAGAGGAGTGATCCTGAAGCTTTAAAAGCCAGAAAATAAGATTAAAAAATTGGGAGTGTTCAACATCAACTCAGAATGTAAAATAAAAAAAAAATGCAAAGAACACGTGCCCGAAACATTTGTCGGACAAACATCCTCTTAAGTGTTGTGACATTTTTACATTTTCAGAAACTACAGATATGACACAAAGCTAAGGTGGCAGAACGCACTTCTTGTACACTTTGACTGGTGTGCAGGCCCTGCACGAACAGCTGTGCAAAATAATGGCGTTTTAACTTCACACACACCTCCTCCACGTGTCTGTAATTACCTCTGCCAGGGGCTACTGCCCACACAACTCTGATGTCTTCGAGTGGCACAGCTAGATCCTGAGAACACATGCAGTTTGTGACTTAAATCAAAGGCACAGGAGAAAGCAAACTGTCGTTGGAGGGAGCTACATCTGTAATAAGGATTAGCAGCCATAACTGCAAACCTTTTCTAAGGATTTTACATGGTGCACACAAATTTAATCACAGGAGAAACAGATCACAATAAGCATTCTTAAGCATTTCCACAGCTCTGTGGATGTTCTGCCAAGCAGTTCTGTTGGTATCTGCTGTGTTTTCTGTCCACACTAAACACTTACAAAATTAGCTATTGCTAATGACGCATTAGAATGAAACAATATCTTATTTGTCAATTTGAGAGACATAAGTCTATAGTATCACAACTGACAGGTATCTCATTAAAATTCATTAGCTGTAGCAGTAGATTTTTAGACCCACGTAGAGACTCATGGTCTTCAGTGGAGATTAATCTTCAAATACAAGACTGTTGAATCAAAGTCTACAACTACACATTACTTCAAAAAACACAAGTAGTTTAGGTGGAAACCTTTTTAAAAGTGAAAATATTCCCAAAAATTTAGAAAACATGACCTACCTGTTCTGAGAGGATCCAGAAAGAAGAAGAACTTTCTAACTGCTGTGCAGACATAGAAGGAGTAAAAAGATTTTTCTAAACCATCCAGTTGTGGCAAAGTAGGGATGAGTTCCAAAATATAGTTTTCTAAATCCTGCAAAATTAAGAAACAAACGCAAACTTTAAACACTACTATTGTTGCATAGTTGCTGTATTCCACTCTGGCTTTCACGTATACTTTGTTAAAAATACAACCCTGCAACAATGCATGAAACCAGGAAAGAAACTTCTGTCTGTGCAAGAAACCATAGAAGGGTTTGGGTTGGAAGGCACCTCAAAGACCACCTACTTCCAACCCCCGTGCCATGGGCAGAGACACCCTCCACTAGACCAGGGTGCCCAAAGCCCCATCCAGCCTGGCCTTGAACACTGCCAGGGATGGGGCCTCCACAGCTTCCCTGGGCAACCTGTTTCAGTGCCTCACCACCCTCAGAGTGAAGAAAAAATCCTAGGTCATATACATGCACACATGATGCCACGACTGAAATGGCCTACAAAGCAGAACATTAACAAAGCAGATGATATTTACAGGGAATTAGAAATGCATTCAGCTGTACCTTTTTCAAAATACCAATCCATAACTCCTAATTGGATTATCCTATTGCTGAATATTCTTTAAGAGATCTTTTTAAGCAGAATGGTAACTACAACGTTCTTATTTATTTTGTAACATTAACGCCTGTTAGAACAGGAGAGCAACTCATTAAGGTCCACTCTAACCATCCTTTTCTGTGATTTCTGTTACAGTACTTTACTAGATTTAGTAGGATAATGACATGAAACCTTGACATCTATCTCTTCTTCAGATAATTGCCCATATGATAAAAAGACAGCAGCACTCTCACCACCAAATCTCTAGGACATACAGATTGCTATTTATCCAAACAAAAGTGCCCACCCCAAATCTTTTATGAGACTGGAAGAAAATTGGAGCCTTTCTGATGCTCTGTTGTTTGACTAAAAGACAGACATTGAGTGAATCAAGAATTTACTTACCGATTCTCTGAGGTAGCCCTGTCCTGCCACATCATATAAACTGAGACCTATTCTTGTCTGGTGAAGCCATACTGTAAAACAAGAAACAGAATTACACTTCAAGAAATCTACAGGGTGTTTGAGGCCTCACCAAAATTTGAAGTTATTCTAAAGGCAACAAGCATTGTTGGATGTTAAGTGTCTGCCTCTATTTCCCATTTTTACGGGATTTAAGCTAAGCCATGATATGCACCAGCCCTGCTCAGAAATGCTATTTCAGTCTCTAAGTTGGTCAGAGTCACTGGCAATATAAAATATGCTGTGGCCAAACCTGCCTTATGGCCAAACCTTCAAGATGTGAGAAACAGCTGAGCAGACATTGCATTTTATCTGGTACATGGAGTCATATGGATTTGTTCTCTTGCTGACCTAAAGATATGTTTAGCAGCACATTTTCACCGCATTAAAAACAGTTGTACAACATGGCATACAGATTGCTTGTCAGATTGCTGCAGCCCCTTGTGCAGCACGAGACACTGCAGCTACAGCCAAGGGTCCCGACCTCACTTCTGAGTTACAGCAGGAGAATTAGAATAGCACAAGCACCTATTTTTGCAGTGAGAAGACACATTAATCAGGCACTCTACAGGACAATGTGCATGAGGCCACTGCTAAAGCACACTAACAGAGTTAGAGTATGGATTAGGTATAAAAACCATTACTCACACACTCCATGTTAAATTTAACTTCCATTTTATGGAAAAAACCCAAAACAGTTTAAAAGTTCCTCTTACGAAATATGAGCTGTGCTTCATACCAACATTTACCTCTTCAAGGTAAGTGTTTGTCAAGCCAAACTAAGCATCACTCAGAGATGACAGAGGTTGTACGGTGAGGCTGTTTCTTTGTAGAAGTTTAAAGGTGTGCATCAAACACCCTGAAGCGATTTAAGACACTTTTACTAGGCTTGACTTGTTTGGACAAAGCCAACAGACTTGACCACCTTTCCTCCTGAAGGGGGAGCGTTAGGGGAGGCAGATGGTGCTTTGGGAAACACTCCACCATTCTTCAGTTCTTAACTTCCCCACTCTCTCGACCTCTCCCAAAAGGGCTGTGCAGATCATTACCAAAGAGGAAGAAAAGCTGTAATACATGGGCTGTAGGAAATCCTCCAGCTGGAGGCAGGAAGGAGAAAGACAGAATGCTACATGTTCAGCACAAGCATGTGAATACATGCAGCTACTCCTAGAACAGGCATATAGAAGTAAAACCCCAAAAGCTCATTAAGTTCAGCTGGTTAGAGAATACCATCATACCCCCAAGGCACAGCAGTTTAAGACGTTTTAAGCTCAGAGTGATAAGGCCTTTTCCCTGCTGCAGCACCATTCTGGAGGCTGACTGCTTTGCTGCATGAGTTTCACCAAAACAAGGTGAAGTGTGGGATTGCACTGCCCCAACTTGTCTCAGCTCAAGCAGCTGTAGACTAACTTCCTTCATCATCCATTACTTTCCTTTCCTTTCAGTGCCACACTGAAGGAGATTTAGCAGTAAATACAGTAGAAATCACTAATTCAAATCTAAACTATTAACTGAAAGTTCCTACAGGAATTTAAGTCTTTTCTTCCTTTGATGCGTGGCCTTTAGCCCTCACACAGAACACTGTACAACAGAGAAATTATCTCAGCTACTGCACAGGCATGCTACTGGACTATCTCTACTAGGCAATTCCAGTGCTGTAAGCTAGCAAAACCTTAAAAGGATCCTTATTCAACTGACCCAAGAGGGACTTGCAAACGCACACTGTGATGGGACCTTACACTGGCCAGTTTGAAAAACATTTGAGACAGGAAGCCTTTTGGCATGTCCTAAATTTGGTGGGATTCTTTAGGGTTTGATTTTTGTTTGGGGTTTGTTTGTTTAGAAAAAAAGGTATCACACTAAATACACAAGACTTAAAACTTCTAGGTGAAACAAATGAAATAAAGCGCTCAGAAAGAATCTCCGTTGTGTCCATCCGGGTAGGCCGCTTTGAAAGGCACACAGTTTTCATGGACTTGTGAAGAAGTCTCCTATCCTGCAGCCTTCGGGTTTGCTGTTTGTTGCAAATGAGCCTATTACTCCTTCCTTGCACACTCTGCAAGAAATCTCAACACATCTCTCACCCCGTGCACCACAAGATTTTAAATTACACAAGCTGAGCTGCTCCGGGAAAATGTGCCATTCTCTCCTCTTGAAGGTTCTACCACACCTAAGAACACAGTAGCGAGGGGGCAAGGCAACCTTCCTTTCTGCTAACCAGCCTCATCATTTTAAACAAGACCTAATACAGATTTAAAAAAAAAATATTGCATTTTTCAGCCCAAGTATTTATTTATAAAAAATATAGCTGAAAATATGGTAAGGCTATAGTGATGACCACAAGAACATACTGACATATTTGACAAGTGCAGTTAGAAAACACAGATAACAGCACTCTGTAGAAGGAAAAACAGGAAACAGAGCTTTCTGCCAGTCTGATCAGGGTGGTAGGATCACACTCGCCACACAACTTTTGCTCTTCACAGTACTGCCTGAATAAAGGGAACTGGAATGACAATATATATAACAGATCAATTGTATCTCTGGCTGAGAGGAAAGGTGGATTTCAGAGGCAGGTGAATTCCCACCTCCTGGTAACCGGAAGAAAACCCTAAGCCTCCAGTAAAACAGCATCAGCAATCAAGGGCTAGATCTCACTGCTGTTTGGAAGAGAACAGCAAGTAACAACACAACTTCTCATTAATACAGAATAAGCATCAACTAACCTTTCCGCATGACATAATTGAAAAACTGCATGATAGATACCCTCCCATAAGGATCATTATGGAGTAATTTAGCAAAGATCTTAGCTGTGAAGAACTGCCTGTAAAACAAAACCACAAAGTTACTCTTATGCATCTGATTACAGTGCACTGACAGATCCAGTTACTGTATCCAAAACTCACAGACACTTTAAAATACTGCTTTAACAATATAGAATGGGTTCAGTGTATTCAAAAGACGTTAATTTGCTACATAACACCCATCAGGTGGGATCCTACCAAGTAACAACAGTAAACTCAATAAAAAGCAGCTGCTTTTGCTGCTCATGAGACTCTTCAGTGACATGGGAGTTTTGAGAGCTTTTATTCAATTTCTCTTTAGTACAATGTATTTGGTAGCTTCCAATCCTGTACAATATGTTCACAAAAAACTACAAGTACTGACAATGAATCTGCTTCTGCCCAAAACTCAATCACAAAGATATGTGCACAAGAGCAGTCACCAACAGGAGCATAAAGAATGCACTGTATGCTGCACGCAGAATGTCTGTTAGGAAATTTTCCATCAAAAGACATTAGAGAAGGTTGGGCAGTATCTCTGGAGACACAATCTCCTCTGCAAATACGAAACGTGCTGTTTACTGGCCACTAACATCAAAAATGCTCGTGCTGATGAGAATTTCTTCTTCGGAAGGATTCATGATCACTCCTCTTGCAGACACGTCTACCAAAAACTCCCTCAGAGACGTAGGGCAATACACCTTTGCAAGGACGCAAAGTGACTACTTCATCAAGAATTACACACACATTATTTCATTTCACCATTAGACATTCCCATCTATTTTAGCAACTGGAATTACAGTAACACTTAGGTTTAGCCAAGGTAAGCACATACAAGAGAAGGCAGCCTTACTTGCATTTAGGTCCAGCTTTTTCACCAACTTTCAAGAAGTTCTCATAGTTTATCATTGCTTCTTCCCCAATCATTGGTGATGTCTGATGTTTGTCCAGTAGAAACCACAGATTCTTAAAAGGGATTTGTATTTGGTTAAGAAGGTATCTCTATAGCGATGTCAACATGCTTAAGACACAACATCTAGGAAATGCAGTAAGAATGTGGGTTTGCTGCAAGGTTGTCTCAGTTAATTGGTATGCATTGTCAGTTCAGCCAGAAAAGCAAGCAAGAGGTATTTCCACTGCTCTAAAATGGTGTTAAACGCAAACGCACTCCACCTCTCACTCACTAGGATTTCTAGGGTCACATCCCTTTTGTCTTTGCACTACAGTAAACTCAATCATCTTTGGAGTCTCTCTCAGTGATACATAAATAGAACTTATTTCTTCTTCTGGACCCACTAGGGAAACCGTTGGAATGTACTGGAAAAGTAGAAGCCATTGATTTAGTCCTTACATACATTGTAACGAGGAAGCTTTACACTGACATTACCAGCCCAAGACTATGCAGAATTTCAGCCAATATTTCACAACCATCCAACGTGCCCAAATACACAGCACCTTATCAACAGATTCTGTGGACAGACAGGAGACAATCATGCTCTGCAAAAGAGGAAGTGTGTCAGAGTCGTTACAAGACATACAGAAAATAATTTCTTACTTGCAGCTCTTCATTATCCAACAGCTCTCTACTTTTTCGTTGCAGAAAGACTGCTCTAGATTCTTCTCTTAATTTCTGAAGCAAGACTTCATCTTCAGCTGGCAGCTAGAAACATTGCAATGTTTTAGTTTTCTGTACAGCAGTACCATTCAAAAACTACACATCTAGCAAGTACTCTTCAGTAGTCCTGATTCACACACTCTGAAGCTGTTTACCTGACAGAAAGTAATGAACTATCTACCAGAACACTGTATGGTATCTGCTTCTTCTACAGGGATATTACTTGCACACTGTCTCAAACGATTTCAATACTGAAATATTTATTTTAACCAGGACATCTTTAACATAAGAGACAGACCTACCTCACACCTGATAACCCAGCCAGTAAGCACTTTTCCACAGTTGCCAGATAGGAGGGCTCACACATAAGAAACCTTTACTACTGTGTTTTTACTCTGGAAAGAGCAGCACTTTATTTCGTGGTAGGTCTGACTCAAAAGCCTGACTACGTACTAGGCTTGTTTCAGCCAACAAAACAGATGGGAGAATGCTTAGTATGAAAGCTCTGCCAATGTCTACATGCAACACTACCAGGACTTGGATGGTTACATATGTATTAATCAATTGAAACACAGATACTTGAGAACTTAATTGGCAGAAACTCATGATCCTAAGGAATATGGGACCACGAAAGGTTAGACAGCAGCTGAGCGGTCAAGCTGATCAGTGTCAGTAATATCGAAACATCACACTTGTGCTCCCATATTACTCCATCTCAGTCTGGTTCACCTCACATATAAATTTCTGCATGTGAGAACCGAACTCCTCCTAAAGAGTTAATGTCTCAAACCTTGAGCGTGTGTAAAACAGAGATAACCAAAGCAGGAACTTTGTGGTTGGAACAGCAAGATGTGCTTGCTAAGGAGGACATGGAGTGCACCAAAGGGTGCGTGGCCCTGACCCTCTTGTGCAACACCCACAACTGTTCCCGGACATAAGGATGTTAAAGAGATAGCCTATGAAAGGTCACCCAGTGGGAACAGGATACAAGGTCTCTGTGGCCCCTGACTCAATTGGCAGAAAGGGGTGACACTACCTTTCCCCTCTTGCACACGCACAGATGACAAAACGCTGCCCTTCTTCACCTCGTGTGTTAATGAGGAAGATCATCATTCATAAAGGCAGAGTTATGCTTACTACAAGAATATTTATACTGGGCCAGTTGTTACAATAAAGGAATCTGAGTAGACCTTTGACATAAATAGCCTTAATTCGACCTGAGCAGACCATGAACCTAAGTCTGATTGAATATCAGGTCCTAACACCAGCCCAAGTATTTCTGCTAGATGATGCAAGCAACAGCCCCATCTTTTGTCTACAGGACCAATGATCCACCATGTTCATGACGCAGCATCCCATCAAGTCGGAACAAAAACAGGAAGATGCGCATTTATAACACTGGTATGCCAAAATTTAGTTAAAACTAGTTCAAAATAGTTCAGTTTTTCTGAAAGAGACTGCCTGTGTTGAGTAAACAGCCAAGCCTATTGCCTGATTAGCAAACTACTTCCTGACCTTTGATGAGATGCTTAGTAATTGTTTGAATCTGGTGAAATCTACAGTAGTGCAAAGCACAAAAAAAAAGCATAATAATCCACATCATTCTTAATAATGCTTAAGCTTCTGAATCACAGAATGGCTTGGGTTGGAAGAGATCTTAAAGATCACCTAGTTCCAATCCCCCTGCCATGGGCAGGGACACCCTCCACTAGACCAGGGTGCCCAAAGCCCCATCCAACCTGGCCTTGAACACTGCCAGGGATGGGGCCTCCACAACTTCTCTGGGCAACCTGTTCTAGAGCCTCATCATCCTCACTGTAAAGAATTTCTTCCTAATGTCCAATCTAAATCCCCCCTCTTTTAGTTTAAACCAATTCCCTCTTGCCCTGTCACCATAGTCCCTGATAAGCAGCCCCTCGTCAGCTTTCCTGTAGGCCCCTTTAGGTACCGGAAGACCACAATTAGGTCTCCCCAGAGCCTTCTCTTCTCCAGGCTGAACAACCCCAACTCCCTCAGCCTGTCCTTGTAGGAGAGGTGCTCCAGCCCTCTGATCAACTTTGTGGCCCTCCGCTGGACTTGCTTCAACAGGTCCCTGTCCTTCTTCTACTGAGGACCCCAGAGCTGGATGCAGTACTCCAGTACTGAAGCTGAAGTGTCCCTTTGAATAAGTACAACTTTCTTTTATAACACAGAACAGGCTCTTGCTGAAGTTGATCTGGATATGTCACTTACCCTGTAATAAAATCGTGGTATGTTCATATATGATGTATTGTCACTTTTTCGTCCTCCTTTCCATTCCATGTAATATTTTGTGAACAATTCCATTTCTTCATCTTTTAGCTCCTGTTCACTCTTTTTGGCTGATTAACACAGAAAAGAATTTGTGTGTTATACTCAAAACAGAGCTTTAATATAAGACAGACCTTGGAAAAAGGGAGTTAATGCTGAGGCTTATACAGCTAAGCTGTTTAGTCCCACAAATACTAGGTGAGAACTAATGGAGCACAGGCCTATTATGTAAATGACGTAACAGATGCATTGAATATGTAACAAATGTATAATATTTGATTATCTACAAAGCACCTGTGTCACTAACTGCACACACCTGATTCTCTGTAAGGGACGTGACGGGAACAGATACACGGTTATGACTGACAAAGCAGCAGCGCTCTTGCATTGCTGGCAGGATTTTATTTTTTTTACAGTACTGCTCACAGCGAGCAGCAGCACCAAACCACCTCCCCCCGCCGCCCGAGGGCTCCCATCAGACACCCGCACGAGCCCCCCGCGGCGCAGCGCCGCCGGCCGAAGCGGTACCACACGCAGACCTGCCTCCTCAGCGCCCCCCGGCCCGCCCTGCTGCCGCTAACCCCCAGGACAAGGGTGCTCGTTTCTCCGCGGAACGAGCCCACGGCGACCCGCGCACGGGTGGATAAAGCAACACGGGCCGGGCCGACGCTCGCCCCGCCGGGCCTGAGCCCGCGCCCCCTCCTCCCTGCGGGCACCG
>VWZZ01006514.1:84882-139287 GCA_013399095.1 Psophia crepitans | reverse complement strand
CGAGGCCGGCCCGCGCGCCCGGCGCCACGTGACCGCCACAGTCGCCGAGCTCTCGCCGGCTGGCTTCGCGCGCATGCGCAACGCTCTGCCCGACACGTCTGACCCTCGGAGGGCCGTGCCCATAACCGATATGGCGGCGGTAGCAGCACCCCCCCACACACCACCTTCCGCCCTAACAGGGCACGCGGGCATCACGTGCTGACAAACCCAATGAGACGCGATTGGCTGCAGGCCCAGGCGCGGGCTCGGCAGCGCTTCCGGGCTAGCGGGCGGCCTGGCCGCCGAGCGGTTGCCTCTGCCGTAAGCGCCTCCCTGCCGGTGCCTCGCAGCGCCGAGGTGCTTGTGGCCGCCGCGCACCGAGCGAAGTAGGCCCATCCCGCAGGGGTGAGGGTAAGCCCGCACCGGGACGGCGTTTCGCTACGCTCTGGCGGGATAAAGGGAGGAGGAGGAGGAGAGAGAGACTGTTTGGCAGCAGGCAGGGTGCTGAGGGCCGGGCCGCTGTGCACGCTGGGAGTTGTAGTGCAGGGGGCGCGGCCGGGCCGGGCGCGCAGGGCAGGGGGTGAGGGACGTGAGGCCTCCTCATGGAACGCGCAGGCTGCCAGCCCGGGAATCTCCTCATAATTACGCTTATAACTTAACATTTACGTGGGATTTCACTGTAGTTACTGCCCATGGTGTCGCACTGGCTCTTTGACAGCAGCGTTACCAAGGATTTACGCTTGGGGAATCCAGTTAAACGGAAGTTTGTCATAAATTGAGAGGTATGAGGGAATCCTGTGCTGGGACTGCCTGAGAGATCAGGATTGGGATTCCTGACCTGAAACTGGCGAGGTACCTTGAACTTTGTGTTTGCTAGCATGCAGATGTAAATATGGCAGGAAGGCACAGAGCAGGTCATGATGTTGCACTGTTATATTTCTATTTTTAGGAAACCTTCTGAGTCGACTTGGATGAAGGCAGGAAGAAAAAACCTGCGCTTTTTGCCCAGCTGCGTCAGAGTTGCCCGTCTGCGTACAACATACTCAGTACACGTCTTCAGAGTAGCCAACAAACAGAAATGAGAAGCTGCAAACCTGCAAAGCATCTTCTCTAGAAAGAAAGATATCCTTATTTTGGATGAATGTTCTTGCAATCTGAAGAGATTGATTTTTCTGAAAGAAAGATTTTACCGTTTTTTGTTTTCAGAAGAGGCAGGAAGGACTCATAGAACGAGCATTTTGAAACTGAAGCTTATACGGTTTGACAGCCCTTGGGCTTTTATAATAAACATCCCCATGCAAACTGCATTTTCCATTTTATAACTTCATTAGATACAGTGAGCTAATTTGTACTTGTCATGGCATTCTTTTCTCAAACTAGTCAACAGGGTTTTCAGGCTTTGCTATGGAAATGTTATATGTTCTGGCCTGTTTCAAGATGCCAACAGCTGTTTGCTGTCTCGTTCAGGATCCCCAGCAGGGAAAAGGCTAGCTATTTCAGTTTTATGACGTATTCCAGCACTGCATTACCAGTGAATCCCAAAGGAACTAGTGCATTTCCTACCAAGAAGAGGGCTGAAATTGATTCTGAAGAAGAAAAAGGATGGACTGAGGATACTAAAGAAGGATCTGAAGGGAAACTCTACTTTTCTTCCTCTGCTGGAGCTCCAAAGAAACAGTTAATTAGTCAAGTTCTGTCAAGGCGTAAGTTTACCAACATACAGCCTCCAGAAAAACCTTTGCAGGCTGAGGAATGGAACAGACTGCGGGAAAGCTTTCAATCACCTGACAAATTTGAAGAAGTGATGTTTAACAGTATGGTCAGGTGCAACAGCCCCATTGATGTGGCCAAGTCCTTGCTGACCCATGTGGCAAAGAGTAATGGTGACATAGCCTATAATTTGTTGGTCAAATATCTGGCATTGTGTGTCCAGCAGGGGCAGACTTCAGAAATTCATGATGTGTATGAGATAATGAAAATAAGATTTAAGATTTTAGAAAATGGGGCTTACAACCTTATTATCAGGGGGCTGAGTAATTCAGATCAATGGAGAATGGCCTTGACTGTCTTGGAAGAAGTGAAAAAGATTATGATTCCCGCACGTACCAACTACGAATGCTGTATCAAAGCAGCCGCCTATCACCAAGAAATGAAGCTGGCATTCGAACTTTACCATGAAATGTTGACTAAGGACTTGGTGCCAACCTTGGATGTCCTGCAGGCCTTGTTTGACCTCAGCAGGGGTATGAAAGGTGCTGAATTACAAAAAGAACTGTTTGGTATCCTCTTATATTTGAGAGAGAACCAAATATACCCTCACAAAACATTTATGCGGAGTATAAAGCTATGGTTTGAAAGGTAAATAATAGTTCAATAGCAAGCTCCAGTTCATGAGGATGGGATCCAGATTGTTCCACAGATCGATCTAAGCACTCAGCATCTCATTTTGGTTGTTGCTTTTCCATGAGAGGCATATTGTCATGAAAGGGCGCATTTCACCTGTTAAATAGTATTCCTTGGTACAGAAAGCAGGAGATTGCGATGGGTTGTAGCTGTCCAAAATATCCAACTTTGTCTCTTTCTGTGTTTGGTATATACAGAATATTGGCAGATATAAGGGGTTTTCCTATAATCTGTTAGGGTATAGAAGTAGTAAGTTATTCGAAAATTAAATAGTTTCTCTCTTTAAAGGAAAGAGCTAGCAAATTGAGCTTAGGTTAAGTGAAGATCAAGTGTTGACTTTGTATAGAGTAATAGGAGAGGAATTATCTTAATAGGACCGTCTTTGTTTTAGCACAGTACTTAGCAGGCCTACAGGGTTTGTTTCGTGACTAGTGACGGACAGACTCTGCAAGTTGTAACTAGTTATGCTGCGCACGCACAATGTAGTTCACCTGCACCCATGGCGTCTTTCTCATGCTGTTCTGTGTGAGCCCATCTATGACCTATTATTTAACTGTTGGCTTCAATTTACAAGTTGGTCTTCCTGGATAGAAAATGTGGCTGTCGGAACGCACTGTCACTATTAGAATGTTTTATCCTGCTGTCCCATTTTCTTTCCTGGGAACAGCTAGGAAGCAGACAGAGTAGGTTTCAGTCAAGATGAACTGGTTTAGTGGCTGAAAGTATATGATGGGGTGCTGTTTTCCTGGTGAGTAGAAAAGGATTTACCTATAGATGTGTGCTGCATGCACAGGAAACTCAAGGCAATAAAATGTCCTTAGCAAGGAGATTGCAGGGGCAGTGAGTACTTTGAAGAACCGTATGTTGCCTGTATATAGTGGCAAACCAGTGCTGCAAGCTGAAGCTAGACATACAAACTCCTGTTTGTATCTTTAAAACTGTTTGAGTGTTAGAATAATTAATGAAAGATTGTGGTAGGCTCATGTTTTAAAATCAACATTGGGTGTTCCCCTAAGGGCAGCAGTGTTTCAAACATGAAGAACCAAAGTCCGTAGTAGGGGAATGAAACTAGGTGATCAGTTATCCCTTCTGGCTTTTTGTCTGTGGACCTGCACAAAATCATTATCTTACCTGTTTGTGCCAGTTACCAGCACTGAATTTGTACATGCTGGTGGTTGAAAATAAATAAGCAGTTTACGTGGAGTTCACAAAAAGGAATAGAATCTGATAAATTCTAGCAGTGTTAGTCTTGCAAAAACAATGCAGACTGGGAGGTAACTTTTGCTGACCAAGGAAGCGGATGATGCAGTAAGCACAGAAGTGAGTTCTGTAAGTGTAACTGAATAGGTGTTAGTTTTAGAAAATTATTTTTCTGAAGAGCAGACTGGCACTGACTTTTACTACTGAGTAAAACCAGTACAGAGATCTGAGCATGCAGCAAAGAATCACAGAATTTTCTGTTGCCTACTGTCTTTGTAAGAAAACTGAAGAACCGCTATGTATCGGCATGAGAGATGGGAAAGGAGGGCAGAAGCAGGATGGTTATTCTAGAGCCCACGTCGTCTGTGATTGTGCAGCCTGTGATAATAGAAGTGGCAAAGGGAGAGATGTCTGCAGTTGCGTGTTGTCATGGGTGTTCCTGTTCTGTAACCTATTCTGTTTGGGATCCTGTGGGCAATAAGGAATATTTACATCACCATGATGGCGGCTGTGGTAGTGATAGTGATAGAATAGAATAGACTAGAATCATTATGATGGTGATAATAATGTGGAGTCAAAAAAGCTCAATGCAGCATTCTGGTATAAACCTATCTTTCTTAATTTGTCAGGATGACATCTGCATAGAAATCTTGATTCCTGTTTTCCTGTCTAGTTTCTGAGCTGCATTATGAATGTGTAGGGCAGCAACTTAAAAATTGTCAGTGCAGCTAGTTGTATGGTTCTTAATATTTGGGGACAACATAAATGGGGGAGGTTGGTGGTGTTCTCTGCATGTTGTTAAATGCTGGTTGTTTATATAATACCTTCAGGCATTGCTAAATTATGAATGAATCTTTGTATGGTTTCTTTGCAGCATACAGAATCATTCTTTATCAGTAATTGAGGCATTCTTAAATAAGAATCTAATGTTTTTATTTATTTTTCCCTGTGTACATGTTAGTATACCAGGAGGGAACTGGAGAGGACACCTGACCAACATTAAACACAGGTAAATGCAACATTTTATTTAAAAATGAGGTGTTGTCTTTGATTATTCTGTCTTGAACTCTTTTGTAAATATAAAAAAATAGCTTTCCTTACATGAGAAAAGATTTTAATCTTTGAGAATAGAAACCTTTGTTGTGTACATATGATTTCAAAAACTTCAGTTTCCAACTCATTCTTGTGCATTAAAGAAGACCCAACATGCACAGTTGGAAAGGAGTTATACTAAGCAGAGCTAAGTCAGAAAAATGCAGAGAAAAGTAAGAGCTGCCATTTTACTGGGCGGCTTATTTATGTACTGTTTAGGAACTAAAGACTTGGTTTTTGGTTGGCTTTACAGTACCATTGTTTAACAGGATATTTAACAGAGCAGCTTTGGTGGGTAAATGAATGTCTTCTGGAAAACTGATACTACCCACATGATGCAGTTAATTTGTACAGATGGAAGGGTTCTCCCTTCCTGCTTGATTTTCAGTGAAGAAAAAATGATTCTATGGTAGATTTACACAGGGATAACTTGAATATGTGTTTCTATTGCAGCATAGTTTTCTTAATATGTGTAAATTCCTATTTTAAATGTTACTCTGTTTGAAACCTAGTTCTGTGGTTTTGTAGCAATTTTGCGACTATAAATGTATTAAATATAAGAATGTCTCCAATAGATTATGAGGTTTTTTGGTGTTTTTTAAAAATACACTGTGTTGCATACTCTGAAGTAAAAGCACACGTAGAGTCTGCTGTTTTTGAAGCTCATGAAAGAACAGCATAACTCCCTGTCCTAAGAGCAGGGATTGTTCACTGGAAGGTTGATTATTATTATGTATGTGTGTAACTAGACTGTATTATGATAATTAACCATATTCTAGACAACCTTTTTCAGCCTTTAGAGTTATAAAATTCTCAAACTGGTTGTCTTAGTTAAGAGGTAGCTTGTTATCTTGTTGTCTGTAAACTCTGTTACAGACTTTGAAAACTAAACTAACTTAGATCACCTCATATTTTATCATAAGAATCTGTGAACAAAGTGGTGACAAGATGCCATATGGCAGTTATCTTATGATAACTGTATGAAAACTTTTTTGTTTGTAATAAACAAGTTTGAGGTTTACTTGGATAATTATTTGAAGAAAATTAAAATGGTTTCAGGGAAAGAAAAAGAATATAAGAGTGTTTTTGTCTTTAAATTACATGGCTGCAAACAGAAAAGATCCTTAGGATTTAAGAAAGAAAAAAAAAAGGTTTTGCTGGGGTTTTTTTGTGGTGTTTTTCTGTCCTAATCATAAAGGACAAAGCCCTTAAGGTATCTCTCAACCTCATGTGGTGATTGTTACTGGACTGGTCTCTGCAGTCAGCATAACTGATGCCTTAAAACATATTTTAACTGAAGTTAAAAAATCCAGAAGAACTATTTTTTCCTAAACTGAGTTTGACAATTTAATAGGCTTATTCACAAGTTATTCTGATTTTGTATAAATACTGGCAGTTATATCAAAGATGCTCATATCCGGAGTATTTTCTTCTTCCTCTAGCACTGAGCTCCTAGTTTCTCTGAACTGTTGTAGTCAGAAGTTTGAACCCTCTGCAAACAAACCTTGAAGTTGGCTGACCATTTTTCTTTGAGAGTTACAAAAGCTTTGGATTTCCAAGGTCAGCTATAGAAAGCTGCAGTTTGAGTTTTTTGAGCCTGTGTTCAAATTACTGTAGCATATCTGACTTCATGTTTGATACATAGGTGCCACAATACTCCAAATCTATCTCAAAAAACTAGTCCCACAGAAAAGTAGTCCCTCAAAAAGTAGTTAAATGGTCAGTTAGCTGTAAGGACAGCTATATGTCCTACAGAGATGAAAGCCTTCTATGTGGGAATTTCTCAGCATGAAATCCAAAAATGATCAGTGAGAAGTTACAAAAATTGCAAGGTGATTTTAAAGGTATGGTTGGAAAAAAGCAGCGATTAGACTAAGGGTCCAATCTTGAAAAGTGCTGAGTTTTTCTTGTGCTTGTTTTGCTGCTTCTCCCTTTGGGAATCCACGTTGAGAATTCACAAGAAGAAACTGGCTTTGGGAGCTTTGGCTGTTGCTCAGTGATTGGGGGGGTTGATTTGTTGGGGTACAGGAGAGGTTTGTTTTCTTCAAGTAATCTGAAAATGGTTGTCGTAGAAGGGTCCAACTAAACTATGGCACAGGTCCTTAAACTTTAGGCCTAAAGATTTTGAAATAGTCTTATAACAGTTTGTTAGGCCTTTCTTCTCTCTTTCCAAGCTGTGAAGTTCCGTAATGCAATTAGATGTATATCTAACATATGGTAACTTTACAGCTGTATGAGGAGCCAGTCTCACTGGTTACATTCATATATAGGCTAAACCTGCAGCAGCCACAGTGGATTGAGCAACATGAGTGTGTTGTTTGCATGCAGCAGTGAATGTCCGTTGTTGGGATTCCATGAGTAACTTTTTTTGATTCAATAAATGCACTGTCAGCATTGCAATTAATGCAGTCTTGGCTTATGGTATGTGCATTATTGTATACTAGACATATACATTATTCTATATACATGTTGTATATATACATATTTACATATTGTGTGTATATATACATATTGTGTGTATATATACACATTGTATATATGTTATTGTATACTAGACATAATTGTTGGGAGAATTTAACGTTTCTCATTTCCTTGGTTTTAGAAAATTACAATGACTTAGCTTTGGCATCTCTAGGATATCTATGTGGAGACGGGCAGGGATAATAACATGCTCCATTTTAACACTTAAAGCTCAAATCCTGCTATTCAGTTCTGAGATTGTGCTTGTGAAAATAAGATATTTGGGTGGATTTAGAGAAGAATGGTTACTCCTTCAGTTCAAACTATGCCAGCTTCTGTGCATGATAGAAAAGAAAAATGTGAAACATCAGCAACATTTCCTGCATATAAGCGATGCCTCAGTGGGAGAAAGTGGCATTGTTCATCAGCCAGGAAGAACCAAAAATGCTTTCAGACTAAGCGTCATTTTATTGCCTGCTGGAGAAGCTATTAGATTCTGCTTATGATTCTGCTTATTTTCTTAGTATTGTGACTGGAGTGTCCAGTCTGGTGATGAAAATGCAAGCTGGATCTCAGGTCTAATATTCTGGGCAAGAAGTGCTTAAGAACAGACATGACTGACTGTGAATTCCCTTAGTGTATGTTAATGTCCTATGTGACCATTTCTTTTTCCTTTTTCATGTAGTTATTAAAGAATTAAGCTTGGAAAAATTTCTAGGTTTAACCCACAATCAGAGATGCAAGTTAAGGAGTGTACCCATGAAGTCTATGTATATTTGTAGTTCATTGGTTTGTCTTTAGAAAGTGTATCTGCAAAACTGTCAAATAAGTTTTTAGGGGGAAAAAAAAAGGTTGATGTAATTCAGAATTCAAGCACAGAAATGCAGGTTGTTTCATCTCAGTCCTCCACTGTTACCCCCAACTTGCATGCTGATTTTGTGGTGGGCCCATGTGGAGGTTCATGGTAAGGATGCATAACATACATTTTTCACCTGGGTATGGAGTTGTACATTGAGTTGATCATGTGCTTAGTTTATAGGGGCTAATTGAAGAGACAGCTAGGAAAGAAAAATGGACAAATGGGACATGGAAGCAATGACAGTTCCAGTTTCATTTCCTTCAGACTGTGTTAGGGCAGAGATCGTGACTCTGAGACATGAAAAAACAGAGAAGGCTAGATATTAAATATTATGTTTGTTCTTTCAAGATGTAGTTCTGGAGGATCATACAAAAATCCAGTGCTGGCCATGGAAGTTAGGTCTGTCTTGTTTTGTGGCATGGAATTATGTGTGTGCAGTGCTAGCAGACTGTAGGAACAAAACCCCAGCTCATAGAAGTTGACATTGTGCTTGTGGTTGGGGTTTGTTCTGATGGACCCTCCCAGTGCTGGGGAGTTCTTGCAGCACTGGGTTGGTTAGGCAAAAAGTTGTGCCTCTTGGCTGGCATGGATCTGAATGTTCTCTGTAGCATTGCCTCACTCATGCTGTTCTGGAAAATTTTTCAGGATCTGCTATGACATGCCAGCATTCCTCTTGAGGAAATTAAAGACTGAGGTCTGTTTTTTCACATCCCCTGTCATTCTATTCTGTTATCTTTTCTTTTATGATGGATTTTCAATCTCTGGTCTTTCTATTAAAAACATGCATGAATAGATCAGTGGAGAATTCTTGTGTTTGTGAGAGACAAAACAGTGTATGATTTGGAATTTGCAGAACGACAATTGTTGCCATAGCTGCTGGCCTTGCAATAGGGAAACTAAGAGTACTATGAAGTGGGCGATGTGAATGATGAAGGAAACTGTCCCAGCATTGCGTGCAGTCATACAATCACTGGCATAGCTGTGCATGGTGGAGTGGTGTTTCTGGCTCTGGGAAATGGTCATTAAATGATGGCATTGGTTGACTGTAGCTGCAGAGCTTTTTCATCTGCAGCAGTCAGCATTCCTAGGTCCCCGTGATGATATTTAGCCGTGTTACACAGCAGGAACAATAGTTTCTTAGCAAAAAAGAAACAAGTAGTGTTCAGTCACCAGGAGATAGCAATGTAAAGCTGCTTTCTGTTTGGGTAATCAGCCTGATACTAGAAAATCGCTGGTGGAATTGGGCATTGTGCAGACGTGCAGTGTCAATGCCACTTAGAATTGCTCAGGGCTTTCAAAGCGACCAGTATTTCTGTTTTAGTCACATTCTGTTCTCAGCTTTGACCACCTTAGAGAGAGATCTGAACAAATGGCCTTGGCCTAGAAATAAGGGGAAGCCTGATAGCAGAAGACAAGTGGCACAGAGAAGGCAATCTTGCTCATTATTTGTTTTTCCAACAGCTGATTTATGTTACCGTTTTTTTTTCTTTTGGGTGGGGATATTCCTGCACCTGTGACAGGTTTGGTTATTCCAAGCCTCGATAAACCAGGCACAGATAGCTTAGCTTTTTTGGAGGAGCAGTCAGTGGCACAATAGTGGAGCATTTAACTGGTGCATTTTCTTGTTGCAATGCTTTGGAATGCATTTGTAGCTAGACCAAGGCTCTGTGGCCTGCCTGCCAGCTTCAATTAGTACGCCTACAGCTACTTCATGTGCTCTGGCCAAGCCAGCACAACTGCATTGCCTTCCCACTTGGAGATCTGGGCTGTATGTTTCCCTGGGGACTTCCATGTATAGTAGGAAAGCTTCCAAATATTAGAGATGTGGAAATGAATGGTAAAGCTGAGAATTGAACTCTGATCTTTCAAGGCCTAGTGAAGCGCTGATGTATATTTAAATACTCTTTTTTTTTTTTCCCCATGCTCTCATGCAGAGTTTTAGTCCTAAATCCTCAAACATCTCTAGAGTTAAGTCTTTGATCGTGATCACACTAAATCACATAAAACTGTTTCTAGTGACTTTAGTAGGTTTTGGATGCATCCCAGAAAGAGTACAACTAATTTTCTGATGATTGTTCTGTGTTGGAGTTCCTGTAAAGAATTGTGCTCATACATAGACACTCAATAAATTAGTAGAATTTCTTATTTAAAAGCCTTTATCCTTCTGTTTTCTTGTTTCGCTATTATTGCAGCGGACAGTGCCCAGTTTGCAACCATCAGTTGGAGGACAGTGACCTCACTGAAGAGGAGTATAATAATCTCAGAGAAAGAATAATAAGGGACGTGATACACGGAACTGACACATTTAGAAAAACAAGCCCACAGGTAGGTCTTGCACGCTGTCAGGTTCATTGGCTAGGAGGGTAATATACAATTAAAGTTCAAGTACTTTGAAAACATCACAAATCTTTTTTTTCCTTTACTTTAAACATTAATAGGCCATTAGATACTGAAGTATCCTATGTATCTTTTTGAATGGTGTTTATAAAATGGGTCTAAATCTTGACCTCTCATAGTGTCTTTGTTCTTATATTTTCAGTGAGCTGTTAATGGATACTGAAATAATTAAAATGTTTTGGGTTTTTTTACGTTAAAAAGTTTGGAAGTATGGAAATCTTTTAATCCCTCGAAAGCTAAACTTTAAATATGTAATAAAACCTAGTAACTAAAACAAAATAAGACATCTGGTATTTTGAGCTTGCAAAAATCTAGAAGTCCTAGTGTTTGTGTTCAGTATCATATCTGAAGCTTACATTTATGTGCTGAATATTTGATTTTCCACTTAGTCAGCTATTTGCTATGAGCAATAAAGAACCAATTGTCTTTTTGTTCAGTCAACTTTCACAACCCACCCACCAACCAACCAACTACCCCTCAATTTTAAAGGCACACTTTCATATTTATAATTCTCGTATATGTCAGGAGTATCCAGCTTTTCAAAGACTATTGTAAATATATGAGAGGGCATAATTCCCGGATACTGTAATGTATTGCAGTTCTATTGCTTCCTCATTTTGCGTGGAGATCAGTGATTCAGCAACAGCGATACGGCACGAAGCTGAGCTCCGCTAGATGGAGCCCACGTCACGCCTCAGGGTGGTTTTGCTCTACCTTTGTAAGTATTGATGTCATTGTGGTGCTGCCACTTGGCACCTCAGCACTTCACTAAAGTATTCTAAAAATACAGAACAGGACACCAGGTTTCGTTCTTCAGGCTTTCTGCCGTCACAGACTTGCGCGTGTGTAACCGTTATAGAAACAGTTAGTGTTGGGGTGCTTGTCGTACAGGCAGCCCTCTAGTTTAGACATTTACTTTCCACACAGATTGTCTTCTCAGTTCAGGACTTTCAGCTGATCTAGCTGTGAATTGTACAGGGAAGGAAAATTATCCTTAAAAATGTAGCAATAATTTTAAGTATTTAATGGGTACTGGTGTTCTATAGTAAGCAAAAGGATGTGTTTTATTGCACACTGTGCGACTATCTATTCTCTAAAAGTCTTTGTGAAAATTATGGTTGAGGTTGGTTTATCAAAGAAAGCAACAACAAAACTTTTAATTTCTTAACCAGTTAACTGCCTAGTCTGTGAAGTTTCATTGCTGTTCCCTGTGGTGACTGCTGGCTTGAAAATTTCAAATTTGTCGAGTATACAGAGCTAGATTAGCCGTACCAGTTGAAGGCGGGGAGATTTAGGAAGGGAGTTCTGTGTAACAGGCCATTCACACCCGAGCTGAGCAGTAGTGGAAGTGATGCTCCCCCTCTTTGAGAACCTGATTGATCAAATGAATGCAATCTAATGAGACAAAGACTCAAGACACTGTTTTAAGTTTTGATGTCAGTAGATTTTGGTGGTCTGTGTGATAACTGAAATTCTGTCATGTACTACCCTGGGACCACCCGTTTCCTAGTTCCAAGTTGACTTTGTTCAGTTCCCTATTGGCAGGTGGTCGGTCACCAGGAGGCTGAATGGAGATGCATTCAGTGGGTTTCCTGTTGGCCGTACAGCTTACAGTCTGCTCCCTCAGTGAATTTTGAGCGTGTATGTGGGGGGGGAGGCAAAACAGTGTCGTGATGTGTCAGAGGTTTCCAGAAATAAATTTGGGACTTTTTAATTGCCTTTGTGCTGTGAAAGCAGACGTGTGGTGGTGAAAATATGCTGCCCATTTTAGGTATGCCAGACTGTGTGACAACTTCTGCAGCCAGGGTTTTCCAGAGGGGGAACTAGGTGAAGAGGATAGGATGTAAGCAAGTGTATCGGAGAGAGGGGGTTTCCATTTTCCAGTCAGTCACTTTTTTGTAGTAGCTGCAATTCAAATAGAAAACATTTTAGCTTTCTGCTCCTTTTTTACTAACTAGTTTTCTTTAGTGCATCTGAGATTCTTAGTCAGAGAAAGAGTTTGACTTGTTTTGAGCTCTGAACATTTTGTTCCACCAGTGTTTCAAATTGAGTATGTAATGCATTTGGAATCTTATTTTTTTCTTCCCTGAGGAATAGTCTTTTGTCTTACTTTTGCAACAGCATCATTGCTGTGTTTGATTTGATTTAAGAATAAATGTGATCAGAGCAGAAAATTAGGAGCAAGGATTTGGTTTGTTGAGGATCCCCCAAAAGTAGTTGATTGTGCTGTGATTAAAAAAAATAAATCTTATTTGTCATTACTTTTAGGATAGAAAATTAAACAACTTAGGTTTGGTAGATGGTCATGAACACTACTTACAGAATGGTAGTGAACACTCTTTACAGATAAGTTGAAAAGATGGCTTGCATGAACTATAAAACTGATTATCTGTGATAAGGAAATACCTGTTACACTTTAAAAATAAACATTGATTCACATCTTTATGCACAACTACTGAAAGGTCTATTGGGATGTCAAATGATAGTGTAATATAGCAAGCTGCATCTTTGCAGACTGCTGTAGAAAGAAAACAATTGTAACAAGACTGTAACCTTTTGTACCAATGTCAAGGTGATGTTTTCAGTCGGATGCATGTTTACTCTGGCTGCATTTAGTTAGGAGCTATGCCATTGAGCCTGAGATGATATAATCAATATACTGAGAGGCAGAATCAACTTTTACTGTGATGACTTTCATGTCGCAGCTGCTCCTAGGTGTTTCTCTCATACACAAATGCAGTAATTTCATTCCCTTTGTGGCTACTTCATACCCCTGATAAGTCTGAAAGGACTGTTGTGCAGGGGGAAGGAGGCATGTGGGAGATGTGTCTGTGCTGTTATGGCAGCAGGAAGAGATGGGTTTGTGGGCATATAAAGTCCCCGTGCTAGATCTGGGCTAAGTATATTTTTGCATTTTCTTCTACAATGTAGGAAACTGGAGTGAGAAGAGGAAGTGACCCATTCATTTCAGTGTTATTTTTACAGCTGAATGAGGTTGTACTGTTTCCAAGGAGCCTTGAAAATAAAGCTCTATCTCTTCATTTTTAGACTGATGCCTTTTCTATAATGCTTTGGTTCTCATTCCAAATGTGCATGTTTCCCAACTCCATGATTTGCCCCAAAGCCCCGTGTGGTATATGTCAGTCCTGTTCTGAATGGAGTAGTTTATTATTTCCAAAACTCCTGTGTACTCCAAACTCTGAGAAAACAGTGTCTGACAGTCTGCCCTAACCCCATCTGGCAAAGCCTTCACTCCCAACTTCCAGTGTAAAGTTAGTGCCAGCGTGGGTTGGAAGCTTTCTCTTAGTTCTGGAGAGGGATATAGGGGTGGTGAGCCATAGTTAAGGTTAGGATTAGGGCTGAGCCTTGACTGCAAGATGGTAGAGATTTCTGAGCTTTCTTTTTTTCTCTTTTTCCTTTTTTTCTTGACTTCATTCCTCTACTCTAGGAGGCCCAGAGCTAGGACAAATGCTGAGGTTGGCTTAGATGAGCAAGTTATGACTGATTCTTGGATGGGTATGAGTTACTGGCTTGGGGGAGGCTAGGGTTTCAGGATGGCAGGAATGGAAAAACCTGTTACTGCTGAATCTAGAAAGTCCTGAAAGTGTACTGTTTGGGGATTAGTGGTTTGGACATCAGATGCTGAAGAACTTAAGTTGTTAGAGTCTTACAAGTTCATTAGGATTGAGTGAGAGCTAATGCCTGTAGAGATGAAGGGCTTACTGGTAGCCTTTGGGGTACGTGTTGGTGTTGAGGCTATAAATAAGAATAGGGTAAGAGTTGATATTTGGGAGTTAAATACTTAAGGCACTCGCTTAATTTGACTGTGGTTAGGCCAGAACATTAAATTAGATGTGGCATCAGTAAGGACAAATGTGTTATCTAATCTGCAACAACACTGGTCAAAAACCTTGCTTATAGCTGTTGTTTGATTATAGGATGGCCAGTGCTGTACAGTTTAATTTTACAGGTTTTGCAGAATAGCAGATTGATGACTAAGTCCATTGTTGCCTTGTGGCTAACTTTTAGGTATGGGAAGGATACGGTCATTAGCTTGCAGATAAGGATAGGGTTAGCATTGCAATGAGAATGAAATACACTGATATCAAGCCTCAAGACTCCTGGGTTATGATGTGCAGTTGTAGATCTAGGGAAACCTAGGAAGCTGAGACACAACATTTGCAGATAGCGTTGAACAGCTTCCCCCCCACCCCCAGTTCTCTGCTAAGTATGTGTGACTTAGCACAAGTGTGACTGAGTCCTGTGGACTGAGGATAGGGTTAGTATTCAGCAGGGCAGAATCCTGCATTGCCTTAAGAGCCAGGTTTGCTGCTAGATCTTGTAACAGCCACAAGGATAGAGGAGAGCTTGTCTGAGTGGGGCTCGGGATTAGCTGTGGGCTTGTTTCATTTGCAGTGTTTTGGCTAGAACCAGAGTTAGTTTGGGGGTTAGAGAGAACACTAGCCTCAGAGCTTGGTCCACTACTTAATCTTGTAGGCCTAGTAAGCACAGAATAAAGACAGGTAATGGTTTATGGTGGGTATTGAGACAACTGCGGTAGTGGAGTGCCCAGAGTCTTGAGACCACTGCAGCCTTTATCCTGCTAACTTTCTTTCCTCCTGCCTCCATGTAATTCAGTGGATGTTACACACTTCTTGTGATGTGCTGTATGAGAGGGGAGAGAACTTCTGGATGGAAGGAAAAGGAGGGGAAGAGGGGAGACCAAATGAGAAATGGGTGGTGAGAGAGAGACAAAGGCAGTTGGAATTTGTCTAAGGTTTCTCTTGCATCTTCCCTTACCCCAGAGGCTCCTGATAATGGAAGCAAACAGAAGCACAGAGAGTCTTTTGGCAAGAGGATCAAAGACTTAGCTGCTTCCTTTGCACGAAGAAATAGATCTAGATGAAAACATTATAAATTCAGCGCATATTTCTTTCCCTCAATTACCTCAGTGCTAAAGAATCTTTCTTGAGGGTGGGTCAGATCTTCTGGGGTGGTCCACAGTCTTCCTTTTCCTGATTCACATAGCAAGGAATGAGGTGGGATTTTGTTCAGGTCACTTGGTCTCCTTTGCTATCAAATGGTTATGCAACAAAATTAGGCCACCCTGCAATACAAGAATGCTCATTTCTGTCAGCACACTGTCTGAACCTGTTTTGTTGCCTTTCACACTCTTTTTAAACTGCTAGTGTGTCACCTCTGTATTTGGGAATTTTCCTAACGTGATACATTCTTCATGTTCCAGTTAGTGCAATCAAGTAAGAAAAATCTGGTTCTAATCTTTTTTTTTTCCTCTTTTTTTTTTTTTTAAGGCCAGTTGCTTGGTTAAAATACAGTTACTAACCTTAACTTGTTTCCACTGTATATCATCTGAAGAACTTGCTAAGCAAAATACAAACATGGTTTACTGATGCAGTGATTTTTCTTAGATCTGTGTCTTCCTAACATTAGTTAGAACACATAAGAAGAAATAGAGAGAAATAGAAGAAATTGAAAAATTTCACCAAGGTTTAAGAATGGCATACCTCGATAAAGTATTTCTTTTTTCCTGTTCATTTGCTGATCACAGAGGCAGGCAGGATCATAAATGTGAAATGAGTAACTTTGAACTAAAGAGTTGAACTTATCTGAGTAGCTGATATTTAAGGAGATTATTTTATCAAGAACCTCTTGGACACCCTGTCCTTTACTTGCACCTCATGCATTCCACTAAGTAGTATCTTGAAACATGTTTACATAATGCAGACTGCATACACTACTGTAATTTTTTAAGTGTACACTGTCTCTGAATAGTACTAAGTTATTTGATAAAAGTGTGAGCACATGTTGATTTAAGACAGTTTGAAATGTTACCTCTTGGAACTTACGCATTATTGAATGGTCTGTTACCCTTTGGTCCATTACCAAAGGTCTGTCTTACGTCGAGGAGCTGATCTCCAGCTGTGGTCAAAATCAGATTATTCTGATGCTGTAGAGGCCTATGTGGAATTGTCTAATATAGAGCTTCATTGTAATTTATGATAATTAGAATAGTTTAACAAGTTATAATACCAATGCCTTACCTTTTAGGATTTGGTTAGATTTGTTTTAGAACATCAGCAATTTGAGCAGATGTTTTCATTACACTGTTATGATCATGTAAGTTGATGCAGTTCCTCCAGAAATCTGTAAAATGTAAGTGCACTTTCTTTCTTTATTATACATTTTTCGTCTTTCTGATGCTAAATTTAATTTGGTTTTATATTTGTTGTTGGTTTGGCTGCCTTTGTGCCATCCCTTTTACTAAGTATCTGTAAGATGTTTCATACATATGGGAGTGAGAGCAGAACTTTGAAAGATGCTGCTAATTTTTTAGCATGGCCCTTTGTTTTTTTCTTTTTTGCATTTTTTAATGCTATAGTTAATTCAGTGTTTTAGTAGCCTCTTACGAAGTCTTGTGTCAGGTTTCTTCAAAATCTAATTAATGCCATCTGGTCCTATTTTATCTACTTTTTTCACTGACACTAGGAAAGAATTCTTAGAAATCACCTTTGTGAAAGGTGTGCACATTGAACTCTACCAGATCATATTATTACAGATGGAGGATTTGCACGATTTTTAGTGACTGGTTCAACCATATTACAGTGTACAGATGCTGGGTGCATGGGTTTATAATTTTCTGGATTGTTCTTAGAAATATTAAAATAGAGCTAGAACACATAGTGCCATTCAGTCTCCCAGAACAGTTGCTGTTTCTCTTGAAATTGCAAATATTAGTTAGCATAAGTGTTTGGTGGTAGTGTGATTTCTAAACTGGCATAACTAGCCTTACCACCCTGCCAGCTGTTCATTCCTGTCTGCTTTGGCCCCTGCAGGCGTGCCAGAGCATTGCCCCATGGTCAGCAGGGGACAAACCTAGATGGCAGAATCAGATTTTGTTTTCTTGTGGGTGTTTTTTCAGCTAGATCAGTTCCTTGTTTAGATTTGTTTCAGACCTTTGTACCAGCACTGCAGAGAAAGCCGCATGGCAATATATCTGGCTGTCTGATATTCATGTAGCATCTTTCCACATCGATATTATGGACTGTCTGTAATTAAGTGCTGGTCTGCCTCACTTAGGATGCTTTTCTATGCAATTCATGATTCATTGCTTTTCTAGTATCCTTCTGTCTTTCTGTAATGCCCGTTCCATTGTATTTAAGCATTCAGGTCAGTCTTTTCCTAGTTCAGCATTCTGTTTGGTGGTTTTTGCTTGAAGATGAAAAGTTTCCAAAATGGTGTTTTTAATTTCGAAAGCACTGTGAATTCAAAATATATCTGCCTTTGCAAGGTTGGTTGGTTGGTTTGTTTTAAAAGGAAACTTGGTGTGGTCCATTTCTGTGCTCCAGTACTGGCAACTTCTTCTGTTGTACAAATGGCAGTCTTGCAAAGATGAAGGCATTTTTTCACTGAGGACAGCAGCACAAACTGCTTGTTCCTCCCTCCATGTTAAACCTACTCAGGAAGGACGTTTCAGAAGTGCACTGCCTGGATTGTTGAGGGCCAAGTTTTGCATTGGCCTTGTGACTGACCCTCTGCTGTCTGATGTGGGCAGGAAGGAACACGTCCTGCATCAGCACTGCCTGCTCTTGACGGAAGGACTACGAACAGGCAACACAGCAGCACATCTCAGTCAGGTTGTCAATGTCCCTGTGCGTACCTTCCTGGTTTGTGACGGTATCTCTAAAGGCTACAGCCACAGGAGTTTGTGACTCCTGGATTATTTGTTAACCTTAGAAGCATAATAATAGAGGACAAACAAATTGTATGCAATCCAGAGTACATAGTGATACCATACACAATACTGAGAAAAACCTTCCTGCTTATAAGGATTCGAAGGGGATTTCCAAGCTTTGAAACTGTGGGGGAAATATTCAAACCCTTCAGGCATAGCAACAAACAGATTGAAGAGTGCTCCAACAGGGCGCCTTAAAAAAATTGGCTGGATTTCAGTTTGACAGCTGAATTTTATTTCTCACACTCTCGTGCTCATTCCTGTGTTGTTCTTCAGATACCAAGAAACATTGCTGAAAACAAAGCAACCCCCATCACTTTGTATTTTATGAAACTGATAAAAAGTGAATCTTTTCTCTTCTCTAAAAGCTGTTCTTACGGTGTTGAAAATCCCTGTTTGATACATAGGGTAGGGTAGAGTTACATAATACTCAAGTGAGGTATAATATTCTGTTAATCAGAATTTGGTCTTTCCTTGCACTTGAATACATTGCCATTTAACATGGAGAGGGGAAGCACACCTTCTTTTGTTGTACAAAGCTTAAACTATTGTGAATACTTTTGGAAACAGGATATGTTGAGTACTGTAGTTTTGCACTTTTTAATTTTAATTTAGTGTCTCTCCACCATTCCTCATGAGTGAGGATAAACTTTATTGTTTAGAAGTGACAAGCAGCCTTTTGCAGTGATTTTTATAGGTTTTGGTAGGGTGGGGTTTTTTTCCTTTTTTCCCCTTTTTTCAAATTCCATGTGTTGGCATGAATATAACAGTGTTACTTGTGTTTAAAAGTCCTCTAAAGATTTGCTCATGTATCTCCTTTGTATATTTTATTACTTTGGGTTTTGGCATTTAGATCTGTAGACATTTTTGGGTTGTTGAAGAATTTGACCAATACCATGATTTTTATTTCTAGTTGCCAGCATATTTCCTGTTTAGACTTGAGGAGAAAAACACTCAAGTAATCTAACCTTTCTGTGATCTGAAGCTTGTCGTACCCTTAGATGTGTTATAGGCATCCTCTTTAATATCTTTGTTGATGATGTGGGTGAGAGAATTGAGTGCAGCCTCAGCGAGTTTGCAGACGACACCAAGCTGGGGGGAAGTGTCGATCTGCCGGAGGGTAGGATGGCTCTGCAGAGGGACCTGGACAGGTTGGATCGCTGAGTAGAGGCCAACGGGATGAGGTTCAATGCGGCAAAGTGCCAGGCCCTGCACTTTGGTCACAACAACCCCAGGCAGCGCTACGGGCTGGGAGCGGGGTGGCTGGAAAGCTGTGCAGAGGAAAAGGACCTGGGGGTGTTGGTTGATGGTCGCCTGGACGTGAGCTGGAGTGTGCCCAGGTGGCCAAGAAGGCCAACGGCATCCTGGCCTGTATCAGGAATAGTGTAGCCAGCAGGAGCAGGGAGGTGATCGTCCCCCTGTACTCAGCCCTGGTGAGGCCGCACCTCGAGTGCTGTGTCCAGTTTTCATCGGTCTCTTCCAACCTCAATGATTCTATGAGTCTATGATTAAAATAATTTCAAAATACTAATTTGAATTACTCCTATTGCTCTTATCAAAGGACATGCTTGTTTAGCTGTTTTCTTTGTTTTGTCTTCAATTGTAATGTTTATTTCTATATTACCATATTTAACATAGTAAATCTGTAAATACTAATAATGTATCCCCTCCTCGTTGTTGTGCTTTTGAGTCTGTGTGTGCAGTGGTATGGGGAGAAAAACATACTTTTCTGTTTATAAATGTATTTACAGAAGTTGAAATAGTATTAACACTTTTACAGAAAAATCCTATCTTCACATTTATTACTACTGCTATTTCAAATATTCTGGGCTGTGCAAGCCAGACTTTTGAAGTCTGAGGTCACACTTTCTTTTAATTATTTTTTAAATGAGTGGGGTTTTTTAAATGGAAAGCCCGATCCTTTTTCTTTCTTTCTTTTTCAGACAATAATTCCTATACTTCTGGTTTTGAAACAAACCTCTGTCTTGTTTTGCTGCAGTATCCCAGGTCGAGAGATAACTCTCATGAAATGTTGTAGTTTCACAATCCATTAAGTTAGCGTATTCAGAGCTACCTGTGGGGAAAGGTGATCCCAGTAGTGTCACGTGCTACCAGTATCATTCCATGTCCTGGCTGCATTTTCACGCCAGGACAAACCTCTGTGATCTGACCTGCACAGGGGGACTGGTGCGGGCTAAAGACTTCTGTATTGGCTCAGTTCATCCACTTCAGTCTTTTTTTTTGTGCCAACAGACGTGTGTGCATGGGTAGAGGAGAAGGCGACGCTAGGAATGAATGGCCGAGGGAAGGGAGAAGGTAGAAACATCTCTTTCTGCAACAGCACCAGTACATACCAGTATAAAATGATGGTGAAATAGCGCATGAGTCATCCAGCTGGTGTGGAATACCAAAAAAATGTGAGACCGTTTTGTACTTTTGCTGAGATATGAATGGACTTGAACCACCCACATGCTAGTGGTTAAACAAAAACTTGTTTTATATGTCTTTTAATTCTTCACATCAAGATAAATTCCATCATGGGTCTGTTATGGCTGGCTCTTACTTCCACATCGATTTAGTCACTGTGGTGTCCATTTGCAAAGATAAGTTTTCTTAGTAGAAGGTGTGGTGAATCATTTCTAAACGTTGCGTAGTTGGCATTCCCCTGTTTTCCCAGCTAGGCAATGAATGAAATCAGGTGGGTTTTTTTAAAATTCCTTTTTCTTTTGTATGTGATGTGAAACAGGATATCACTGGAGCCTCCTGTGAGCACCCAGCTTCGTTGTTGCACGTATTCCTGCTGCAGGGAGACGTGTTCCCATAGTGCGTGGGCTGCTGGGGGAAGTCTTGCAGTGAGGCAACAGCCTTGCTGTATTGCAGTGCTTTCCTGTGGCTCCCAAGCACTGAAAGGCTCCTGTCAACAAGCAATGCTGAATGTGTTTTTGAAGTTTTGCCCCTTCAGTTGTCAAGTCTGTTGAAGCGAGTTTGAGTAGCATTCCTGAGACTGAAAGAATGGACTTTTCCTCAGAAACTTTGTGACTCTAACCCAGTCAGAACAAGTTAGAAATCAATGTAAGTTTTGCTGTGTTTGTTTCGGTGCTCTTACCAAGAAAGAGATGTTTTAGAACAGAACAGAATAGAATAGAATAGAATAGAATAGAATAGAATAGAATAGAATAGAATAGAATAGAATAGAATAGAATAGAATAGACTTCTTGGCACGTTGAAGGGGTTCATCAGAAGCACCCCTTGTCATATTCATCAGGAAGCATCCACGTAAATGTTCCTGCAGCATACGCAAGGCTGTATGTAGATCCTGTGTTGCATTCTCTGTTTGGAAGGGGGACCCTGTGTGAACAGGTCACTTCTTTTTGCCTAAACCAACCTTCACGTCATCATTCATAGAATCATAGAATCATTAAGGTTGGAAGAGACCTCAAGGATCATCCAGTCCAACCGTCCCACCACCACCTATTACCCACTAAACCATGTACTGCATTGATGATTATTGAGTCTGGCTTCTCTTGATCAGCTGTACCCTAGCTGCAGCTGTGCTCTCCTTCATTTACTGCTTATAAAGCAGATCTTCAATTTCTTACAGTTGGCTAGTGAGGGAAGTATCTTTAGAGAATTGTGGGTGAATCATCTCTTCATTACTGTGGCTGCAAGTAGAATCTGCCTAAAATCTAGACAAATCCTGATCTTTGAAAGATCAGCGTCCTTCGAATTGTGTACTTTTTCTCTTACAGTGTAAGTCTGCATATGTTTAAATAACCTTTTGTACTGTATCTGGATGATGTAGCCTGCTACTTATTCCCAGGCTTCATCCCTTTCCTTCCCTGTGTCCAGAGAGGATGAGAAATATGGTGACTCAAAACTGTCTTTCAGGGGAACAGACCTTAATCTTCTCTGTGTTTTTTTATGTTTGTTTTTTGTTTTGTGGGTTTTTTTTCTGGAAAAGGAAAGGAGCACTCTTGTGGGTTGCTGGGGAAATATGGATAGTGGAAGAAAATGAACAGATCCTTGGGGATTTTCAGTCTGTCTAAGGCTTTTCACTGGAGTCTTCTGTATTTGGTGACATAAATTGAACTTGGCCATTTGTCTTCTGCAGTTATTCTGCAATTAACTCCTCATCTCCCTGTGTGGGTAAGCGTCTCCTGTGGCAGGAACCCTTCTCTCTCTACTGTATTGCACAGTTTACTGGTAGTGAGGCAAAACAATGGAGAAGATTTGGGAGTCTAGCAGGAGCATGCTGTCAGGCATCTGTTGAGAATGGACTAGGAGACATGGCCAGGAGGAGATGGCTATGAAAGGTGCCAAGGGAATGACACTGAAAAGACTGCAGCTTCTCCCTGCCTCCAAAAGTAAACCCCAGAGAGCCCAGAGCTGGCTTCTGAGAGGTGCTGAGCCAGTCCTTGTGCTGCTCAGCAGAACCTTCCTGGCAGCTCCTGCTCCATCTGCCCTGCTGGGACAGGAGAGGGAGACAAGCAGGCAGAGGGGAGCACTGGCCCACTGACCATCTCTGCTGCTGCCCCAACTCATGCTGTGGTGTCCCCTTGACAAAGCACTCTGCCCATCAGGGAAAACCCATCCTTCAAGAACTGCTGTAAAACTATTGTCACGTGAAATAAAATACCACTTCAGAAATTCTCTACAAAGTGTTTGTTTTGTATTGAACTGAGCCCTTGAAGACAAGATTACCTGTACATTGTACTTTATAAAAATGTTTACTTGACTGCAACCATGTTACTTCAAATATCGTTGGCATTTCTTGGCGTTGGGAAAATAATGCTCTGTTGGATTGTTTAGCATGCATTTTCATCAACTTCCACGTTCTTTTGTCTTTTACGTTTCCACTCATCTTTGTCTCAAAAATCTCCTGTTTTACCTTGTTCTGGTCTCTGTGTGTTTTCCTTCTTTTTATCTTTCCCGTATTTCAGACAGCCATACAGTATTACATTGATAACTCGTCTGATTTTGAACTGTGGGGAAGTCCACTGGATGGCATAAGCCCAGAAGTCAGGAATCCTTGTTGTTTTGTTTTGCATTTGTTTCTCCTACCGCTCCCTGCCACTGCCTTTGCTAGTGGCTTCCTTTCTGTGTCTCGGTGTGCCTGTCAGATGGCAATGAGACTATGTATCTATACATGGAGACTGGGGCTCGGGAGGGTNTTTTTTGAGATGGTAGTTTACTTGCCCAGCTTTTTATACTTTCTCAATAACAGCATTTATTTAAGCCATGCAGAAGTGAATAATCGCCTAAAAGGCAACTGATTCTGGTGGTGCTGGCCTGAGCCCTGTGTTGTCTGTGTTCTCATCAGTGTGCTTTTGACCAGTACACTTGTGTTCATTTGGAAATTATACTTGAAATTTTAACATCTGAGTGAGGCATCCTTATCTCACCTGGTCGGCTTGTGCTCTTAATACATGTAACCCTTTTCCTAGTATAATTCATCATAAGCATTCTGACTAAATTTGAAATTGGTGATCATTTGTTACTGCCTGACAGCAATGCATTTTCTGGACAACTAAATTCTTTCTTTCATTCCTTTCTCTGAGAAAGAATTATATGTGCTGTCTAGGTTTTTGTTTGGGTCCTATGGGGATGTTTTTTCTTTAGACATATATTGCTATATGGCTACATGGAATAAGGCAAGAGTAGAAAAGCGCTTCTTGAATTTTGAGCAGAAGGCATGAAATTTGCAATAGTTTTGAGTTTCTATGAGAGTTCATTTATAGCCTTGGACTGTAAAACCTCTAATACCCAGTTAGGAAGACTTACATGTTACTAGAAGGGTCATTTATGAAATCAGGTCACAGCCCACCGGGATGGATTAGGGTTCCTGTGCCTAGAAAAAACAGTCAGGAGTGGGAAGTAGAAATCTAATGCTAGTGTCTGCTAAAAGGCACTAAGTCTTTCCTGAAAAATCAAGGGAGGAATTCCTGGAGGTTTTATTACTTTGTGTTCTGTTCTCCTCCTATGCGGTCTCAAGCCTAAAGCAATTGTGGTTTTCTTTCTGTTGGAAAACCTGGGTGGATGCTGTTGGTTTGCTCAATCACTGCATTTCAGATCTAGTAAGAAAGTTCATTGTTTTGCTAGCTTTAAAGCTGTGTATTTCTCACAAATGGAGTGCTGTGTTTCTAAGTTAATGTTTGTTTAAATATAGGTCTGTTAGCCAAAGACTGGCTTTCAGAGATTTCAGAATTCTTACAGAGAAACTAAATATAATGCTTATTTTACATTTGGAAATGTGAAGAGTTAGCAATAGTGTCACAGTCTACTGGTATGTAAAATTGCTTTGTCTTGCAGCTGTTACATAGCAATGACTATAGCATGTATCTTTATAAAAGTGTACAGTTTGGATTATAATTTTGAAATTCTGGACGACTGTAAACTTTTAAAAATTATATTGGAAGTATCCACTGCAGCACTTCTGGCTTTTAAAGTTTTGGGAGTTTTTTGGACTGAGCAGCTGGAGGGTGGCGTCATTGTTTAAGCAAATATGCAAATAAAGATGTGAAATGTAGCCAACAAAGGAAAAGTGAGAGTTGTAGGCTTTGTTTCCTTTTTTAATAAAAACTGAGTGAAATCTGTTTCTGTTAAACTCAACTTATTCTTCCCTCCCCTCCCATTTGTTTATTTATTTATTTCAGGAATTTGAAGCCTTTCAAACGTTTGTGGAGAATCGACTTCCATTTGATATCGTTATTGATGGACTCAATGTTTCCCACATAAAACCCAGAAGGATGCACTGTGAAAATGTAAGTGCTGGTTAAATATTCACTAAGAGTTTTGTGTATGCATAGGCTGAATGTAAAACAATTAGTGCCTCTTGTTACTTGTCCTCTTGAGAAACTGATCAAACATTGTTGTAGCACGTTACAGTGAAATTCAAAGCGTTATTTAGACTTCGCAAACTAAAAATTATCAGTGGGAGGATGGTTCTTCTTACATATTTGACTATTAGCCATAAAAAATCCTACCTAAATTTCTACAGGTATGCAATGCTCATAGTTACAGCTAAGTTACTGATAATAACATTGTTAGGACATATGTTGTGTGAATGTGTATGTTTTCATAATAATAGGGATTTTGGGGAGCAGAGTAAATCTACCATGTAGAAAGTTCAGTCTGGTATAGTTATGCTGGTAAGGGTTCTTCTTAAAATAATCCCTTACTTAGTTCAAACCACATCCTGTACAAGTTTAAACTTTATTTCGCTTCCTATTGCCTTGAGCATTTGAGTCCTGTTCTTACAAGGGCAGCTCAAACTGGCTTCAGTTCTTTCCACTTGGCGATTTTTAGAAGAATAATCCTGCTTTTTTTTACCAATACCTATTTTTGCAAATTCTTGGCACTCCCCTTTAGCATTTCACTAAGAAATGGCTTAAGGTGTTGTTGGTATTTTTTTGTCAATCAAATATTTACTTTAAATTAGGAATAACGAAGTAGCTGCTCTGATGTATTCCAGAGCCAGAATTTAATTTTTCTTGCTCTTGAATTTAAAACTAAGTTATAAAGGAGCTTGATAATAAAGGAAGCAATTTACTTCTAGTAATTACAAGAAATACATTTTTGTTGTAAGAACTACTTTAAAACCCTTCCTAAGAAGCAGGATATGCTTTCATATATGTAGATAAAAGCAGATGAGCTAGGATGGTTAGATAAACTTGCTGAAAGATGTTTGTTTGAGAGCTGCAGTGAAGTTTCATGAGATGCTGGCTCATGAAGAAGGTACTTTCCTCACTGCGAAAACAGAAAGGAAGTTTACAAGTTGTTTGGATGGGATCAGGGAGGAAGTGTTGATTATCTGAGAAGAATCCCAGGCAGCATGTAGTGGCACAACGTTTTAAGACTCAGAAAGACAGATCTATTCTGCCAAAGAAGGGGAAGAGAAACGACCCTCCTTCTGAAAGTGCATGCCTGTCTCATTGTGGGAACTCTGAACAGGATCCCGAATGTTTGTAAAAGCTGGAAGCAGTTTAGAAAAGAGCCTGGTTTTGCAGGATAACTACTGATGATTTCTGATCAGAAATCTTACTGGGAGGTATTAGCATGTTGAGCAGCATAAACTGCATTTGAGTTCCTCCTTAGCTTCTGCTGCATTAGGAGGACTTTGGGATCCACGATGCCAGGAAGCTCCAGAAGGGCTGTATGGGAGCATCAACTTTCCATTTAGATTGTTCCACATAGATACAGGTCAGATCTCTCTTGAATCCCAGGTATTTACAGATGAGGACTTTTGGGAAGACCTGCCTTTCCTTCCTGCACAACAGAACAGTAACATGGGCTCACCTGATCTTACCTCCAGAAGAAGTTTCTCTTAGCTAAAATTTTCTTGTTCTACGAGCTATGTTGCTGTTAATTATTACTGCATTTTGTCATGCACAAAAAATGTTAATCGTTGGAGCTTCTGCCGGGTAGTCTTTTGCTGCTCCTGTTACCTGGATCCTGGTTTTGAGAGTGTGCAGTCGTTACATGAGACAGGATGGACATGCCCATTAGTCCTGCCTCATACCAGTAGATATCCACTGGCTGGATAGTACCTTTTTTGCTATGGGAAGTATGTGCTTGCACTCTAAGCAACAAAATAGCTCCTTCACTGCCCAAAAGAAATACTCTTCCAGACGTACGACAGCTACTAAATATTTTTTTCCTGTATTTGCCTATTTATTGGGATACTTTAAAACCATTTTTTTATGATCAATGTCTCTATAGAATTATAGATTATGGAATTAACTGTTGAGTTTACAGGTTTTTTTCATCTAGAAACATTGTTTAAAGGCAAGATTGTGCTGGATGCTAGCGAATCATGTTTTATTTCTTCATGGCTCTGAACCCCGGTGTTGTAACATGCCAGGAAAGGACTGTGTCTTTGTTCTTAATTTGGATTCTTCTGACAAGCAACATGTATTCTTGTTTTCCCACTCTTTTTTTCAAGACTGCTAAAAACAGAAAGAAAAAACCCAAGCAAACCCACAAAGCAGAGCAATCCTTTCTTCTGTCATCAAATTTTTCTTGCAGATGAGGGAATGCAAGGCCACAGGAATCTCTGCATGTGTTGCTTTCCTGGTTACTGGTGTTGCTGCCAAGCAGTCTCCCATCTGTGAATGCTGACCTCCCTGAACACTGTAGTCGGTCCTTTGAAGGCTGACTCTGCCACAAAACATCCTCTTTTGGAGGCTTCTGTCCTCCCACCAGAGGCAGCTGAATGGAAAATGTGGAGTGGCGGGTCTGGGGCATAACAGCCTGTCCTATTAAACTCTTCAGTGTACACAGGGAAACAGTGCAGAGCTGAGAGGACGGAGAGGAGAACAATGCCACAGAAGTTGGTGGCAGAGCACAAAGGATGGAAAAAAGCTAAGAGTGAAGGAGCTATAGGTGAAGCGGGCTGGCTGGGACAGTATGTCTGGCCCGTTTTGAAGAAGGGCGTGCTCTGACTCTTTAGTGACCTCTTCTGTTCGACTTGAGAGATAATAATATAAAGGAGCAGTATTTCCAAGGACCTATGTTAAAAGGTGCCCAACCCATAGTTCACTTGTCAAAAAGCTACATTATTTTAAGCCTCCAGGTGGGAGTCAGTCTGTGCTCTTTTCAAGGGTTCGTTACTGCAGCGGTTAGACCCAGAGAGGATGTTGTTTTATGAACTCTTCTGTTTCAGTATGTAGCTAGTATGCAGCAGTGGTTGAAAGAGACAGAGAGATTGTTACTCTTCATTTATGACACACTGTAAGCATCGCTATGTGCAAATTGTGGGGGTTTTTGGAGCATCTCTCTAATGTGCTTTAGAGAGAATAGCAAAATAAAGGGCCTCGTTAAGCACAGGAGAAGGCCTAAGATTTATGTGACAATAATATGATAGTGTAAATGCATTCTGATCTTTATTTAAATTTAACGGAAAATACCGTTCCACTGTGTGATTTAGGTTTAAGAACTGTAACTGTTTTGCTGAAGACCAACTCTAGCAAACTTTTAGTCATATGATTAGAATAAGAAAACATTGATAAAATATTCCTTTCTTTTTTCAAACATTCTAACATTTGTAATTCCATTTAGGCATTCCTTAGGCATCTTGGGAAGGGGCTGGGCTGTGTGTACAAGGCAAAAGTACCTTGAGGGGTGAGAAGAGAAGGAGAAAAAAAAAAAAAAGCAGAAGTTGAAGGAATGATTTTTACTCATTTAATCCCCAAAGTGTTCTGACATTCTGGAAAACTAGAGATGTGACTTTCAGTAGCCCCAGGCAACTTCAGTCCTCACAGCCAGCACGCACTTAGCAGATCATCGTGAAAATTATTGACTTGGCAGATTTACAGGAATATTCTGTGGCAATTTTTCTAGTATATGACCCTGTTGGTTTGTAATTACAATTCCCTTTTTTTCCAGGATGGTTTTATACTAGGTCTGTTTCCTGGTACAAATCACCATGAGGCTGTATCAATTACTGACAAAAAGAGAAGGTAGCATAAGGGTGTGAACAAAGATTTTTGAGGGCGAGGAACTGGTGAGATCATCTGCTTTCATAGAATCATAGAATGGTTTGGGTTGAAAGGGACCTCAGAGATCACCTAGTTCCAACCCCCCTGCCATGGGCAAGGGCACCCTCCAATAGACCAGGTTGCCCAAAGCCCCATCCAACCTGGCCTTGAACACTTCCAGGGATGGGGCCTCCACAGCTTTTCTGGGCAACCTGTTCCACTGCCTCACCACCCTCATAGAGAAGAATTTTTTTCTTAATATCTAGTCTAAATCTACCCATCTTAAACCCGTTACCCCTTGTCCTATCACTCCATGCCCTTGTAAATAGTCCCTCTCCAGCTTTCCTGTAGGCCTCCTTTAGAACCTGGAAGGTTTCTCTAAGGTCTTCTCACAGCCTTCTCTTCTCCAGGCTGAAGAATCCCGACTCTCTCAGCCTGTCTTCATAGGAGAGGTGCTCCAGCCCTCTGATCGTCTTTGTTTTGAAAGCACTGCACACACAGTGACTGTAAAACTGCAACACTGAGTATTAGCCAGCACCTCTTTTTGACCCTTTGCTTTCTTACCACAGCATTTTAAATTAGACATTAAAGTTGACTCATAATTAAAAGATATTATAGAATGGAAATTATTTTTGCTATATAATCCAGACAATAGAAACAAACTCCCATAAAGTCTAAAATCATTCAGTCTTGTCTTTTGCCCTTTTTTTGTGCATGCTGATGCTTCTTGAGACTGTACCTGATGTGTATTTGCCTTGATGAGTCAGTTAGTCTTTGTACTGCAAACATGGTAGCTTATAAACTGAGATACCCTTGCAATTTAACTAAGCAAAGTTGATTCAGGCTGTAGCATGACGTGGAGTTAATCCGTTCCTCCAGATGTATCTAGTTACATAAATCCTTAGCCAGCATAAAGACATTTGGTACTCTCTGTCCTCTGCTCATGTAACTCCCCCTAGTGCCTCCACCTTCACCTTGTAAAGGTCAAGAGAGGGAATTTCCACATGCTGATTGTCTGGTTCTCCTATTAAACACAAACTGTTACATAATTCTTCAATGTATTTTTTCCTGTTTATCACGATTTTCTGTAGAAGTATTCCTTGGAAGTGGAGGGGAATCCAAGTGCAAGCAGGATATCTAGGCTGTGGAGAGCATCTCACTTTGCCTGTGGGAGAGCAGTGAAGGAACTATGATGAGTTGTGCTCCAGCTACCCCTAGGCTGTGAAGGGTTGGGGCAGGGAACGAGAGAGGGGTGAGGGTGTACAGCCAGCAAGTGCAGTTTAAAGAGTCCTTCACTATTTTTAATTTACATTGATACTGGTGTATTTTAAATGAGGTATGCAGCCAGCTTCTTTTTTAACTGTACCCAGCTGGTGTTAGACATAACTGAATATGTATTTCAAGTGTGTGTTGGATCAAAGCTAACTCACAATTCCCTTCTTCAAACAGTTTGGCAGTTGGGGTCAGCTCTGCCCTAACTTTACCCTCTCTAATCTCTGTTTTAAACTCAGACATCTAAAAGATTGGTAAAATAGTTCCAGATTGAGTTCCTTAAGGCTGACAGCACACAAAGGAATAGTTTTTGCTCTTGGCGGGTAGTTCAAAGTGGTTGCTCCCAAACTTAATCAGCGTTTCTATAAATGGACGACATAAGTTCATATAATTCCCATGCAAATTGCAGTAGGCCTGTACAACAGCTGGTGAAGCCAGATCCTTGCTGTTCCCCTCCCATCCCATCCCAGTCTGGTGGCAGCAGCTGGCATGCCACCCCTACCACACCTCCTGCCTGCAGCAGCAGTCAGCTCCCGCCAGCAAAAAAGCCACCAGGCCTGCCCTCCCGCACCTCGCAAGCTGCCACAAAAGGCCAGGCTGTGATCGCTGTAGTTCGGGGTGCTCTGGGACAGGTGGAGGACACAAGACGTGCCTTGCAGCTTTTTTTGGTCTCTTCCTGGGGAAAAGCAGCAGATTTTTGAGTGGAGGCTGCTCTCTGAATTGGAGAAGGGTTCGTTGATTAAATGAATTGTGTGGTTGCAAGTAGCATGGTAATTGTAGGTGAACAGATGACTGCATTTTGATTTTCCATATGTCAAATATTTTTAAATAATATTTAGCAAGGTGATTCAAAGTATAAAACTAATATTATAGTTTTGGTTATTCTAGAGGTTCTGTATTCGTTTTTCCTGGACTCCCTGCCTACTTCAGTGTGGAAAAGAGTGGAGAGAGAGAGGTTGCAGGCTTGAAGGGAAAGCTGGGAGTGAGAAAAAAGTTTCATCAGGATAGGGGAGAAAACCAGGATGTGGGATATTAGTCTACAGGAAAGTGGTGAGTCGTCGTGTTAAATTTTTGAAAAAAGCCCAACTACAGAATTGAAGAACTTTGAATTATGCTTTTTTGGTGCGCATTTTATTCACATTTTCAAGGCTGGTTTTGCAAATATAAAAACAAATATCAAGACAAAAATAATAACTCTTCAAATGAAGTTAAAGATAAAAAAAAACCAAAACAAAATAGGGCTCTCATGACCCATCATTCTCTTGGGTTAGTAACCCAAATCAATTTTTTAAGCATATTTTTGTTTCTTTGAAATCTTTTCTCTTATGCCTATAAATCCTCTATGATGAAAAAAGGGGAGAAAAAGTATTGGAGCTTATAGTGTTTGGGGAGCAGTAAGTAAACTTCCTCTCCTGAGTCTCACTTAACTAAAAATTATCTCAAGGCCACAGATGACACAAAGAAGAAACACCTGTGCATACATACAGAGTTGACAAGTACACGTACTAATATGCTCAGGTTTTCATGTGGTAATTTTTCCCAGTCTTCAAGTCTGGCTTAACTGTGCGACATGCATATGAGAAATCAACTGCGCAATTAGTGAGACAGTGATACTTGATACTTGAGCTCTGCTCTATGAGCTGTCCTGCAGAACAAGCAGTTATTAATAAATTTGACCCAAAAAAAGTCATGCATGGAAAAGAATTCTTTTCTTCTTTGACTTATTTGGCAGCATCTGTGATTTGTTCAAGTACTTTACTGTCTGTAAATGAAGCAAGAATTAAGTAGATCCATGAGTCATTCTCTGTTCAGAATCAATACATCCAACAGAGGTCTTATTTGTCATACTGTGACAGTTCATCAATTCTTCCTCCCACCAACTCTTGTCTTACCACTCAACAAAGCAGTCAGACGTGTTTGTTCATTTGCTCCCAGCCTTTTCCGTCTCTCTCTTTTTTTTTTCCCCCTGTCTTCTAATGGTAGTCCAAGTTTGCATTTCCACGATAATGAAACATTTGCCCTATTGCTCAAGATTGGAGAGATTTCTGTCTTTGCAACATGTGTTTCATTCTTTAGACCTGTGCTTTCATTTCCTATAAGTATTGCACAAATCATAAATATGGAGATTTTTGCTGTTTTCACTGAAAATCACCTTCAGCCTGTGTAACATGATCTTAGAAGTGAATGGAGCTCAAGCACTAAGGGGTACCCTTGAAACTTCACCTGGTTTTGGTGTTAAGAGATGTGTGACTGGAACATTCAGCATTGCATTCATCTCTCATCCATTAATTTCTGGAGTTCCTTGAATATCTCAGCAGGTGGACTGAGTCAAGTTCTTCTCCGAAGCCACATATGAGAGATTGATACTGGTATGTTGAAAACTTTCCCCCTCTTCTCCTATATTGGGGCCATCCTAAAACAGAATAGATCACACTAAAAAATTCTGGTCACCAGATCCAGAAGAGCAAGGCTGTTAAGCTTCTCAGGAAAGGTGAAGGAGACCAGACTTATTTGCCTGTGAAACCTTGGGGAAAGGCCTGGCCTGCGAGTCTTCCTTCTCTCCTTGTAGTTCTTCTGAAAGCTGACAGTTTCTGTTTGAGAAATAAAAGAGCATTCAGTATATTCAGCTTTGTATACCGATACACAGTAAGTGAAGATGTATTGGGCATCAGTGTGTCGGAGGTTCTAGAAGTACTCCTGCAAGTGGTCAGCGTGTATGCTTCCACCAAGGAAATGCACATGTTGATTACATACCTTGAGCCGCCAAGGCTGGCTCTTCCCATAGGGGTGTGCTCCAACATCCTTTGATGCTTCTGCAGCACTGGGAAGGGAGAGCAGGAGGTAGGGAGGATTTCTTAAGAAAGGAAATACAAAGTCAGACTGGCTACCTGTGAACACAGGGAAACTTTCTCAAAACTTTTAACTTCCCACCATTGTGAAATGGGGGGGAAGCTGGCAGGATTCCCTCACTAAATGCCTTAACAGTCAGCTCTAAGCAACTCTTCTTCCCTTCAGAGGTTTCCAATCTGGTCTTGCATTTCCTGGTGAGAAGAACAGAGCAGCAGAAACTGAGCAGGTTAAAAAACCTCACTATCCGGCGTTTTGACAACTTCTTCCTGCTGTTTTCTCCTGAAGTCAGATACTTCCTGGTGTTGCCTCCCCTTACTGTTTGCAATCTCTGTTGCTGGCTATAAAACTGAATAAAACCCCGTGTGATTAAATTAACGTTCTCTATCGGTTTATGTCTGGTATATATAATACCACCTTTCTATTTGGTGACAGCAGCAAATCAAAAGTTAAGGGAAGTACAGGAGCACCCAAGCACTCCTTTTTTTATGAGGGGAATTGCATCATATCTGTCGTAACAAGAGTTTTTCTAATCACTAAGAACGTAAGCTTGGAATTCAGCAGAGCAGACTGAACGTGCTTTGATGATTCATGCCCCAGTGAACTTGGTAACTGTAGCAACAGGTTGTTTGTTGTATGTTGTAGAGAAGTCCTGCTAAAATCTAGGTGATGGAAGTCAAATTAAGGTATCTTCTGAAGTGAATGAGTTTCATTCCTGCTTTTCACTTCTGCCTTAGAAACCACAAGATGAATTTTCTTTGGGCAGTCCAACTGATTCACCATTCATTCATTCATGGAATTGTTATCAGTGTGGCAGTAAGAGGTGTGCTGGGCCTCCCAATCGGAAACCTGGTCTTCAGGGAACTGAACTGCTTCTTCAGAAGTGATTCTTGTATCAAAAGTCTCCACAGCAGTGAGAGACTTAGTGCTGTTAAGATATGGGAAGCAGGCCAGAAAATGTGACGGCTGGCTTACTATAGACCAATTCTGTGTAAGACTAAATATTTGATTTGAGCCTGAGAAATGCTGGGTTTTAGTGTTGTCTTAAAGGTAATGTGGATAAAATCCGCAGAGCAATGATTGCATTCACTCATGTACTTCTGGATTTATTTATATATTTTGAAAAGCAATCGATTTTTGGTTCACACTTGGCTTTTACATCTGATATGCTGTTTTGAGTAAAAGTAGGAAAGAAAACATCTGAAGGAGAAAAGGTACAATGAAACAAAAGCCTAAACTGCATTTGGATTTATTTATGAAGTTGTGAAAGCCTACATTTTTCAAACAGTAGATTATTCCCAGAGATATCAGTATATGGACGTGCTGATTAATCATCCAAGAATCCATTAAGCTGCATTTGTTGTTTTTTCTCAGGTTGCATTCTTCTTGTAGAGCAAGAGTGGAAGAGACATTTACATACAGGCAATCAAATATATTTAATTTGAGGTTATGAAATGATTACAACCTGCAGTGAAGTTTAAATCCAAATTTAAAGTTTTGGGTTTTTTTTATCTTAGACTCATAGGAAGTCAAGTACAATCATCCACAGCTTTTAATCTAAATCTTTTCATAAAATCTTTTATTCACGTTGTCTGGAACATGGAAATAGCAACTCCTCTGTGAATCTAGGAGGCCATTTTCACCAGATTTAAAATTCTATGCTGGGAACATGAAGTTGCTCACAGTATGCTTGCTTAAAACCAATTCATAAGAATCCCTGTTTCAAACTGAACTTCTGAAAAATTCTAAAAACTCTTAATTCTTATCCAAAATGCCATTGCCTATTACAGGTTAACTTTTTGTATCAAACACTTGTTATGAAAGCCTCACCTTTTTCCAGTATTGATTTTGTACATCACATGCAGAGGCGACAGGCAAGAAGCTATCCCTGTTCTTTTATTGATCTTATTTAAGTCTATGTCTGTGGAGTTACTCCGAACAAGGGAGCGGAAGGAAGCAGGGAAAAAAAAAAGTCAAAATAGAGTACTTCAGACTTACGCCTTTATCTGTGGTCTGAATCTGCAATAACATCAAATTAGATTAAACTAATGTGCTTACGTGTGCTGATATAAAGAGGATATCTCTTTCAAATACCTGTCACTTCTCTGTAGGCTGCTACCAGGACCATGCCATTACTGGAGTCAGTTTCTAGAAATCAGAAGAAAAATTTTTAATCCTCTTTGCTGTTAAAAAGATAAGAGCATTTGTACTGTTTGAAACCAAAGTGTTTAACCTGTCTAATCAAGACAGTAGTCAGAAGTGGATTAGGAGTGCGCAAGAACAAGACAAGTTTGGAGGGATGATTCCAGTTGTTATAGTCTCCGAGATTTTGTTACTGATTTAAAAACTTCTGGATGAAGAAGTTTTCAAACCATCCTGTGGCAATGAATTCCACAATTATATAGGATATGACAATGCATGTGCTTTTGTTTGTTTTAAACCTGTTCTCTCTTAATTTTGTATGATGGCCTCTGCTGCTTGTGCTCAGAAATGGTGAATAGTCCCCATTTGCGCATTCCGTTTTACAGACCTTCTCAAATAACTAGCATATATTCTTTCTATAAATTCTCTGAAATAAAAAATTGCATGCAATTGTGGCAAGATAGGTATCATGCAGATTTTTGTTTCTTTTCTAACTATGTTCCTTTCTTGATAGGGTCTTTGTTCTACCTGGGTGTGTATGATGTCAATCATGGCTGAAGAGTAAGCCCCTCAAATTGGTCTGAGGAGACCAGCGTTTTATTTTGTAATGGTTGGTCTCCATTTGACTGCAAGCAGCTCAGTTTGAAGTATCCTGGTCTTGCAGGTTATCTGTAGTTTATGTAACAAACCAAAGTTTCCTGTGGATTTTTCGCTATTTTTTACAGTACATTCTTACTTGTCATAGAATGAAAATTCCTGATGAGTTTTTTTTTCCTCTTATTTAAGTGTAAGAGATGAGATGAATATAAGATTTTAAATAAAATTGAAAATTAATTGCACCTTAGAAAGGTTTGAGAGTTTGTCTGTGCCACTGCAGCAATCCATTGCAGTCTCCCATGGATGGTGTGTGGTGTGCCTCTGCTGTGGTTAAATTGCAGCGTAGCAACAGAGATAGTAGGAGCAGGGAACAGTGATTTGGCATCACCTATCTAACTCCCCACCGCTAACGCAATCAAAACGTACAAAATGTGAAATGTCTAGAAGCCTTGCAAGCATGTCTGTTAATGGTTATAATTGGACCTGATCTATCCATACAAAACATATTCCACTCACTCTCATTTCCACATGTCATTCACTTTGCCAGCCTACCTAACATAACCAGTAAATATGGCACAGAGTTTTAACCCTTAGCTATCTGATAAATTTGGTAAACAAAATAGTTCTGAAACTATAGCGCTCTCTTGCATGGTGCGTGGTCTTGGTGCTGGGTGATCCAGGGGCTGTAAGGTGAGTACCTGCATTCTTTCCATGCAAATGGCTGAAGGAGGGAACAATGCAACAGAATTCCTCAAGCGTGCTGGCTGGTGTAGTCATATAGATACCTGGAAACTGTAATGCTGAGTTCCCAAACCAAAATTTGCTTAAAAAAGATAGATAGATAGATCCTTTTATGAAATAAGGGGTGGGTGGCTCTTATTTGGCTTCTGTTGTCCAAGCCATTCTGGGGGGGTCATGTTTTCAAGCTTATTTCTCTTGACTACTGGGGCAAAAAGTAACTAATTAGACAGATTTTCATATAACCAGTTGTTCCCAGGAGGTGGAGCATTTAGACAAATGCCAAATATCATCCATAATTAATTTGTCGGAGCTGACAATATTATCTATTTGTCAAATTGCTGTGTCTTATCTCCCGAGTTAAAGAAAAATACTTTAGATAAAACAGTGTCCTGCCCAGTGTCCAGCTATTGAGTATTGCAGACTGTTATCAATAAACTTAAAAGCATTGAAGTAAATTAGATCTTGTGCGTTGTAGCTATTGTGGGGGGCTTTCAGACCTTCGCTGCCTAGGATCTCCAGGCACAGATACTGCTTGCAGTGTTACTAGGAGTAAATGGCATGAGTGTGCATTAACGTACAATCAAAGTTAATGACTCTGTTAAGAAAAATAATGCTGAGCCATAGATTACATTCACTTGTGATACACTCTGCATCAGGTTTTTACTGGTTTTGCAGGAACAGTATGTTATTTAACTAGGTGTGCCGCTTGGATCCAAATGAGACAGATGAACCTCTGCCTTATGGGACTGGCAGTGCAAGTGTACCAGTGTATATACAAGTCCTCTTAAGTTTTCTTCAGCCTGGTAAATACCAGTTATGCTTTTACCAGTATTGAACAGATTCCTTCCTTGGTCCCTCCTTGCTGAAGGCCTTTGTGCATGGTCTTGGTGCACGGTCTACCTGGAGTAGGTGGGCCTTACTCCAACCACATAGCTGCTCCTCCACCTCAGACCTTTGTACTTTAGTTTGCTTCTGCTGATTTTTGTCCTGTGGAAGAAGAACTTTTTATATATTCTCTGTTATATTAAATAATGTTTTCATCTTTGTGACCTTCAGAGAGAAATCACCTCACTTGAGCAGTTTGTTAATGTGAGAACTACAAAAGTGTTCTTAGTGGAACAATTGTTTTTAAAGGTGACCTCTTTATCTCTGAATAGTAATCAGTAGCAGGTGACCGGAAAATAGTAGTAATGAGAAAAAGAAAAAAAGCAGCGTGAAAAGTGTGCTGTGTTTGCTGCATGTTGTAGTCTAATTTTTTTTTTCACTGCAAGTAATCGATTTACTGGTGGGTTTCCTTGGTTGTCACGTTGTTCTACCTGGACAACAAACCTGATGACTTGTGAGCACAGAAATAGTCATTATTTTAAAGTTTTGGTGGAACTATTGAGTTTATTAAAACACAGGTTGTCACTGCAGAAGCATAGGTTTAATGTGCGTTGAACAGCATCATGCCTGTGCCTGCTGTAACAGTTCATGCCTGTGCCAGCTGCTGTGGCACCTTTCCTTAAAGAAATAAAAGTACCCTCTGGGACTTTCTGAACCGCAGATCGGACGGGGGAAAACACTCAACATCAGACTATGTCAGTGACGCTGTGCAGACATCTGCATAGGTCAGTGGTGAGAGCTAAAATATTAGTATCTCTTAAACTGTCGGTTTCAGTCTTACAAAGCTGATTTCAGTCCTGCACCAAGTTATTTCCTATCTATGGAAAGGATCAGTCAAGTTTGGGCTTTCCTTTTCATAATACCCCATCACCGCTGCTCCAACCACCACCCGGAGATCCTGCTCACAGTTTGGATTTTCAGTACTTAAATATAACTTCTGACCCACACTGTGAAAATCTAAGACTGGCACAGCTGCATTTAGTTCACGAAGTTCCTTTCTAATAGCTAGCTTTTTACATTCTTCTAAAATGAGAAATGATAAGAGAAACTCTCTTACGGCCTTAAATCGTTGTATCCAGCTGCTGCAATAATAGTAGAAATGCAAAGGTACCAACGTAGTAGCAAAGACTGGATTTGCAGTGAAAGATGGCAGGCAGACCTCAAAGCTGTGACTTCAGCTGGAACAATTATTCTCTTTCCAGTCAGTGGCTCCGACAGGTGAAGTTTCACTTCTGAAGCCTATAGAAAAGTAATACCTCGTACCTTTTCATTTGTATGTAACTTGCATCCTCATGAAAATAAAGATGATGTATGCGTAGTAGGTGGTTCAGTGAAGCAATGTGTAGTGATCAGTATGAAAATACAGTTGAAAAACAGCAGTGCAGGCAAAAAGGATTCAAGGATGAGAAGAAAGGGAAGTGTTGATATGTGGAAATGCATAGGTAACACTTCATGTACTTTCAGCTTTTACATGTTTATTTTCCTACCCTTGTATAATCGTGGATAGACAGAATCACCTAGCTGATCTCCTTGGTGTGGAGGGTTGATGCTGATAACTCTCTTTAATACTTCGCAAATCTCCAGATTTTGAAGACTAAATGCTCAGGAGAGGTCTGGATTAAAAAAAAAAAATCTGTGTAAGATGCCTCATATATATGGTGAAGATCTTAGTATTTAATCTTTGTTGCAAGAAAGAAGATAAGGGGAGAGATAAAAGTTTACAATGGTATCAGCTGCGTAGAAAACTCTGTCAGAGAAGATCAGAAAAGAGAATTATCTTTGCCCTTTTAGATGACTCATGAAAGGAGAACATTGAGATATTCAAATTCATGAAAGGAAACATTTTAATGCCAGTCCATAATTAAAATATAAAACTTACACCTGCTAGGACTGGGCTATAGTTGACTGTGAACTGAACATTTCCCAGTTGCTGCTTTGGATTTCAGATTCACCCTTTCTCTTCCATCTACTTCATAAGCGCTGAGCCAACACCAAAGGGTCTGCTTGCATGTTTAAACCAGCATTACATTTTTTGTAAGGGACAAGAAAAGTCCCTTTCTTTGTAAAGAAAAAGGTATTGTAGCTGGTTAACAAAACTTTTGGATTGAGAAACTTGACTGGCACCGCAGGGACTTACAAAATTCAACTTCCAAAAATGCCATTATGCAAGTGAAGAATGTGTGTTTGTCCACGTGTTTCTTGAATTGTTGTAGAGTGAGAAAAATTGCCTGTTTTTTTCTTCTGAAATCTATATTATAAAATTCAGCAATTCCCCAACTGTCCATCTCTTCTTTCGCCATCCTTTCTGGAGTTTTTGGCATTGTTTGTTTGATAACATGCTACGTTAACTGTTGTCACTACCTGTCTTTCTTTCTTCTGTTCATGGTTGACCTTTATTCATCTAAAGATCGTGATGATGAAAATATTGCAAAAAGGAGTGACATTCAAAAAGTGTGAGTAAGAACGGTCACACTAAAAGGTTTGTCAGGTGTAAAGTCTGACAAAGTGGCTGAGATCTTTTAAAAGTGACAGTCCATCATGAAAAGCCAGGCTCTGAAAAGCTGTGTCTCCTCCATCTGATGATCCCGTTCCTGCCTCCCCATCCTTGATGTCATACACACAATTCAAATTCCGTGTTTAAGTTGTGCATATATTTCTTTGGTCCCTGCATGCATCCTGCCTTGATTTTGTAAATTCTCATAGGAAATACGGCTTTACTATTCATCACATCACTACTTGTCGTGCCTTTTGGGAATAAGGCAGAGCAGGATATGGCTGTCATGAAATTATGTAATGGAAAATACCTACTTCAAAACCTTTTTTTCTTACATGCCTCTGTGCTGAGAAGGTTAGGGACCTATCCCTATCTTCATGTTGCGTAGGAGAAATTTGTAATAGTCTTTCCAAACCTGAAGTTAATTTATGCAGATTTGGTTTGTATTGTGCGCGCTCTGAGCTGGTCAATAGAATAAAAAACAGGGATGGCTCTTCGAGCTTGTTTGAAATGGGAAATTTTACCTATAGTTTATAATGTAGCAGAAGCTAATGTCAGAGCCTAATTGCAAACATACTACTTCTACATTCAGAACTGTTTCAGAGATTATTTTAAGCAGGTTCCACTATCAATTGAAATCAAGTAGAGCTGTAATTAAAGATATCTCCGTTACTGGCATAATAGCCAGGGTACCATGAATACAGGAAAACATAAATGATGCTGTTGCTTCTGTACCTGACCTGACTCCGTTTACGGTTACTCTGCTTTACTCTCCCCACTACCCAGGATTGAAGAGGGCTCATTAGCTTGGATGCGATCTGTGGAGTATCCTTGTAGTCAGTTTTGACCTGGAAGTAGTATCTCTGCATTCATCCAGTGTGGCATGCGGGCCAAGCCCTCCAGTCAGTGGGAGCACTGGACTGTGCAGAGGCACCAGGCGTCTTAGTGCACAGTCAGGTTGGCCCTGGCTGCAAAACCATCCTCAGGATGCCTCTGAACACAAACTTACTTTGCAGACAGCATAGCTGTATTTAGGCATCACCTCATCTGAGCATACAGAGACAACGGTACCATCCTCAATCTATATTACATCAACTCAGGTATCTCTGCTTCTGTGGTTTAGCTTTCCTGCTCAATCAATAATCTGCCTTTGATTAATAGAGCTGACTGTGAAGTCAGGAGCAGAAGCCGGCATCTAAAAATGGACTGCAAATTTTAATGAATTGTGATAGGGAGTTGAGCCGTATCTCTAGTGAATGCATCAAGAGAAGATACGTCAATTCTAAGAGTGGAGTCAATATAGACAGGTTAAAACATGTTAAACGTTGTGTGATTGCTGTTACTGGCGTGTGAAGTGCTGTCACTGGCAGAGTTTTGCATGATGATGTGTCTGTTGCATCAATAAAAATGGTCCTACTGTATAACACAGGATACAAACATTCCCAACAATACTGTTTCTGCAATATTGCAGAGATCTCCAGTGTCGTAAGGGATAATTCCCAAGAGTCATTTAGCTGTCGGCTGTCTTTACGCTCGTAAAGTAAACCAGGCTGACTAAGCTTAGTGACTGTTACTCACCCATTGCTGCTTTGCTTTCTAAGTAGCAGCTATCCCCTTGCTAGTCAGGGGCAGATAATCTGCAGGGGATGAAGAAACTTGTGTGCTGCCCCTGCATTTGAGTGAAGAGGACTTTGAGAATAATTTACACTGTGCATAAGTAATAATGTAGAGAATATAAGAAGAAGCTTCCATTATGTTTGATGCTGTGATAATGGTATTGAATCTGCTTTCATGAAATTGCCAGGCTCAGTGAGAAAGTCCAGCCTAAAGTACGCTGATTTTTTGAGCTTCTTTGTCTACAGTATGTAAAAAAGGAACTAAAAATGATGAAACTGTAAGTCAAATAAATGCAGTGATGGTGGAAACTGATTCCTTGCTACCCTTTGGAGGGAATGCTCACGCTCAGCCCCACCTGGCAGCGTACTTAGGGCAGCTCTGTACCTGTGCTTGGTGTTGGGGGTTCCTCTGCGGTTTCGCAGCTACAGCGTTGGGTGGGAGGCCACACTAACGACAGGGGAAAATAACAATGCTGGAGCGGTTTGTTGCTGTTATTAGCAGATACCTGATTGTAGGTGTGTTTTGCTTTTAAATGGCAGTTAGTAAAACCGAATGTTAAGAAAATGGCAACCATGATTTATTAACAATTTAAATTTTTTGGGAGGTGATTACTTCTTCACACTGTACCTGCATACAGCTGAGCCATGTCTTGCTGAGTCACTGAACGGTGTGCCTCTCAGCAGGGATTTCCCATCTGACAAGTGGGAAACCACCAGTAGTGTCCAAGGAGAAAGGTTGTCCTAGAGCAAGCTAACCTTTGAAACTGGGACACGTGGCACAGCGTGATGTAGTGATCAGATCAGGTGACTGGCAGTGAAGCCTTAGGAAATCTGTATCCTGCTCTGCTCAGTTCCGTCTGTGAGCTGGAGTAATTATTCTGTCTTCCTTGTGCTCCATTATGAACTCGTGTAAAATGGAGACGTAATTAAGCATTTACCTCATAAGGCTGTTGTGAAATTTAAAGAATGAGGGTTAATCTTGCAGTGTGACAAGGATTCCCTGCTCTCTCAGCTTAACTCCTGTGTTGGATCCCCATTAAACTGTGCAGAATTGTGAATGTAGATCTCTACAGAACTAGTTCCAGGAATTTGTATAGAAAAGTTCCCTTATGATGGGAAACTGTTAATATTTATTCTTACCTGAAAAGTGGCTCTTTCAAGATATAACTTGCTGATTTTTAAAATGTAAAACTACCAGTTACAGCATTTTTGGTCACTTCATATTTGCAAAGCTTAGGCATTTTACATGATGTGAGGAGTTCAACCTATGGAGCATTCATTCTCTGTCCTGCTGCTCTGCCTCCCCATCTCTTTTCACTCCGGCTCCTTTGTTCCAGAAGTTCCTGCCCTGGTGTGTGAGCGAAGTTGTGATTGTGCCATGATCTGGTCGACGACATGGCCCAACAACTAGATTATATTAGCACAACAGGAAAAAAAAAAGGTGCACTGTGGTAGGAGGGCAGGAGCTTGGTGACAGAGGGGAAATTCCATAAGATGGCATTGCTGCAAAAAGAGAAAAGAACTCATTTACATGTGGGGAAATAGCTTGTCTCTCTGGGACTGTCCCAAGGAAAGATAAATGCATACGCTCAGCCAAAGTATTGTACAAGCGTGCTAGTTTTTCACTGATTCACAGATTAGGGTGCAGAAATCAGAGTTAGAACATGCACACTGGATACGTACCTTCATTTATTTATGGATTATACTTAATAACTGAAATAATAGAAAAATTAATGACTAGCAGTGTGCTTAGAAGAACCACATTGAGAGATACTTGATGCGTTTGTGAAGAGCTGGTCCTCGCTCTTCCGTTCATCTGTGCCTGGCTCCATCAGAGTTGTTTGCTGAAGTGCTGTGAGCACAAAATTGTTTGCATTGTAAGTAGAATGTTAACATTTAGGAGAAGCTTGAGAAAGGTCTAATTAAAGAGAGTCTGGGACAGCACAGGAATGATTTCAATGTAACTGATAAATGATGAAAGGCATTGCACGCAGAACATACTCAGCAGGTACATATGGGCGTGAGTTTCTTGGGGAAGAATCCAGTGATCTTCACAAACAGTTGATTACAAAGTCTGTGTAGTTCAGAAAAACATAGATCCTGATGTGCGCTGTCAGAGGAAAAGAAAATAAGACTGAATGCAATGACAGTTACATATAATCCAGCAGTACCTGTAGTGCCCTGTTGCATGGCCAGTGATTTGTGCAGAACAGCAGCAATTCACAAGTTCTTGCTCCTCTGCCTCAGCCACATCTGGCCATATGAATTGAAGCAGGCAGCCTAGCCATGCTTATTGTCCCTTCTCTGCAAAATGGCATCTTATAATTCCTGTTTTCAGAGAAAATGTGTTTTTATATGCTCTGCTGACAAATTTGAAAGATACTAATATTAATAAAAGGTAATTCTTTCACTAATTTTGCGGTCCTTATTCTCAAGAAAAGGAATAGAGTAGGGAATGTGTATGTTGTATGTTTTTTATGGTTTTCCACAGTTTGCCTTTTGAACAGATAATCCATCTCAGCAGCTGATGTTTCCTGCCTGAATAACGTGGGAACATTCAAAGGATGCATCTAAACAGAGCTCATTGCATATGGCCTATTTGCATTGTGTAGTGGCAGATAACCATTTTTAGATAACTTTTGGAAATATTAGATTAAATACTCGTGTCTTTTTTAAGTGAGAGATCACTAGTGCTGTTTCTTTGTTAACAGTGTTATGTTCAGTTTCCGCTATGACTGAAACAAGTGTTATTATGTGTCTCACGTCTTCCTTTCTTGAGAAGCCGCCAGGCGTGGGAGTAGACACACTTAGGAAACCCCCCATGTAAGCTCTGTGACTCCCTGTAGCCCACCCCTGTTAAGCACCCAAGCCTAAAATGAAATAAAATGCTCTTTAGTAGAGCTGCATCAGGCAAGGAATGTGCAGAACAAAATTATTTTTGTCTTGTGAAAGCAAAAATAATTTCTATGTTCTGCATTTCAGTTTTGAAGGTTAATCTTTGTGGTGAGTAGAGGAGGGACAGCGTGCTGTTACGCTAGCAGGAGTTTCTAAATTCTTTTAATGGTGATTCCCGTTAATTTTATTGTGATTTAAGCCTGTTTTTAATTTTTCCATTGCAAAACTGTGGCTAATTTATACCAAGCCCTCAATTCTTTTTCCAGAAGCACTTCATACTGGAGAACCTCATATGCTAATAATATGTAGGAGAGGAAAAGTCCATATGACTAACAGGTACAAAATGCCACTAGTTATAACCTTCAGAAAGACTGACTTAAGGGAGCTGGATCTGAGCCAGTTGAATTTTTTATAAACTTGGGAATAGCCCAGATTGACCAAGCTGTATCTGGAAATCCAGCTGCTTTTGTGTTAAGTATAATTAAAAGGAGTTTCCTCTTTTTTTGGCAGGGGGGAGTGTAAACTCCAGCAGTTCAAATACTGGCAATTCTTTATTGACTGCATTAACACCAGTGCAGCTATGTGAGACTCTTTCTGACCCATAGTCTGCTTTTAGGAGTTGCTTCTTCCATTGTCCCATCAGGATGCTCTTGCTGTCAAGTTTTTTTTTTTTTATGTTAGACTTTATGGAAGCAGATTCTGGAATGTTCTTTGAAAATTTTTTGAACTTTTTTCCACATTGCTTTCCACTAACTTTCCCTTAACATAGCAAAACATTAGGCAAGAAGATAAAGACTTTTCATTTGGAATTTTTAAGAGGTTGCCTAAGTCGTTCGTGGTTGATATTTCTTCACTGTCGACTTCTCTACATTAAAATGTGTATGAATATAGTAGGTACATTCCTAACTTTACTAAGTTTAATCAACTCAGCTTGACAAACTTAATTCTCCTTTGGTATTTGTATCCAGCTATTTTGCAGGACTGGGGCAATGCATGAGAACCAGAAAGTAAAAGTGACTGTAAACAAGTAAAATTAATGAATTAGTTTGTACTGCCCAAATGAGACATTCCAAAAAGAAGTGTTTTAATAACTTCATAATTTAATAATCAAATAAATGATGTGACACAGATGAGAAGATACATTATTACTTAATATAGTTACTTTGAAAGCCTTCCAGTAACATAAAAATGGTAGCTTTTGTTTGTACCTTTCAATTCTGTGTCCCAGTAAGAATTCTGAAACCTATCTCCAAAGATTCAGGCATGCAACGGAAAGAATGCCAGTTTTATTTTTACCTGCCGTTTTATGGACAAAAATTACGGCATTTGGCCTTTTCCTGCTCACATGATGTCCTGTTTGTTTTAACCAGAGAAAAGTAGATTGTATGCATGCAGGGAAATAGCCAATGTCCAGCATGATCTCCTGAAGCAGGAGTCAGTTCCCATAGGTACTGTTAGGCTCTTGTGCTTGGCATTCGCACCAAGATCCTATGGCGCCCTGAAACCAGTCTTCAGTCCCTCAGAGTCAGCGTTGGTAACAGCAACTTACAGGTCAGCAGTTAACGCAGAAAATCTTGTGGCCTCCTCTCCGCTGCTCAGATCCAGATTTCTGGCGTACTGAATTTGCTCCACCTGCAGCCCCTTTGCTGAGAGGGGCAGTCCCACGCTTCCTGTCCTCGCCACCTCCAGTAGTGTGTTCCTGTCAGCCATTGCCTTCACTCAGGTCTATCACTTGTGTGGCAGCAAGCTCAACCCTGCAAAAAAAAGTCTTTTGCTGGATCAGTGAGCTCGTGGGTAGTGATGACGTCGTTAGATCCACAACAGAAGTAGTGGGAATGTGCAGCTTGAGAGACAATTGAGTGGGACCACCGCTTTCCACTGCTATTTGCAGGTAGATCAAACTAAATGCATTGTAAAATTGTACCCAAGAGTTAGAGGAACAATTCTTTATAGCCACTGAAACAAAAGATAATGGTACCAAATAATGATAAGGATCACAAATAGGAGGGAAAGGAGGGGACAGAGCAAGAGAAGGAGAAAGGCAATTGGATGTATTACAGGGAGAAGAGATAACAGGGAAGAGGAAAGGAGCTATAAAAGCAGGAAGAAGGATTAGAGAAAAATCAGGAGATCGTATATTGACAAATAGTAGCAGCAAATGCAGGTAAAAAAATAGGAAACACCTTTCCCTGGAGGCTGAGCGTACTGTCCTCAGCCTTCAAATGTGATGCTTCAGTCTCAAGAAATGGTTCTTCTCTCTTTCTGGGAAGAATTGAAATGCCATTGCTTTGTGAGGAGCCCGCAGTAATGACGTGGATGCTGAAAGCCAGAACCTTTGCCCTCCATGAGCTCTGTCTGGGTGAAGCAGGGAGGGAAAGTTGCAGGCACAAGTGCCTGTCCTGAAAAGCATTTATTGCTGAATGGGCACAGCCCTAAAAGGCTGGTGAAAAGTCCCTCTTAAGAGAAGCTGGCGTAGCAGTGAATTTGCCACCTCAGGATGTTGGTTCATAAGTGGGAGGCTAGTCTGGATGTGGCTTTCATAAACCCTTAATCCTGAGGTCACAGATTTCCTGCTGCTTGCTTCTTCCCCACAGGGCAGCTCAGATCACATGTAGTTCTCTAATTTCGACAATAGGTGGGGCTGGAAAAGCAATATGGGTTAGGGCTCAGTCCTTTAATACCAACAAAGGCTTCAGGGCTGAATAATTTCCAAAAGTAGGTGTTACTTAAACCCCAATGTGATTCAGTTTCCTCAGCTGACTCTGAATTTCTGAGATCTTCATACAACTCTTCCAGAGTTCATTCGTGTCATTCAAGCTGCAAGAGCTGGGACAGTGTTACAATAGCAATGCATTTTCTGTGTGTTTGAGACCAACTTCCTACAGTGACTTGGTTTGGGGTTTTTTCTTTGTCATTAGACAGTTAAATTAGTTGTCTGCTTAATTCATATTGCAGTTCGGAACTGTGTGGAAATGGGGGTACACTAGACGTCCCACTAGTTCAGACACAGATGTGAAAGTGTTTCCTGTCAGTCTGTTTTTACAACTAAGAAAATCTTTGGTTTTGCTTTGTTTTCTGCAGCTATTTGATGCTGTCAACTGCCTGGCAAAAGAGAATGCCCGGTTGCTTGTGCTGGGCCGCAAACACATGCTGATTAATTCTTCCAATTGGAAAAGAGAGATTATGAAGGAGATGCAGAATAAGGCAGACTTCTTCTTTGCTGAAAACATGTAAGTTTAAGAAAATGGCTAAATGGAATGGAGAACAACACCTGACTTACGTGCATTTTAAATTGGTTTAAACAGATGTAGTTTTTAATACCATTACTAGTATTTCCAGCTCTGTGTGAAAGAGAAACATATCCCTTGCTATACTTGCTTCAAAAAACAATACATAATAAAAGTTACATTGTGAAGAATTTAATCACCTGGAATCATGTCAACATCTGTGTGATTTATTAGGATTTATAACTGTTAAAACCACTGCCAAGACCACAGTGGCCTGAATTTACAGAATACCTGATAGCATCAGTGTAGAGTTGTGGTGTGCTGTATTAGCTCTGTATGGGGGCAGATTAACCACCAGCCTAGCTGGTGTTGCTTGGTAGTCCAGGAGTGTGGAGAGTTTGGAGCACTGACTTCCTTGCTGCTCCTGGAGGAGAATATTTCTCTGAGTGAAAGTAGACCTTCTGCCTCTCTAATTTAAGAAGCGTGACCCCCTTGCTCTTGCCCAGTCAAGCCTATCCTTGTCTCTAAACTAGGTACTTGACCCCGCCGCAGTGTCCCCTCTCCTTGCTCTGCTTTCCTCATATAATGGTTCTCAGTGTTCAGTTTTACCTAGTCTCCATCTGAGTTGGGTGCTGTTGATCCTTCACCTGTCACTGCCATTTCTCCTGTGATCCCAGTTCCCAGAACTGACCAAGCTCCCTGTCCCAACAACCAGTCCAGGTCTCTTCTGTCTGGCTCCTTGTTTCAGATCTGTTCTCCTTCATCTCCTCTCCAGTTTTGGCTCTTGTTCTCTTTGCTGTTGAATCACATTGCTTTGTTTCCTGCTGTCTGAGCTCCAACAAAGGGGACTCTGTTACCACAGGCTGGAAATCCTTACTAATCTCGTGGCTTGTCACTTACTATTACAGTAATCCACAGCAATCAAAAAGTGGTTTCAAGCTAAGGTCTACTCAGCTTCTCCAGGTAGAGGGTATCTCATGCCCACTATAAATGAATTTTTAGAGATTTTTTCCCTAAAATTGTTTCAGTCTAATAGCAGCTAATGTTGAATATATTTTTCAAATACCGTAGTACCTTTTGGAAGTATATTTACCCATATAAAGACAAAGATTCACAGATTTGTGCTGTTGCATACATTACACTTTATTATCAGTTGTGATGATTGTTTGTATTCCAACAAAGTTTTGGGGGTACTCTTATGAGTTTTAGCAGTTCTGCTCCACATGGTGCCATTATGTGGCAAAAGATTATGTTGTTGTATTACCAGATTGTGATCGGAGGGAAGAATGCTCTGTGTAGCACGCAAATAATTTTTATTGTACTCTAAATTTTGGTGCCCTGTAGTAAGCAGAAGTTCTTTAATTTACCAGGGATCTAGAGTAGTGATGGGAATTTTCAGTGTTGCTGATGAATAAATCTCAGCTCAGCATTTGATTCATTTCCTGCAGCCACTTACTGCCTTGTGCATGACGTCTGTCTTTTCCATTTGTTTTGTCAAGCTCTGAAGATGATGCCTTCTTGTTATATGCCACTCTTCGATCAGGCAAGCATTGCAAGTTCGTTACTAGAGACTTCCTCCGGGATCACAAGGCTTGCCTTTCTGACAGTCTGACGCGTCATCTGTTCCGTAAGTGGCAGCGTGGACACCAAATAGCGTTTTCCCCTTCTGCAGAAGGAAAGCATATAAACTTCGTGGTAAGTTTTCTGCTGCAATCAGAAAGCACACAGAGTATATTCATTAAAGACAGACAATTTCAAACTCTGGAAGCAAAAAGAGTATTGTTGGAGTCTAAGAAATGGATTTGTACCAATGGGCCCATGCTTACTGAAAATTCAGTGTATTCACAAAGCATGCCACAAACATGGAAACTGTCAAAAAGACAAGAAATGCTGCCTAAATGTTTAAAACGTAAATGCATGTTTGCATATCGAAATCTTTCCATTGATGTAAAATATAAGTGCCAGTATTTTTTCAGTCATTTTAAACTTCGAAATACCTTATTCTCCTCTGTAGCAGTATTATAAAATACCATGCTTCTAACTGTACTATAGAACTAGTTTCATCTTTATTTTAAAGACGCAGGAAAATACAGGTACTTCAGCATTCACTGTAATATCAGCCTAACATATGTATAAGGTTTCATGAAGGAAGTATTCAGCTGTAGAAATTACAATCTTCCAAGCGCAGTATCATCTTACAGCAGAATACTGTACTGACGTGTCCTTGTGAGCCACGAGCAGTACATTAACAGGAGTGCCGCTGTTTTAAGATTTTTCTAGGGGAAATTCCATCACATGACATTCCATATCATGCAGTTTTTTGTTATCTGGTCTGTCTGCATTATTATTGCCTACTTAAAGGAGTACTGCACCTATGCAGATTCATTTTCTTGCTGCTCTCATTAAAGTTGTAAAGTAATATTCATCATTACCAGCAGACTGTAGAGATACAGGTTTGTAAGAATGGCAGCCTTTCATTCTGTGTTGCTATATATACGTTTCTTTTTATGGAACCAAATACTGAATGTAGGGTTACCTGAGTAAGACAGCTTTAGCTACGCCTTGTTTCTTTCTTCTGTGGGAAAGGGCTAGTAACTTTCACATCTTAATTCCCATAGAATTGATCTGGGTATTGACATTCCCAGTCATAGCTGCCTTCTAGCTTATTCTGGAAGCTCTCACGGGAAAGCAAACTTCAAAGACTATAGATACAGAGTGATAGTATGTTCTGAAAACCGTAATTGCCAACCAGTAATGTTTCTTTCATATTTGTGTTATATATGTTGAGTTAGTATACCTGTAACATGATAGACCAGAAGAATAATTCATTATATTCGTTGGACTAGACACTTTTGAAAGTGTTAGCGATAAACCCTTTTCTTTCATCCTCCTCAGCACAGAGCAAGTCAGTTCTGCAAAGAGGTACACTGGTAGAACAAACACAAGATGTGTCAATAATGTCATTAAATCCTATCAGTTCAAGCCTATAAACTCCACATCCTCAGTTACTTTCCATATGATTTCATTTAACTGAACAGAAAAACAATCCTTTTGCTGTTTCTAGGAATTGAATGCATTATGTTCAAATCATTATTATCTGTTGGAGATTGAGGACAGAATTTTAACCATTTATAATGACTCCTAGACCACAAAATACTGAAAGGTGTTTTCGTTTCTCCACTAGTACTAAAATTTAGAATTTGTTTGGTGTAAGGAAATAAATGAGAGCTGTTAAAGAGATGAATCTGTGGAGATTTTTAAGGTAAGTGTTGGAAGTTGTAACTACCTATGACTGGTAATTTAGTAATGTGTTGTGTAAAGGCTAAAAAAAATGTTTTATCTGTCTTTATCCAACAGCCTGCTTTCCGTTACGACTGTGTGGTACAGACTACAGGTGATACATGGCATATCCCCTACAAAGATGCTTTTGAGGAAAAATATTCGTATCAAGTGCCAAGAAAATGGCTCTGCATTCAACAGAAATGATGAAGAATGTAACTGAACAAGCCGAAACTGCTTTTTTTTTTTAATCACTGTTGCTGACTAGAGGAACTCAGCAGTACAATTACGGGATTAATGTGTGAAGCCTGTAACTACAGAAAAGTCAGTAACTGAGTTTTGTCAAAATCATTCCTGCAGTAAATCTGGTAACATCAATGGTGGTCCAGCAGGGATGAATTAGGTCCGTTATTTCCATCTTTACAGGCAATTTCTGTAGGCTCTCAATGTGTTTTGAATTAAAACTTGGTTTTCCCTCTTGGAATTTCAGGTTGTGGTTTTTTGAGCTTTTTGGTTTTTTTCCTCTCAAGCTTTTCATCTACACTGAAATTCATAAAATCTATATTTCAAAGAAATTAAGCAGAACTTCCAAACTACCTTCAAAATGGGCACAGCTGACTGTGCAACGGTGTCACACAATGCTGATAGCCAATAAATGGAGCTAACGGGGCCAAACGGTATGCTTACCATTTGCCAGCCACACATAGCCCTAATACTTCCTCACACTAACTGGAATTAATTGGATCACATAGAATGGAAAAGATTTGTTGTAGCAACATATATTAAGATTTTGATTGGAAGAATTAGTAAACAACCAGCGGGATGTTGCGTGCCTCTCTCACACTTTCACACTCTTAAATTTGCTGTTTCTGACAGGGTTTCATGGCACTAGAATAGAATTTTCTAAACAAAAATTGATCATAACTAGAAATTCTTCCAGGTAGTAATAGTGAAGTTTGTGTGGATGTTTTTTACCTCACCCTGGTCATTAACAGACATGCGTAATGGCAACATCTAACTGGAATAAGTGCATCCTGGATTTCCTTTTGACTGAGAACAGACATGTCCCGCATCAGTCACACTTCCTACATACACCTTCTTAGTGTATTTAGGGGAAGGTGGAACAGAATCTGGAATTTATAACAGGAAAATGTCCCAACATTATTGCCAGAACTGTTGGGACTTTTTTTCTTTTTTTTTCCTCCCTGATGTTTGTTGCTAATACACTTTACTGTAGATGCTTATAGGGAGTTAATGGCCGCCTCTCTCTGGAACCAGAGGGGAAACATTAGTGGTCAGCCTTCGGACTTTTTCAAGTGCCTCCCACCTGTTCATACAGATCTACTCAGTCTCCAGAGGCTCAGTTCTATCTGAGGTTAATTTTTTGCATTTTCTTTAAGGTATTTGTGAAATAACATTGCTTTTGTGTCACTGTAAGCCTGGAAATGTCAGAGTACTGAAACAGGGAATTTAGAGATAACAGTGAACATGAGGATTTGCTTCCAAGTATGTAAAAGGAATTCACGGGGTGGAGGGTGTTGTTCATTGGCAATAAACCTGAGAGCCAAACCTAAGCAACCTACCACCAGATCTTCTTGAAATCTACTACTTGTTGATACAGTGGTACAGTAAAAATCCAAGGATTGTTAATGCCTGTCCGGTAGTGGTTTATTTGATTGATGGGTGCTCACTGAATGCCAGAAAGGCACCTCCTCCAAACGTTCCAGCAACTGCACTGGCAAGATGGACCTGAGGAAGGCTGAACTGATTCTGTCTGTGCTATAGCTACTCCGTGAATGGCTTCATCTCCAAGACCACCCGCTTACTGTTTACTGTGTTACAGACACGTCAGTGAGAACAGCCTTCCCCTGGATCCAGCAACAGACACCTCTGATTGATTCTCATGTGGTAATCAGATGTGATGAACGCTACAACAAAAATAAGCGATTCCTCTTCTGGAACAAAACTATTTTGGAAAGAGAAAATTGCTACATAGATGGAGAAACCCTTTGGAAACTTTTACGTGAAAGTAGCATGACTTCCACTTCATTGTGTCCATGGTATTGAGCAACTATTACTCTTTCCTTGGTCCAAGTCAAATATTTGAATCTTTGATTTCAAACACTTAAGGATTTTCTCAATCGGTTACTTTTTGGCAATCGGGCAGAATGCTTGAAAATTACTTCCTTTTTCCCATACCCTTTTTCTCAAGGGAAAAAAAAAAAAACCAGGCATTAAACTCCACCGTCACAAAATGGAAGAGCTTTGTACATGGAAGGACTATGAGGGTGGGAATCCTCAGCCTGGAGAAACAGAGACCCAGAGGTCGGAAGAATCGTGGGTGTTGTGGAGGGGACGCGTAGGGATCGATGGCTTGCCACCTCTGCCAGTACAAATGGTGCTAGCAGGTAGAAGGTTCAGATGAAACCACGCAACGCATCATTATGCTGAGCAACTCTTTGTCACGGATGTATCATGGATGCAAGAAGTCCTTGTGAGTTCACGGGGAGACCGGCAAGCCCATGAAAGAGCAATCCAACAAGGGTTATTGAATAACCAGACACTATCTGCCTGATGCAGGGAGCGTCGTTACAGTGTTACAGGAGCAGCAGCTGCCTGAGCATTCACACACCATTCACGGTGTCACACACACACACTTATTCTTGGGCACACTTCCTCCTTCTTCAGGCTCGATCCTACGTTTCCTGCAGCAGGGTCTCAGGGGTTGGATTTTATAAAATAATTAATTTGATTGAAAGGTACAGCAGCAAGAACAGCCCGGGCTGGGTGCCTCCAAAGAGAGGGACCCAGAACCAAGAAACCCCAGGGCAATTATACTTTGTGATCCATACACCCATCCCTCATGCGCCCCTCACACGCTGTCCACGTGTCTTTTAGTCCAATGGTGATTTTTGGTCTGGGGTCTTCTAACATCTAGTTGAATTCTTTTTCTGTGCCCAGGCAGGCAGGCTCTTGCCTTGTGGATTTCAAGTTTCAGCCAAAGGTTGGAGCCTCCTTATCTTCTGGTTAACACTCCTTGTGCACCTGCCCTCCCTGGCAGAACACAGAGAACTGAAGAGTCCCAGCCTTGGGAAAAACCCTACCAAAACATTTGTGTGATATCAAAATACTTTCCCATACTGAAAGACTAAACACAGCACTGTACCAGCTGCTAGGAAAATGACTAAGAAAAATATTGTGGCCTAACGGCTTCAGCCATACTAGCTACTCACCCTAAGTAAGGCTAAGGAAATAGCACAAATCACACCCTATTATAATCCTCTGTAATTTATTCTAATTAAAACTTATTTACATTAAACAACTAATATTCCTCCACAAAAGGTTCTTGACAGTTCCTGAGCACCCACTTTTGGCCGAGACGGGGCGGCAGGCTGGGCAGTGTCTGACCCAGCAGAGCCGCTGTGACCCACCCATGCTTTCTGTGTCCCGCTGCTGGTGGCACAGCTCCACACCACTCTCGTCTGCTCGTAAGGCACTTCCCTAGCGCAGGGGACAAACTGTCTTGTGATACACAGCGAGACGTTTTGTTCTCCCATGGCATCACTAAGCAAGGAGAAGTATACTGCAGAATTCTAGCAAGCAGACTTCTGGCCACGGCACGCACAAAATGCACCCGCAATCTGCTGTTCCAATGACACGTGAACTCACCTAATAACAACCGTTTAAAATAGAGGTGCGGATACCCAGGCACAGCTTTTCCAACTCCTTTAATGATCGACTTGACAAAGCCACCCCACCAGAGCGGGGGGGGGGGGGAGCAGGCCCCCACCC
>VWZZ01006514.1:21313-84874 GCA_013399095.1 Psophia crepitans | reverse complement strand
CACGTCCCCACCCGCTGCCGGCCGGGGCACAGCCTTTCACACCACACACGGACAGAAAGGCGTTTTAAACACCGCGTTGTAACGCGGCTGCCGCCAGTTACTCGCCGTGAATACCTGACACCGCTTTCTTTGAGGTCGGTATGGTTATTCGCTCTAAAGGCACACTGGCTGAGGAGAACCCGGGGGAGCGCTTTGTGTGGAAGGTTCGTTCCCAGCCTCCGACCGCCTCGCCCTCGGCGTCCCAAGACAGCCGAAGGGCGGCGGGCTGCCGGGCCTACCGGGTAACCGCTTTACAGCCGCCCTGCTGCAACAGCCTGCACTTTGCTCGCGATGCGGGCGACATGTCGCGACACGGCAGCCAGCAGCGCCCGTCAGGCGCCGCGGTGCGCGTGCTCGGCGGAGGGGAGGGGGGGGCAGTGCCGCGCACCTCGGGCATGCGCAGTGGCGGAGGGGGAGCGTGACGGTGCGCGAGCGCTGCGTTCCGGCGCCTGCGCGGCGCGCGTGACCCGGAAGTGCTCCGGCGGGCGCCGTGTCTGCGGTGGCGGTGGGGCCCTGCACGCTGTGAGCCCCTCGGCCGCGCCGCCCCTCCCTGCACCCGCCATGTCCCGAGGCTCCAGCGCCGGCTTCGACCGCCACATCACCATCTTCTCACCCGAGGGACGCCTCTACCAAGTCGGTGGGTGTCCGGCCCCGGGGATGCTGCCGCTGAATTGCCCCGTCACGGGCCCGGCCTGCCCACGCCGCTGCCGCCGCTTCCCGCCGAGCGGGGCTGCAGCCGGCTCGGAAAGCCTCTGCCGAGCCCGGCTGCCCTCGGGGACGGGGAGGGGAGAAGCCAGGTGGGAGGCTGGAGCAGCCGCGGCCCCCTGCGTGGGGCCTGGGAGTGGGCTTCTCGCATGAGTAAGGAGAGCTGGGAGCCGGGGCGGGCCTCTCGAGTGCCCCCGCCATGGGGAGGCCTCTTCTCTGATTTCCTGGGCTTGGATTGCCGGTGCTGGGGGCCAGACTGACAGCTGTCCAGAAGCCGTGTATTCCCCCTATTGTGTTTCTTCCAGTTTATCTTGCAGAACTTACACTGTGTTTAGGATTCTGATAACTGCGGTAGCTGCCTGAAATAGGGCTTGAAGTGCCTCAAACCTTGCGTGTCAGAGTAACCGAGTCAGTTTTTGGAGGTAACCCATTTTGTGTCTTGTTACACTTGAATGCCATGTGTTCTGTACATCATGGCCTGTGGCACAGCAGCAACCATCCTTTATTCCCAGGCTTCTTTGAACATTTTGCAATTAAGCTGCAGCCTAGCTTCATCTTCTTCTGTAGGCCACTGAATCTTTTGTTCATATTTTTTACAGTGCAGCAGATTCTGCAGAAGAGCTTCATGGTGCTCGTTATGCTGAATACTCTGTAACAGCACAGTCGACTCTTATTGCCCTCTACAACTACCTGAAAGGAAGTTGTGGTGAGCTGGGGGTCGGCCTCTTCTCGCAGATAACTAGCGACAGGACAAGGGGGAACGGCTGCAAGTTGCGCCAGGGAAGGTTCAGGTTGGAGATTAGGAGAAATTTCTTCTCGGAAAGGGTGGTTGGGCATTGGAACAGGTTGCCCAGGGAGGTGGTGGAGTCACCGTCCCTGCGGGTATTTAAGGAAAGGTTGGATGTGGTACTGAAGGACGTGGTGGGGGAACGATTGGACTAGATGATCCTGGAGGTTTCTTCCAACGTTAATGATTCTATGATTCTGTGACTCACAGTCTGGCAGGACAGTCTACTGAGAGTGCTCCTGGGGGACCCTCACAGCAGGGCCAGATGAATTCTTTTGGCAGCATCATCCTGATGCCATCTTCCCCTGGAGCTTAGCGGCTGTTCGCCAGCTGCAGTGGCTTCACTGCGTGTGCATTGCCCGGCATGTCCATGCATCCATCTGTTCTCCAGGAAAGGAGGTTGCTGGGACCAATCTGTGTGAATGGTCTGTGGCAACCAGTAGTTTCTTTTGTGTCTGCCCTTAAGTTTTGCTCAGGAAGGCACTATGTGGGCAGTCCTTTCTTCGAGGAGCAACTAGGGAAGTGCGTGTGTGTGGGTGTTTGTACACAGGTAGAAAGTTACCGGTGCAGGACACCAACATACGGGTGCTGTCTTATACCTGGAGTGTTTATAAGGCTTGCACGCATCTTGTGTAGTAAGCCTTATCCATATGGATGGTCGGGACAGTGCTTCATCATGCAGGATGTCAGTGGCCCTCTGATGGAGGAGTCATGGGCTCCGATCTTCCGTTGCCATTAAAACAGGCTGGGTGGCCTGCATCACCTTTCTCACTGTTTTTCTGTTGCAGTACTACTTGTTGGGAATGTTTTCTGCATCCATCTGCAGAGGAGGAAACTGAGCCTTCATTTTCTGCCTCCTGGGTATATTCGACCATTAGGTTAATGTATGAGGAATGTGCAGTGCCTCCATATCTTTTACCCATGCCTTAGAAGCAAGTATCTGCATGTGTAATTGAGAGCCTCTGCACACAGCCTGAAGCTGTCTTAAAGATATTTTGAGTACCTGTATGCTATGGGAAGGAAAATACGTAGGTGTGCGTAGTTAACTTCAAGCAAGTATGAGCTCACTCTACCTGCAACCAGGCTGATAACTCAGGCGCGGTGCCACAGTGGTGTCTCTGTTGGCCAGCATCTAGCCACAACGTGGCCAGAAAGCTCATGTTGGCTTGCGGTTAAATATCTGAATCTAACTTTTTCGTTCTTTTTTTCATTCTTTTTAAATCCTATATGTCCTTGCCCAAGTGCTGGATGGAGGTTAACTAGGAGCAGTCAAGGATGGGCGTGGATATGTGTTACTTTACGGCTGCCTTAAAACTTCAGATTTTCTGGAAACACTGAACAGAGATTTCCAGTGTACTGAAATGCCTGTGCTTAGCCTTAGATCTGTCTTGTGCTTCTGAAGCTTGCAAAACTTTTGCACCTTTGAAATGATCTCATACTAGAAAAATAACAGTTATTCCATATACACTTCTTGTTGCTGTGGTTACAATTCTTCAGTGATGCCTTGCCACCTACTAGTTCCAGTCTTCAAAAGTGATGTTGCATCTGAGTGGAATTTTGGGAGGTGAAGAAAATTATGTTTAAATTTCTGATTGTTCTGACATATTTGGTAACAGCAGGGAACTACTGTTCTCAAAAAGAATGTGTGTGCAGTACTACTGAAATACTTGCATAGCAGAAAACAGATTTAAACACCACTAGCAATATATATATGTACTTGAATTTGCTATACTGCAAGAGCCCCTACACTTTTTGGCTTGTCTCTGAAAACTGAGCATTGCAGATGCTAATAGGAAGAGCGCAAGAAGGCACTGCAGTTCAGCAAGTCTGGCTGTCAGTAATTGTGAGCAAAACCAGTTTGTGAAGGCACCTATTCCTCTTCCCACCAAAATGTGGTGGGAACAGCTGAGGTTGGAAGGGACCTCTGGAGGTCATCTGATCCAATCTCCTGCTCAAGCAGGGCCACCTGGAGCAGGTTGTCCAGATGGGTTGTGAGTATCTCCAAGGATGGAGACTCCACAGCCTCTCTGTGCACCCTGTGCCAGTGCTCGGTCACCCTCACAGTGAAAAGTGTTTCCTGGTGTTCAGACGGACCCTCCTGTGTTTCAGTTTGTGCCCCTGGCCCCTGATCCTGTCACTGGGCACCACTGAAAAGAGCCTGGCTCTGTCCATCTTCTTTACACCCTCCCCTCAGGTATTTGTACACATAAATAAACAAGTGTTGCAGACTCCTGGCCTTGGGGCTTCAAACATGACCAGTTTGTGGGAGGGGCTAGCTCGTGTCTCACTGGGGTCTGTGCTTTGCTCCTTGATAACACTGGTACTTCTTGGGAAGGTAAGTGGTGAGCCATGTTGTGCATCTAGCGGAGAGAAGGATGGCACATCCTCTGTGGCATGTTTGGGTAACCAGTACGTGTGCTGATGCCTGAGAGTAATACAGTGCCATAAATGCATGGCAGTTGGCCCTTCCCACAGCACTGACTCAGCAGATTCAGCTTCAAAATCCTGGTATTGCAAGGTGTGTGGTTTAGTTTTCAGATTATTCCTCTCCTGTTGTGCAGTCTCTTCCATAGATTTGAATGCAGCTTTTGAAACAGCGGAGTTTCTTGCTCCCATTATCTTATAAGATAGTTTTAGCAATTTGCTGTGCTGTTGGTTAGACACGTTCTAAATTCCAGTCTAAATCACATAGCTAATAAAAAACCTCAGCTACATTTAGCTAGTGTCTGAACCTTCCCTCTCCCGACCAGATATTAGGAATTTCTGAATGTTTGTGAGGTATTGCAAGATAAATGATTTTTAAAGTTGTTTTTCTTGAGGCTTTTGAAACCATTGATCAAGGGACATTTATTTCTTAGATCATATCAAGTAAATCTTAATCTGTTACGTTCATCTGAATCATGCTGTTTAGTTGTCATGTGCATAGGTTTCATTTTAAAAAGTTAATACAAGCATTGTGGTGTTTGAACATCAGGTCAGAAAATGTGATAGTAAGGTTAAAACCCATGGTTGTTCCCTCATTTCACTTTTCATCTGTATCAGTTAAAATCTACAAAAGAAAAGTGCGTCTTTGCAGTGGCAATAATGCTTGAAATACCAAACTTCTGTGTGTTAAAAAAATCTTATTTAAGTGTTTACAGTTACTGTAGGTTAAGGTTGGACTGTTTCCATCAAGTACAGCATAGCCTTGTTTTGAAACAAATTCTATTGGTGTTAAGCATTCTACCTGAACCAAAAGGCAAAGGATTAGAAGTATTTAAAGGAAGCAGTGATAGTGGGTTTATGAAGAGAGTCAATGACTTAATTCCCATCAGAAAGTTCTTGTGTGCATTGTACTAAAGACCTTAAAGACACACAGTATTGCACATATGGTAAAAGTATTAAAAGGCCAGAACTTGATGAGATTTTTGTGTTGGGAGGAGCTGTGTCAGTTATTTGTACTAGTATCTTTAACATTGTTTTTTTAGTAACTTTTATGTATTTTTCTAGAATATGCTTTCAAGGCCATAAACCAAGGCGGACTTACGTCTGTAGCAGTTCGTGGGAAAGATTCTGCAGTAATTGTGACACAGAAGAAAGTACCTGTAAGTAGTCTGGTTTTGAGGGGGAGGCTGGAAGGAGATGAGAAAAAAGGTGGGAGTGAGACTCTGCAACATTGATATTGTATTTACTGGTGTTGACATCTATTGCTGTTCGAATTGAATATTTCCTTATCGTTCTGCTTGTTACAAGTGCATGCTCTGTTTAGTGCTCAGTTGTACATTTCCTCGCCAAGCACTGTTAATACCAGTTTTCTCTCTAGTTGTTGAAGGGATAAAGCTAAAGTACGGAGTTGGTCCTGCTGGACTTTAGCATGCGTACGTTACTCTGGCTTGTAAGGACTGACTTGTCCGTAATCACTTTCCTGTTTTCTTTAATGTCTGCTCAGAAAATGTTATACCAACAGCACGCAGAGCCGATTTTCATGAGTGTTTCAGCACAGTGGTGATGTATTGTTGACAAAGAAGGAAAACTCTTATGTTTGAAGGACAGTGTAAAATAAGAGTTCAGGTTTTTGTATCTGTGTTCTTCAAAGGGAAGAGGACTTTGATGTTGATCATGCTCTAGCTGTCAGCCTTTTCCAGATACTGAGGTTTTTATCTTCCTCATGCTCCTATTTCTTCCTTCACCTACCTATAACAGTAAATAGTGGAGAGCCTGAAAAACAGTTTGCAGCTTTTGGGGTTTTGGTTTTTTATTTTTTTGGCTCTTCTGTAAATATCAGAGCATCCAGAATCTGTCTTTTTTGTACTTGAAGAACAGTGTTTTCTATTATTTGGTTTCTATTTCCTCTTTAGGACAAGTTACTGGATTCCAACACAGTGACTCATTTATTCAAAATTACTGAAAATATTGGCTGTGTGATGACAGGAATGACAGGTATTTAATTCACCTCTTTTTAAGTATCTGAAGTGTTTAATTTTTTTTATGTAGCTCGCCAACACATCACGTAAAACAAATAAGTGCTTTAGGAGATTTGTTCCGCTCGGTCAGGTTTTGAAGGACTCGTCTAGTTCCGATGTGTATAGTTAAAGACAATTTAAAGTTAGGCCCGGAGTTTGCATTCTCATGCAGTGCTAGGAATAAATGTGGTACATGTTCAGTGGAATTAATGTTAGTTCTTTCTGTCTAGCTGACAGCAGATCCCAGGTGCAGAGAGCCCGCTATGAGGCTGCTAACTGGAAGTACAAGTATGGCTATGATATCCCTGTGGATATGCTGTGTAAAAGAATTGCAGATATTTCTCAAGTCTATACGCAAAATGCTGAAATGAGGCCTCTTGGTTGCTGTAAGTACAGTGTCTGGAATTTTTCCTGTTTCTTGTCTAAGCTTGCAACTTCAAATATAATATAACTTCAAAATTCTCACCCATTTTCAAATTGCGCAAGATACGGATGTAACTGAAGGAGTAGGAGGGATGAATGGCTGAATGAGAGCGCAGTGCTGGAAGTCTTGAATCACAGCCGGGATTTTGCCATTGGAGCGATCAATTTAGCCTCTTCAAAACGTGTGATTTGGTTCTGGGGTCTACTCAGTTTGCAGTGCACAGTAAGGTCTGTGAATGGGAGATGCTCTTTTTACAGGTGTCTGGCTAAATACCACTGTTCAAACAGACATAAGGAGAGTACAGTTCTGCTTGAGCTGATTTTGCAGCTTTTTTTATCTAAGTGGTATGTATAGGACAAAAATCTGCATAATTTTTGCTCTTAACCATGATACATATAATATAGAGAAGTGCTTAAAAATATTTCACTTGCAAGCATTTCTACACCAGTCTTGTTTTGTAACAGCAAATGCAGCTTAAGTAAAAAAAGATGTGTGTAAAACTGTTTTTTGTAGATATTCCTGGTCATCTGTGTGTTCAGAGTTTGGGTCAGACTTGTTTTTTTCTCATACATTTGGCTGTGAGCAAATTCTAACCATACCGTTAGACTGTCCGGGAACTGAGATAAAAGACCTGATGTTTCCTCAATTACTCTTTCATTAAACATTCTGTCTGGGTTTCCTTTTGTTTGCTTGGTGGTTTGTTTGGTTTGTTTTTTTCTTCTCGTTTAAGGAGAATAGTTACAGAATTGATGAATCACTTCTGGTAATCATGGTAGGCACCAGCACTTCTCACTAAAGAAGCGACACTCAGCGTTGCACCACAGTTTCCATGATGGGGCAATTTTCCTATGCTTCTGTGCTTGTAATGTTCAGGAATGATTGTTTCTTTCTTCCCTTGGCATTTCCCATGCCTTCTTACTACTGGAAAGTGATTTATTTATTTTTTTTAAATGCATGATTGAAAATGTCTTGTTCTTAACTTTCCTTAACCTTTTTTTTGACGAGATGATGGGAAATTTTTTTCTGTTGTCGTAATAGCTGCTCAGGATCTTATCAGCTATAACTACTTGTTAAGTTACGCAAGTGTAAAGCAAAAATAATTTAAAATCTTGACCTTGTTCTGGTTTTTGGTTGTTTCTTTTTTGTTGTGTGTTAGGGGTTTTTTTTGTCTGTTTTGGTTTTTTTGCAAGTATAGCTGTAAATCTAGAAGTGTGGGTGAACACAGGTACATTTCAGTGATGTGACCAGTTTGTTACTTGAAGTCTGTCCAACTTGAAAGCACTTGGTCAAACGGTCTTCAAAGATTCAGTGTTTTGTTCTGATATTTCCACATTTCATTTTAGATTTTTTTTTTCCTCTAAAGAAAATAGGAGAAGGGATGTAATGCAGTGCTCTTCAGGATTACAGTCCAGAAATTGAAAGTTGATCTTGTAGTATTTCCATTAATTTCAACATATTTGTAAAGTCACTTTCTGGTAAAAGGCATATGTTAATAGGGCTGTTGTTTTAATGTGTTGTACAATGTACAGGAAGTGAACTGTGGCTGGGTTAACTTTCTGTCGGGATTAAACTTTCCTGTCTTTGTGGTTTCCTACACACTGAGCACGGCAAAAATGTTTCTGTGTTTAATGAGTAGCCTTCTTTGGGAATGATGGAAACATAGTTCGTGCTAAACCGAGTTGTGCACCTGGTAATGAGATGCTGGTAAGAAACAGCAAATTAGAGACAAAGACAGAATCACAACTCGAGGTATTGGACTGGTTCCCAAAAATGTACTGCTGTGCATGCACGTGTTTCACGGGAGACAAGTACCTATTCTGTTCTTCAGTTGAATGAAACTGCTAAAGTTGGGGAAAGAGATAAATTAAAAAATTTTCTCTCCAAGGTATGATTTTGATTGGTATCGATGAAGAACACGGCCCTCAGGTATACAAGTGTGATCCGGCAGGTTACTATTGTGGATTCAAGGCCACAGCTGCAGGAGTTAAACAGACAGAGTCAACCAGTTTTCTTGAAAAGAAAGTAAAGAAGAAATTTGATTGGACATACGAACAAACAGTAGAGGTAGGCCAGTGGAAACAAATAAAAATTTGTTAAAGTTGTTTTTAATGAATATGCTGTATGTAGGCTTGCAATATAGAGGAATCGAGTTGGACATTTCCTGTTTTCTTATGGTTCTGTACAGCTCCCGGAGCAAGTATAGCCATTCCAAGCAGAAAATCTTTTGAAGATATCTTGCAAGTGTTTAAATAGTCATCTAATTTGCTTTTTCAGCTTTACGTTAGCTGAAGCAGCATCTGTAATTGTAGCACTCCCGTGTAGCATCTAGCTACACAGCTGTTCTACGGAACTTCTTTTTGTGCTCAGTTATCATTTTAATAAAGCTAAAGATGTATTCCTACGACCCTGCTGCAGGGACAAGTATGAGTGAGGTTGCAAAGAGCACCTTTCAAAGTGGGTGATGATTAGGATGGAAAAAAAATGAAATAAAGCCATGATGAAATGCAGCTTTTAAAAACCGCCAATGTAATTTTGATACCAGAAGAAAAGCCCGAATGGAAGCTATGCAAGTGACATGTGCTTTGAGTAATCTTAGGCTGTCATGATGATGTGTTTCTTACTTGTCACTAATGAACCACGTTCTGTCCTTGGGACCTGGTGTTTTAGTTTGTGCGTGGTAAAAGGTTTTGGGTTTGGTGTGGTTTTTTTCTGCTACAAAAATGACATGTCCCTTTGGCTTTTGTAGATTGGGCTTTTTAGGGAGAGGACTGGAGGGGGACTGTATTCCACAACAAGCGGAAAATATTACAGACTTATCAGCTGAGGTTTTGAGGTGGAAGGAAAACTAGAAGGAAGGGTAGTTGTTAATGCTGTGTCAGTTTAAAAAAGAATGTGTTCGTGCTTTCTGTTTAATGATAGGGGTTTTTGTCATCTTTCAGACAGCAATAACATGCCTGTCTACTGTACTATCCATTGATTTCAAACCTTCAGAAATAGAAGTTGGTGTAGTTACAGTGGAAAACCCTAAATTCAGGTAAGTGATCAGTGTTGATAAAACTTGGGATGTTTCTCTGGTTATGTGAAATTAGTTTTAACTTCTTGTGTAATGGTATATGGAGAAAAAGAGACAAATGTCAGAAGTTGATGTTTTGGAGAGTTTTCTATTTGTAACTCTTCAAAATGTGTAGGGATAAAAGACGCTTAAAAAAACAGCTCAGATTTAAAATCTTTGACAAGGTTAAGGGATCCAGCAGAGAAAAGTGTTGTCTTTTTTTCTTAAGAGTATTGCTTTATGTGAGGATTAAAATGTAGTTACATCTGGTCAGGTGATTTTTCATGCTTAAAAGAACAAAAATTTTTCTTTGCACTAGTATCTGGAGTCCACTTCCAAATCATAGTTGTGAAAGCTAACACAGTAAAGTCTGGTTTATATTAGGGAATGTTTAAAATCCTTTTATAAATGGGATGTTGAAATGACTCTTGCTCATCTTGTAATTGTAGCAGCTTTTAACATCTCCAGTATATAGTTAGTAGATTATGAATTTGTATGATTTGAAATATTCTGTTTAAATTTGACAAGATTAAAAAACATCCTGGATTTAAAAATCACTGCAATGATTTGGAACTAGCTGAACTTTCACTTTCTGAGTACACTGCATTCCCACTGAATTTGAGTGCAGCGAGATTACTTGGTCAATCTTACCGAGACAACATCTGGAAATCTTCCCACTGAGGGCTATACCTCACATCACATGCAGTGTACTTGATGGCCTTCTCCCAATGTATAGCTGTGGAGGTATGGGTGAAATGTGGGAGAATAAGTTTGGGGGCTTTTTAGTTAATGCAAAAGGACCCTCTGGGTATGTCTTAGTTAAAGTTTAGGTAAGTCTGCTTGCTGCAGAGGAGTTCAGTTTCTTCTTCCTCAGTATTTCATTGCTTTTATTTTGTTTAAGAAAAAAAAAATAGAGAGGAACAGCTAAGTGGGGAATAAAAGTCCTCTGCTGCTTTAGGCTAGCTACTTGGTAGGTGGGGATTGGAGAGAGGCTTCAAACCTTTGGCTCGTACAGGTGCAGTCTTTTGAGTGCTTCCAAATGTGTTTAAAGTTGATGTGGCGATGATGGGTGGTGGTGTGTGTTCAGGACAACAGAACAGCATAGCATGTGGGAGCTGCGTTATCCCTTCTCTGCTACTGCTCAAGAGTCAAGTGCTAGCTTTCTGCCAGCCTTCATTTACTGGTCTTATCCAACCTTTCTGAAAAGGACCTAGCAAGCAGAGGGAGAAGGCTATGAAAACCTGTGTCCCCCTTGGAGTAATCATGCTAATTACCATACCTATTCTTCTCACCAGGTCTCGGCTTGCAAATATATTACTCATGAGGAATTACCTGTTCTTTTTCTACCATTTGTTACCTCTTTGCTCTACAGTGCCTCTGATTCTTCCTTTATTTTAAAAAAAAAATTGCAATGTCGGCCTGTGGCCCTGGCAGCAGGGCTTTAGAGGGATGAATGATGCATTGTATGAAACTTAGGTTGTAATATTGGAGCTTAAGGGGAAGAATCATTTAAGCTATTTAAGATTTCTTTTTGTTCTTTCAGGATTCTTACAGAAGCAGAGATTGATGTGCACCTTGTAGCTCTGGCAGAGAGAGACTAATTAGCATTCCCATTTCCATTGTCTGTGCTTCTGGCCAGGATATTTGGTGAAAAGAAAACACTTATTAACGGCTTTAGGTTATGGGTGGAAAACAATGTTCACTATATGATGTATTTTACTCTGTACAAATAAAACAGAGGTTTTTGAAATACTCGGTGTCTCTTCTTAATGTAATTTATTTAACTTCCAGTTCTGTGAATTCTCATGAAATTACTTGATGACTTTGTTTCTGTGATGATTGCTTGCCTTTTAGTTATCTTTTAGTAGAAATTTTATACTCCGCTGTATTTTTCATTTGAGCTATTTGGCTTCTAGTGTAAAGTTTTATATCAGATTATGTGGGGGATTGTGTGTCTTGAGATAATTCTTACATTTACGTGGATTCTCTTCTTCCTCTGATGTTGGAAGGCTTGTAAGATTGCTGGTTTAACTGTGGGGAAATTAAGATAATGTTAATATCTGCTCAGGTTTGTATGAGGATACAGGACAAAAGTTGAAGGAAAAAGCTTGAGCTGTGATTCCCAGTGCATTCCTTCAGACTGACATATTTGGGTTGCAGGTAGTGAATTTGACAGACATCTGCTGTAATTAAACAGCTCTGAAGCTAACTTTTATTTCGGGGAACAGACTCAATATGCAGTGTGCTTTGGGATTTTGACTGTTTGTCACCTACCTGGTTTTGAGGCTTTGGGCAGCGCCAGAAACAATGTTGGGGCTGGATGGGGCCAATAGACAAAGTTCAGCAACAAGAATGTCTCTGAGAAGCAATTCCCCTTGCTCGTCAAAGGTTCCGGATTAGGAGAAGACTCCAAAAACTGGAGTCAAGATGAAGAAACATGCATTTTTGTTTTGCTGCAATTGAAGAGGTCTCAGCCTTGGCAGTCAAAAGGTAGATGCTGAAGTTGTGAGGGAGGAGATCCTGAGGAGAAGGGGAAGATCACCAGGCACTTGTAGCTGTTTGGTAGACATGAGAGGCTTCTTGGAAGAATGCCAAGCTGATAAGACTTAGCGCCTTATCTTCATTCCTCCGCCATGCTATTGCCATATTGGCTTTAATTACTACAAAATTCTGTTTGAGATTTTTTTATTATTATTTTTGAGACCTGTTGGGAAGGCCTCATAAGTCATCAGAAGCTGGGATTGCTTATTTTTTTTCTTTTTGCTGTACAGTTAAAGCCCCTCGAATGTCTATCTCTCAAATTCATTGTAGTAAAGGAGATGCAATTCTGTGCTTGGTGGTTTTAATAAAAGACAATGCTAACCTTGCATGATAACTGAGTTGAGGAGATTCAAATGTCCTGTGAATCGTTGACTTTACAAAGCTGCTTGAATTTCCATTGGCGCCTCCAAATTTCAGCTTCCCTGTTGTTGGGTAGTGCAGAATAGATGATAAGATGAAGCCAACCTTGCTTCTGGTTTTGGGTTGGTTATCTGGGAATTCTGTGTGGTTTGGTGCAACAACTGGCAGAACAAATACTAATAGCGCATTTGGAAAGGTCTGCGTTGTTCCAAGTGACAGCCGAGTTTGTGAAACTTCCTAGCACCTTTCTTCCTCATGCTCCAGTTGTGTAACACCCTGGAATTTGAGCAGACTTAAGTCATCGTTTACTCTGCCGTAAAATAGAATCTACTGATACTTGTGTATATAAAACTTCATTAATGACTTCTTGAACAAAACAAATTTAAAGGAAGATGGTAATTGGGGAGCCATATGACTGGAGATCATTTGCATAGTATTGAGTATTAAAAAACTCCCTGCAACACCTTTAATTCTAAATTTTGGAGCTTGCGTGTGATTGTGTAACTCGGGTGGTGGTTCTGAGAGCAATGGGCATTTGTTTGTACCTTATGCTGTTGCAATGCAGAACATCCCATCTTGTGTTGAGAGATGATGAAATAAGCTGTCTACACTGGGAATGTTGCTTTTTTTGAAACAAGCAAAGTTAGAATGGCAGCAACTGAAATGCCGATTTTGCTAGTATTTTGTCCTGCAGTGAAAATTCACGGTTCTCTTTTCATACTAATGATGGGGATTTTTCTTCTTCAGTCAAAGCTTTTTGTTGTTTAAGGTAAGGCAGCTATGCAGATGGGGATGCCTGACCTCATGGGAAAAACCCCACGTACTAAACATACACGTGATCCCATTCCTCACACCCCGGAGCAGTTGGCACCCGCGACCAAACTGCACCAGCCATGGCTGGTGTGCAGCTGTACCTGGTGTCCCCTGCGGTTCCCAGCCTGGCGCTTGCAGAGGGGCTGGAGCCAGCGTGGTGGGATCCCTACGCTGCTGGTGTGGGTGGGGCTTGCCAAGGGGAGCGATACCGGCCCTGGGCTCACTCCGATGTTTGCGGTTGGTTGTGCCAGGCTGAAAACTCTGGTAGATGCAGTTACAGTGTGACTGCTTGTGCAGTGCAAGCAGTTAAGCAGGAATGGGATTAAATCCTATTTGCATACCAGAGCCCGATCAGTGTTACCTGCGAAACTCAGACTGGCTCAGCACAGCCTTGCTGCTGTGTCCGCGTTATGTTCCCATGCCCTTCAGTTGTGCTGCGGAGTGTAAGGGTGCACATGCCACGTCCGTGCGGTCAGCGCAGGTACATCCGTATTTACTGGACTCTGAAAAGCACCCAGATTTCTTACCAGCAACCCGCGGGGTGGGAGGGTGGGGGCAGAAGCAGTAACTGCATGTGTGAGACAGAAATAGCTTCACAGGGAGTCCTAACAGAAACAGCCTGTGGGTCATCAGCAGCTGCCTGTGTGTTCACCCTGCAAACAAAAGATGTTCAGGCAGGCAGTCATGAACCTCTCCAGGATTTCAGGTACTTCCAAAGTGCAACACATGGCACTGAATCAACTTGTGATGCGCAGTGCTAGACCACACCTCACTGTAACGCCTCCAGTGATGGCAGTTCAAGCACAGAGGGGTAGTGGGGGAGTGCAGGTGGAGCGAGTACATGTGGACAGATTCCAGCAGTTTTAATGACATGGGATAATATGCTGCATACTTCTCTACCTTCTTTGTCCTGTTTCTCAGTAAGCCAATGTCCAGGTGTACCAAATAAATATTTTGGTTCAGTGCACATTGTTGGAGGTAAGATGAAAGAACTGAATCTGTAGCTTGTTGGCATCTGAAAAAAAAAAAAAAGATTAGCTTTCCCCTCCTTTTTTTTTTCCTCCCTGACACAGAAGGAAAGCCTCCTGTTTCAAGGTCTGCAAAACAACAGCCCTGTCAGCTCATGAGATCGAGTTCTGTGAAGCGTATCCATGACAGTATTCATGTTTTCTTCTAGAAAAAATCCTACACTACCAGGGTAATAACAGTAGGAGCATCACTTCTCGTTTTGTAATCAGTGATTTTTTTTTTTCCAGATGGGAAGTTCTTAAATTGTCATAGCTTGTTCCAGCCGGTTCTTGGTAGTAACAATTTGTTCTGTTCTCTTGTTTTGCTGTAACTCAAACTATTTGGAAACAATGCAAGACATCCTGTAGTTCAGGGTCCATTGGAACAGTGAACTTAAACCTCTGGTGCCCAAACTAAAACAAGGATCATCACGTGCTTATGCAAAGCTGCTTAAAATAGCATCTGGATTTTGTTTGTTTATTGTGATTCTCACATTTAAAAAAATAAAAAATAAAAACAAACCACAAAAAATACCCAAAACCAAAACCCAAAACACTTTCTCCCGTCCTTTGTACTATGTACAGATAAACTTGCATTTCTTAAATGACTGTCAAAAACCTCAGTTATTAGTATTTGCTGCTCTTCACCAAGCTTTTTTTAAGCATAGCAACCTTTTCTGTAGTAGTACTCTTACCTGTGTCACCATCATCTGTAAGAATTCCGTGCTACCATGCTAAACATGGGAACTGTAATGTAATGAACTGTAAACCCGGTGAAGTCAAAATCCTGCGAACTGCATTTGGCAGAATTGAGTCATCCACACACAAGCGTGTGCTTCCCTTTTTTGGGTTAGGATTTTTCTCCTGGTCCATTATAGAACCCATCAGCCATACCTGAGCTCCCCAGCGCTGCAGATGTGCCACACGGCCTTGCTGTGCAAGTCATCATGGCTGAGCTGATGCACCCATTGAACCACAAGCCCCTGGAATAAAGTTTCCCAGCTAAGGCTTTAGCAGCGTAGTATGCAGTGCAGGTTAGGACACACAAGCCAAGCTCTAATTTTTTTGCCAGCAAATTATACCTTTTTGTTTTCTCTCCCAGAAAACTCCCTCCTGTGACGCTGATGGGCATAGAGTTGTGAACGTAAGGTATTTAATCCTTTATGGGACTCCTTAGACTGGAAAGCAATCCTCTCAAGTTAAGGAGTCAGACTTGGTATGGGATGTGGATGGGAAAACATGGCATGAATGTGCATGGTTGGGATTGCATGATCAGAAATAGGGATGCCATTCAGTGACATCTGATGTCGCTGTGATGTTTGCAGGTAGGCTTGCTCTCCTCCTTGTTTTGACCCCAGCTATGTCACCCTCTGCCTTCAGCCAGCACTTGTGCTAGTTTAGGAGCTCGTAAGGAGCCCGTCTGTCTACTAAACTGATGGAAAACATTGTTTTGATTGGTTCAGTTCTCCGTTGGATTAGCGACCTGAACCAGCTCACTGCAGGATCAAATTGGCCATAGTGCTGGTGTAAAGGAGGTAAGAGGGAAACGGGATGGCACTGCCTCTGGTTTACGCTGCTGTGGAAAGCACAGCCTGTGGAAACCACAGCCTGCATCACCAAAGGAACCGGAGTATCCAGAGATCATTATCCCCTTGACTACTCTTCCACCTAAACTTCTGTGATGGCACCTGGTCTGCCAAAGTTGTATTGGCCTCTCTCAGCAGGTGACACAAACCTTCATCAGCAGCGTCAAGACTACCCCCTTCTAGTCTGAAGAAGGTTTCCTTGGGGATGGTGCTGTTACAGCAGCTCCTCCCCAGTTCCTCTGCTCCTATACCAATTCTGTAGCCCAGCCACTTCCAGGGCTACCCAGGCAACCTGATCTGGAAACAAGCCTATGTTTTAAAAAAACTAAATTAAAAAAATCCATCCAGAGAAGTAGTGTTAACTCTGTCTAGGCACTGATTTAACCTTGATCCTGGTCCTGCAATGGTAGTACTGGCACAGGGGGCAGTGCAGGACAGGATCCACTTAAACTAGCGGTAGGAGCGGCAGTCAAAATCCTCCCTGGTAAGCAAATATTTTCCTCAGCGAGAGGATATCAGTTCTCTGAATCCCTTGAAGTCTCCTTTCTGGAATCTAAAGGCTGGCATGGCTGGCCTGGCAGGAGGTCTCAGGGCAGTGCAGCTTTGAGAAAGGTAGAACTTCCACCAAGGTGTCAAGAAAACCTGCAGCAAGTTGGCTGCCAAAGGGGACGGCCGCCTTGGATGGGGTTTTGGCGCAAGTGGGATGGGCAGCGTTTCTTTCGTTCCCTTTTCCCATCTGTGTCCCTTAAACCACTGGCAGCTGTGCATACCTTTAGGGTGTTGTGAAGAAATCTGTTTGCATTGAATGTTAACCTAGTTTCAGCTAGCAGTATTTGGAAACGCCTGGCTGACAGAAAAAAACCCAAATGTTTCTTACCTAAGGATGTGGTGAACCTTGAACATAAGCTACCAGGTTAGCTGGGTCACTCACTGCCCCCGAAAGCAAGAGCGTGTGCCCGTGAGGGCGGAGGGTTGCTGCGGAGGCTGTTAGCAGGAGGGACGGGAGAGAGAGGAGGATTCTCGGTGCTGCCCGGGAAGGCTGCCTGACTTGCCGCGAGGTAGTGGCACGTTGCCTGAACCCTCAGCCTCCAGAGGATTTCTCAGCCTGTAGCTCCTGGTTGCTCTGCCTCGTGGGTGGCTCTGCACGTGAAGTGTTTATTGACTACTTGGTATAAGGTTAGGTGACGATATTCCCTGTTCTTGTCTCCAGGAGAAATTTCCATTGCTAACCTCTCTTACCTAGTAACAAACCAAGTAAATAAAGTATAAAATAGTGTAAAATTAGCTTTGTAACTGCAAATACAGTTATATCCCTTGGGTGACAACAGTACTTACCAGGAAGTAATTTTTTTAAACTTTTTTTCCTACTTTGAGTACTTTGTACTGACACCTACATCTTTCTCACTCCAACGCAGGAAACAGACCTGCGCTCTCGTGTAGGTAGTTCAGCGGGGGACATCTGCCTGAAGTGTAGTAATGGTCCATAAATTCAAAGGCAAGAGTTACAGAGATGGGCTGCAAAATAAGTCTGGAGGTGGGCAAAAAAACCCCACAAAACCCAGATGTTGTGAATGTCCTGGCATCCAGGTGAGGGTTTTGATGGTCTCAAAAAGAGCATAAGGTTGTCCAGAAAAGGAAGGTAACAAAAAGAATTAGGGATAAGTAGGATTACAAGTGGTCTATATTAAAGGAATGAGATAGTAAAGGTCCTTCCCCTTCAATTTTAAGCGGGGGATTTATTTTATCCTTTCTTTCTCTATTAATAACTGGATTTTTCTGCCCTCTGATGCTAGACCTACCGACAACTGAAAGCACATGCAATGCATTCTGCAGGAGGTCGATTGAGAAACTGCTTCTGTTGATGAAGCACATATTTGCAAAACGGTGTTACAGCCCTTATTTCAGATGCAGATGATAGTGAGTGCATGATGCTTTCCTAGTGTGGTAGCAAATCAAAACACATACCATCACAATACATGAGCACTTGTGCTTTGTAAGAAGAATCAGCGTGTGTGGATAGGTATTTTCCGTAATCCAGCTCTGCCGGGAGCACAGAGCTTTCAAAAGGGCTGGCAAGCCCAAGGTGGGCCACAAGAGCAGAGCAGGCAAAGGGGCTTCTTTCAGCTTCTAGGCTCAGGTTCGGTACTGTGTCCAGTTTTGGGCCCCTCACCACAAGAAGGACATCGAGGCCCTGGAGCGTGTCCAGAGAAGGGCAACGAAGCTGGTGAAGGGGCTGGAGCAAAGGTCTTATGAGGAGCGGCTGAAGGAACTGGGCTTGTTTAGCCTGGAGAAGAGGAGGCTCAGGGGAGACCTTGTTGCCCTCTACAGCTACCTGAAAGGAAGTTGTGCTGAGGTGGGGGTCAGCCTCTTCTTGCAGATAACTGGCGACAGGACTAGGGGGAACGGCTGCAAGTTGTGCCAGGGAAGGTTCAGACTGGAGATGAGGAGAAATTTCTTCTCTGAAAGGGTGGTCGGGCATTGGAACGGGTTGCCCAGGGAGGTGGTGGAGTCACCGTCCCTGGGGGTGTTTAAAGAAAGGTTGGATGTGGTACTTAGCGACATGGTTTAGTGGGTAATAGGTGGTGGGGGGACGGTTGGACTAGATGATCCTGGAGGTCTCTTCCAACCTTAATGATTCGATGATTCTATTCTATGATTCATGACGTTTGGCTCTTGGCATGAACAGGCAAGGGTATGGGTCCACAGCATCTTTACCAGACCTAAGTGGGAGACAGCTGTCTTCAATCGCTGCGTGGTCCCACGCCACCCCCCATGCCAGCGACAGCGTCCATGTGATAGCAAGCTGGCCCAGCTCAGGGAGTCCATCTGGAGCAGTGCTTCTCTCATCTTCACTGCAGGATTAACTTCTGTCTGGCTCAGCTCACTGCCTCACCACACAGCTGCAGCAGCTCCCGCGCTTGTAGAAGGGAGAGGATAAGATCTTGTGGAAACTGGGAGGGTAGGACCCAGTTTAGCACAGGCTGACGTTGTGTCATCCTGTCAGAGTACAAAAAGCACACCCCTCAATTTGGTTGTGCCACGTACTGCGGGTTGCCACGGTTATATTGTTTTGGTATTTTAAATGGTTTTGAGATGGATCGTTACCTAGGAGAACAAACAGTGCAGATCACTAGCTCATGGCACTCTCCAGCAGTAAAGTACAACCCTCCAACTGTACCTCAGCCTGCCCTGCAGGTACCTCGCTCACACGCAGCCATACGAAGCTCGAAGCTCGTGAAACTCTTTGCGCACGTGCATCTCTCAGTTTTTGCGTAAAATGGGTGGTTGTAAGGGCTGGGTTTAAGAGCTGTGGTTACTGCCTGGAATTGTTCCTGCTGGTGAAAGCCTTGAGCTCCCTCCATCTGCTCCTGACAAATACTGCGGAGTTGCTGAGACAGGTTAGCTGTGCTGGCTAATACGGAGCTGTCTGCTCTCCCCTAATGTTCTGCCTCTTGATTTCCCTTCAGAAAGTTTGTTTAAAATAAAGAAAATAAAGCAAAAATCTTAAAGTACAGCTATGCCAAAAGATACGCATTTAACACAGCCCGAGTATCTGCAGTAACTGTGTACAAAACCTGGGCACTCAGCTTTGCACATCCGTTGTGCTTTAGAGCTGGGGAAAGAACCAAACCAGCGTTGTCCGCACTAAGCAGGGTCATGTGAGGATAGCCCAGCTCCAGAGGAAGCCAGCCCAGCTCCAGAGGAAGCCAGCCCAGCACCACTGTGCTCTCGCGAGCCTTGGGCCACGGGCTGTGGAAGAGAACTCAGGAGAGCGGTTAAATATAGTTGCAGCAGAACCTGCTTGGCTTGTTTCAAGCTGGATTTGTGCTTTAAAATTTTGATTAAAAATATCCTCGCGCGGTGCAGCAGGGTGGACGTGCCTCGGGCAGGCTTTGAGCGTTGCCTGCCAGCCCTGCTGCAGGCGGTTCTGCAGGGCACGGTGCTTAGCTTGCCCCCGCACGGCTGCGGCGTTGCACCTTGGGTGCCTTTGGAGGGCCCTCTGCCACGGTTAGCAGTGAGAAGTATTGCTACCCTTGTTTCTTTCCTCTTCACAATCATAAGTTACGATTATTCCAACCATTTTTTAACATGTTTAGAGAGTGTTTTCATGCAAACCAACCAACTTCTATAAACTGCTCTTGTTTTCAGGTATGTTTAAAATCTCTTAGGCCCAGGACACAGGCATGCTTTTTGATCTGACAGAAGGGATCAGTGTTCTTTTTTTGATACAAAAATGACAAGTTTTGCAGGAAGTGAGTTACACAATACCAGGATAAGGATAGTTTGAAATTCATCCAGTCAGTGCTTGTCCTAGTCCTGTCCCCTCCAACTTCCACACACTTAGCAGTTACTTACTTTTCTACTAAACTGTAAAGAGCAGAAAGATTTCAAGGCAATTTTCCCCACCCCCAGCTGCTGGGAGGCCCACCCTGAAAGAAGCAGTGAAAACCTGGGCTTGTTTTTGTTGGTACCACACCTTCAGCACAGGGCTCCACCCTGGAGGGAATTCCCACGCTCGGTAATTGCACTGCAGCATGGCCAAATATTCAACAAGCCCGGGACTGAACTTCACTGCAGATCCTGTAAAGAAAGTAGAAATTCTATATGAATGTGCACGGCCTCTTCAGAGTCCTTTCCCCCTCTGAAGTTTTTCTCTGCTAGTGCCTTTGTATCTCCTGCAGCTGAGCCAAGCGGTGTCTGCCCAGTGCAGAGAGATACCGTCGTCTTTGCAGCTGGTGCAGTGTGGTTTTTCCTTTTTTCTTTTTTTTTTTTTTTAAACAAACAGGAATAATGTGTTTTCGTCTACGAAGACTAGAGCAGTCTGGTCTATGCGTTTATCTCTTGTGGTCAGATGGGCAGTGACGTCTTTCCACCTAGGGGCTACAGGTCAAACCTAATTGTGGTTCAAATACTACAATGCAGATAATGGCCTCAGGGCAAAACTCCCTGCTGGCTTAGCTCCTGCATCTGAGGGCTTCAGTCTGGGGGGTGGCCTCTTCACCAAGCTTTGTAAAAAGGCCTGCTAGGACCAAATTAAAAGGCAAATTAGAGTCAGAGGGTGTGAGCGGCGAGGTGTTGCAGGCTGCGTGGGGACAGTGCAGCTTATCTGTGCCCAGGCACGTACACACCCCACCCCGCAGTCCCCTCCGTGCCATGGAGCACAACACACTCCTGCCTCCTGCAGGGACCTGGGATGGGAGGGCACTCAACAATCCCAGCTGCCTGGCAGGACCGGAGATGCTGGGAAGGACTGGTGGGTGTGATGCTCGCTGCTGGGGACAGGACATGGGTGTGAACGGAGCTCGTGGGTCAGTCCCACCTTCCCCGGGGTCACGCGTCCGTCCTAGCCCTGCCAGCAGCGTTTTGTGGTGTCAGCAGGTCCACCAGTAGATGAGGCAGGAGGTCATTTCTGCGCTTTGTGTGTGTCACACAGCTTGCAGAGTCCCACCTGGTTTGCATGGGCCTGGTGGGTGATTGCTGTGGGCTGCCTGGGGTGGGGAAACTGCCCCAGCTTCAGCTTGGGGTCTGAGTTACTGGCTTAGCAAGGAGAAGTTAAGGCACCAAAACCCCCTCCTGGTTCCCTTGTTCCCAGACTTCTCCTCCATTCAAAAGTACTGTGTATGAAGGCAGCGAGGCAGTCTGGGAAACCCCTGTCTTGCACAGTTTCCTTCCTTTTTTCTCCTTCCTAAAATGCAGTGGCTTCGTCATTACACAACCACACAGTGTCCTCTGAGCAAGGAAAGGAGAGCATGCGCCAGCGTCCCAGCCAGAGCGAGCACTCGCTGCTGCTCCATTCATGACAGTCTCTGCAGACTCACCTCCCCAGGAGACCCTTCTGGTATGAGGAGGAGGGAAGGATCCTCCTTTTATCCCCAACCATTTTGTCAGGAGAACAGATGGTGCCTCCAGGCGCAGGCAGCTTTTAAAACCCACAAACTTTCTTTTTGGCCAAAATGTTCCTGATTTTAAGCAAATAAGAAGCAAGGGGAAACAAACTCGACATGCAAGCGGAGGAGAAGAGGTGCTGTACGGCAACCAGTTACAAAGTTTTTAACTTCAGTAAAAATATGGTTTTCAAAAGAGGAAAATCCCTTGAAATCCCTCAAGCTACAGGGTGTGGAGAATTAGGGGCTATGAACAATGGGATTACAAGCCTTGGTTCTCCTGCCCCTGCTATCAGCAGGACAGGGCCCAGGCGTCACCATGGACTGCATGCAATAGTTCACCCTGGTGAAGTGCATTTGCTCCTCCTCTGGAGGTCAGGGATTATTTACTAGATGCTGAAGGGAAGCTGGTGTGGCCACAGTGCTGGTTACCTTCCTCTAGAAATCCCCCTGAGCAGAAGCTGAGTAAGCTGAACTGGTGGATGCTGAGGCCAGAGCAGCTCTTTCCTCCTAAAGCAGCTGTTGGTACATATGACAAACCAAAAGGGAAAAAGAAAAGGCAAAAAAAAAATAATAAAAACAAACAACGAAGTAAAAACCCCATGGAGAACAGGAAGGGAGGGAAAATGTGCCCAGGGAGATGTTCTGTCACTGCATAGGTCTCTTGCTGTGTTCAGCTGCAAGGGAAAGCTGGCTGAAAAAATGGGAGGAATGTGCCTTTTTTTCACATAAGCACTGCGGCATGTCCACCCCGCAGTTCCTGTGGGGCTGGTTTTCATGCTAGCCAGTATGACTTTCAGATGTGTGTGTTTTCCTCCCCAGTCCTGCAGGCTTGCTGGAAACATCCTCAAGCGTTTCCTCCTCCGAGCAAATGATCAGCAGGAGTGGGGGAGACCCCAAGTGACACAAGCGTCTCGACTAGTGGACCAAAACTTCTGCTTCTGCATTGCTTCAGAGCAGCAGGGTGCTGCAGGGGGGTTAGGGGGGCCTAGGGTGGGGAATACAACTGGCCTTCCGATCAGCGTGTGGCACTCTGAGTCTGTACACTCAGTGGAAATCAGGCCCTGACAGTGTTTTCCGCTCGAATCGCTATGGAAGTGGGAGAGAAGAACTCTAGGGAAATTGGTATTAACCAGAAAATGGCATAAAGCACCTTACGTACCCTATTGTGCTGTGCGGGATTTCCCCCTCACCTGCCTGGCGACCCCTCGGCGCAGTGAGCCACAGGAGCATCCCTGCCCCATACGGGCAGCTCGGTCCTGGCTTGGACCCGAGGGTGATGGAGAACACTGCCTGCCCGCGTTAGGGAAGTGAGAAATGCTTTAATGAGACCTATCAGGTGTGCGCTGTGTTTGCTTTGGTCTGGGTGATTCCCCGGAAAACCACAGTCCAGGCCAAACGGGCGGCTCAGTGCCGGTGCTGGCGTAGCTCCGCTGCCGCAGCCTTCTACGGGAGCCGTAACAGCAACCTCTCCCCGTAACAGCAACCTCTCCCCGACTCCTGCAGGACCCAGGCGCCCCTAAAGGAACAAGAGAGTGCGAGACAGAAAGACCGTCCTCCCGCCCACCCCAAGCCCACCAGAAAGCCCTACCTTCTCCCCAGCGTGTCCCATCAGGGACTCTCCCTGAGGGGCATGGAAAAGCGTCTTCCTTCTAAACCCGGGAACAGGAGTTTGTCTTTGCAAGTTTCCACAACAAGCGCTGCGCTTTCTGAGCAAAAACACTGAAAAAAATCATGCGTGGCACACCCATTTGCACTGAAACCCAGTATATCCAACTAGGAATTGCATCGGCTTCATCCAGAGGTAATTTTGCTTTGAGGATAGCGATTTCAGGCCATGTTGCACCCATCTCTCTCTGCCCTGATCTGCTTCAGCCTCCTGACAATTGTCTTCCCCCATTGCTCAGAGTTTCTGCAAATTTCTGTGTTCCTGCCCCCATCCCTGGCCCTCGCTGAGAAGTTTTCCTGAGTTCTCACAGACGTTGTGGGTAACATCATATAGTTACCATCCAAACCAGGGTTTGTCTCGCCGCCCCAAGGCAATCCCACACTGGCATCTGCTTTTTGCTCCTCCAAAGTGGGATCCTCTCCCACTTCAGGGTTTGGATCTTTCCTTTCACAGGCCTTCTGCAGTGCCTGTGCTCTGTCAGCACGTCACCAGTTACAGCGACATCAAGGCAAATCCACCCTGTAGCTCTCTGCCTTCTAAGGAAATAGAAGGGCACTGATAGCTCAGCTACAACGTAAAGCATCCATGAAGCAGAGAAGAAAGATCAGCTGAAGCACGTCTTGCTGGCTTCACTAATTAGAGTGGAAGTGGTGAAACCCTCCTTGATGAGTGGCAGCAGGTTATGAGACCTGAGTCACCAAGACACTTATCTGTCAGCAGGTGATTTGGGAAATGTCAGCCATCTCTCAGAGGACCCGCGTGTGTGATGGCACGTGCCACTCACGCTGCTGATGTTCAAAGGGATCGGATTTAACTGAGCACGTTACTGAGGAGACAGAGGGTGGCCGTCACACCACGACTAACACAAGTGAAGGGAGTCCTGCAGTATGGATACTTTTACTTTCCGCCTTGGTTTTGTTTATACAGGCTGGGTGTAGGCAGGAACCCCACCAAAACAAGTTTGCAGAAGGAACATTTCATTTGTGGAAGGAACCTGGAATTTCCCAAGGTGAGAGCAGCAGGTTTAACTGATTGCATTTCCATCGAGCAGCTGGCACCCTTTCCAGCGCCCCACCTCAGCCTCCCCCAGCCTCCTGGCCGGCTGAGAAGGGCTCCAGCTCCTCTGGTTGATGGCCAGCCCTGGGGCTCAATGCCCATCGACCTGGTGCCAGGCCTGTTTTTAAGCTGTGGCCTCATACGTGACCAGAGGCAACACCTGCATACCAGATCAGCCACGCCACTCGTCTCCTCTCCTCCCTGATGCACAGCGGTCCGGAGGGCTGCAGGGACTGGAGTTTGATGCTGCTAGTCACCATGGTGAAGCACTGAGAACCAGTGGACTCTGCTAATTTTCCTATTTCAGTAGGGCAGACACTTAGTCCTACAAGTCTCCATTTTGCCTGGCAGTTTCTCATGGCAGCCCCATCTCCCAGAATGTCCAAAATCCATTTCCTCGATGCTCCCCTGGCCTTGGCTGCTCCCTTGAGGGGGACCCTCTCCTACCTCCAACCTGTTCTGTGCTCCCAGGTGCCTGCAGGCAGCCCTACCAGCTTCTCCTGCTCATTCCTGTGATAAGTCTTCAGGCCCCTCTCTGTCTTCTTAGACAGAAAGTGCACAAACTTCACCTCTCCATTCCTCTGGGCTCCACAAAAGGCTCTTTGCCTGCAGCTTGGGAGGGGTGCTGCTGCTGCCCATCCTGGCAATTTGGTGCATTTCTAGGAGGGGTTTCCTGCATGCACTGGATCACAAGGACTTTGCTTCCTCTGTACCCAGCTCTGGAAGAGGTTTTCAGAATCCCTGCTCTCACCTACCCCTCCCCCTGGAGTTGCTCCCCCTCAGATGGCTGGTGGATTAATTAGAGTGCAGTTCCCTGTGTTTGCTTCGGGCAAAATTATATAGGTTAAACTTGTCTAAGCCACCCTGGCTGGTTCTGTCTGAGCTGAACCAGGGCAAAGCTTGTGCAACCCTCTCTGCCGGCTGCGATGCGGGTGCTGCAGTGGCCAGGCAGACCTGGGCCACCAGCAAAGCTCAGGCTGAAGTAAGCCCTGTCCTGGCATTGCACTTCTCCACGAGGAGCCAAAAACAACAAACCAGCCCTGTGCTAAACAGAGCCGCTGGTCAGCTGGAAACACTGAGACAGGTTCTGCCTGAAGATCTGCCTCCCCTAACACCCAGCCTCCTGGCTCAGCTGGGGCTGGCTGTTTCCTGGGGTCTGGCATGAACACTGCTGCCCTTTCGCAGCCATAGTCTTTCCGTTGAACATAATAAACTTCTAGCTAGGGCACCCACCTGAGAAATGAGTTTCTTGCCTCTCAACCCAAGGGCAGCCAGGCACATCTCCATGGAAGATGAGCCCCGGCCCCTTGGCAGGAGAGCGAGTGAGAAGAGAAGACACAACGCCTCCTTTCCTTCCCCAATGCCAGGGATTCAGGGCAGTGGCATAGGGTCAGGAACAGAGTGTGCAAGAGCGTGGGATTAGTTTGCTTGGCTGGGAGGACGGGAAGATCTAGCAGTGCTTCCTCCCAGGAGGGTGCATGTGATGCCCACTGATGGGTGCTCAGGTGAGGCACGCACCCAGGCAGACCTCCAGCTGCTCGGTGACTTCCAGGCCAAGCAGAAGGAAGCCACTCGTGAGACTGTACACATTGCAGGAGACAGGGAGCTGCCAAGCGCAGGATTTCCAGATGGTGGGTTTGGATGCAGGCTTTGACAGCTTACCAGCATCCTGATTTAGGGTCTTAAATCTCTTCTGGGATCCACACCCAAGTGCTGATTTCTGCTATGCTGCTGGGGAACAAGTAGTTTTTCCTGAAGCTGGGATGTAATAGCTGCTGTATTTCTGGAGCACTTCAGGTTACAGTTCTGTAGACCCTGCAGCATCAGCTCCAGCTGGGACTGGACTGTACAGCTCTTAATTCTCCTGCTGCTGAGTAGTTAAGACAGTCACTGACAGGGGCAGAAGCATCTCTCTGCACAGGTCTGCACTACTTGTTGCCTAGGAGCCCAAGCTATGGCGAGGTTATACCACAGCATTTCTAGCATTGGTCATAGCTGAAGACAACACACGGGACTGGAAAGGCCTCTGGGTTGGGGATTGTGGTGGCCTTATTAAGTGTCAAGCGCAGCCTGTTGCTCAACAAGCTGTTTTCTTCATGTAACCCAGTGTCCCTGCCACAGCTTGAAATAGCCTCGCTAGCAAATAAATTGCAGTGAGATGAGCAACGAGAGCAGCTCCCTCGGTGGCTCTGCATGTGCCCAAGGCAGACCATCCCTGGCATAAATTATGGGTTTGCTCAACTCCGAAGACAAGGCCTCTGTTTTGCAGTACAAGTATAAGAAAACATGAGCTCAGATTGCCCCGAGCACAGCTTTGATTCTCACGTTGCGCAAGCGCGTGCAGCTACTGCAGTGCCTGCCAGAGAGACGTGCTGGGGCTGACGGAGAAGAGCGACCTTGGAAACTGTCATAACGCCCTGCATGCTGAGGATGTTGCTGCAAAATCGCCTGCTGGGCGCTTCCCTGCTCATGTAACATCTGGCACTGCCTTCCTGCAGAGCTGTCTCTGGTGGCCAATGAGGTTGCCAGCTCCTGCGGCAAAGCTTCTAGGGGTGGACTTGTTTATCCCCTTCAAGCTGCTAAATCCTATCAAACAAAACTCAAGAGTTCAGTGAGCTGAGAAACCTACTTTGCCTGGAAGCTTGTGTGACTGGAGCACTGGCTGTCAGAAGCCAGGGCTGGCAGCTCCAGCATGGTAGTGGGCTGGGAGAAATAGGGAGAGCATTGGGATGGAAACAGCAAAGGCAAAGCCTGGGAGCTGTGTCTCCTTGTAGGTAGCTCTGCAGCCTGGGTGGGTGCCTGCCTCCAAGCACTGACGTTATGACGTGGCTGGAGCGTGTCCCTACAGGTGTCCTGCCAAGAGCTGGAACTAGGTTGATGGCCAGTGGTTTAGGGAGGTGACTTCATTCGCATGATAGAAAGGTTTGGGGGCAGGAGGGCTTTCCAGCTTTACATGTCGTTTGAGTTTGGATGGCTGCAAACTTGTGGCAACAGAAAAGCAAGCTGTACCAAAATTAATGACAAGCTATTCCATGTGCAGCCCTGGCTGCTGGATTAGTGGCAAGTTTCTGTGCAAACCAGGGCTCACACCAGCCAGGAATGCTAACAGCCTGCCGGCACGTGTGCACGGGCACGTGGCAGGGCCAACGCGGCAGGGCATAGCTCCGTCCTTGGTGAGCGATCTGCAAGAGACGCTGACGCTGACCTTTTCCCTGGAGGACATCTGCTGAGCACAGCCCTGTTACCCCATATCTGCAGCCTCCCTCGACGTGCTCACTTTTCACCGTCAGAAATTCTGTCTGTGCTGAAGCTGGGAACTTTGGCTGGCTGACGTCGAGCAACCCCAGCAAAACAGCAGCTGTGACCAGTCACCTCACTGTTTGGAAATCCTGGACTCTCGATTGCACAAGTGCAGCTGAAGTGCCCTGGCTGTACTGCGCAGATCGTCCCCTCGTGAGCCGGAGATCCCGCATGTGCAACCTGCTGAGCTTACCGCATGCACGCAGCTTCTCTCAGCGCCGGCGCCTGTATTTCAGGCCAGGAAACCCCAAACAGAGATAGGGCAACCCCTCCCTACCCAAACAGCTTGCTGGGATTTCGCCCTAGCAACACACCGGGAGTTTTTTTGCAGCAAACCATGGCCCAGCTTGCTTGCGAGGAGCTGCGTGCTTTTCCTCGCTGCAGAGCCCAAGCCTGCGGCTGGGGCCCGGCTGTTCGGGGCAGCTCGCAGAGGCAGGCCCTGCAGGGCGCCTGGCTGCAGAGGCAAGGGCTGCAGCTCGCGGCTGCTGTGGCAGGGTGCCACGGCTGATGCGCTGGCCTGCCCGCCCCAGGAGATCTCAGCGTTTAGTCGGGCAGGAGCAGGCTGAAGCGGTGGAGGGAGTGTTGGCATGGAGTTCAGCTCCTGGCTCTTTAGCTGAGTGTTACCTAAACCTTGCTCGAAGCACGTCAAGATAAAAAATGCTGGATTCTTCTAGCAAAGATAGCTATTCCTCTCCTGAAGGGCTGCACCCCTGGGGAGTTGTGGTTATACATTTTTCCAGTAGAAGAGAGAGGGGGCAAAATATTCCAGCTGTTTCCTCCCTCCCTCCCTCCTGTGCAGAGAGGGTTTCTGCTACGCAGTATTACTGTGCCACAGAGCAAGCCTTGCTTCCCGCCACGGGAAAGGGACAGTCTGCAGAGCACCGGGCTGTCCTGGGGTACACTCCTTTCTGCATGCCTCAGAGCAGGGGGACAAAAGGAGAGGCCACGGAGAGCACTTTTCACAGTCCAGCTCTGCCGTGACCTCTGGCCGTGATTCACCTCCTTCTCCCCGCCGAGCGGGCCAGCCTGAGGCTGGCAGTGCACCTCTGACCTTGGCATTCCCCTCTGCTTGCGCAGGCAGCTCCTTGCTCCCTGTCCTGGGCACCGGACGTCCTCAGTGGACTCCGGCAAGCAGGCAGGCTTGTAAAAGTGAGGCAATGCAATGCCCATCATTGCCACGCTTACGCTTTTCCAAGAAGCCGGTCTTTTATCTCCCAGCACTGCATCTCACTGCCCGGTACACACAGAAAAGCCCTCTGTAGGGGGGAACTGGCTTGTTTGGAAAATACCCTGCAATTCGCTCTGCCAGCTGGTCCTGGAACACAGCTCTGCGTGGCTCTGCACTTGCGGAGATGTGGTAAACAAATCTCCAAGGAGTAGCTTGAAAGAGAGACAGGCTTTTTCAGCAGATACAGCTAAGGGCAGGGAAGGAGCAGGCAGCAGGGACCCAAGATGGGAAGGAAACAGGAAGACCTGTCACTGCCTTATGCGTTTTACTCTCAGAGTGGCAGCTGTCTTCTCTATTTCCCTTAAAAGAAAGAAAAGGCAAAGATGATTCACGTCCCATTCCCCAGCTCAGCCTTGAAGTAGCTTTAGTGTGACTAAGGTCCTTGCTGCATCATTTCTTTCTCCATCTGATGCTGAGAAGGTGGTAGCAGGGCAGGCTGTGATTAAGTGGAATTTCTTAATGTTGAAAGATGTTTGAGAATGGTCCCGGTGATTAATAAAATTACTTGAGGGGCCATAGGAAAATCTGATCCCATGAATTTATTTCTGAAGAGCGCGAACCTTTTGAAAGTCCTATGTGTGAAAGCTTAGAGAACAGCATTTGCATAGAGTGCCTCTGCCAGCAGGGCTGAGCAAAGGTGAAACCCGCCAGCACAGCAGGGCCTCCCACCAGCAAGAAATCCTCCTGAATTTCCACGTAGCTCTGATTACTGGAGTCCACGGCCTTCTGCCTTACCTTACTGCACATCCCTGAAGGAAGCCTGCTAATTTAGTAGAGCCTAAAGCACCCGAGGGAGGTCCAAATCTTGGCTATGCCAGCAGACATCAAAGTGGGTAGTTTGCAGCTGGAAGCACCAACTGCTTTCGCACCGTAGGTGCTGGTTTTACCAGTTCGTATTCCTTGTGGCTCCGCAGAGGAGGGGACTGGTAGCACACACTCTCCAGACAGCTCTGCAGGCACCTATCCCTGGGGAGCTTACAGCCCGAAGCTGGGCAGAGGTGCTGCGGGCCAGAAGCCCGCTGTGGGCTGTGACTCTATGTCCCACGGCAGCATTTTGTGTCTACTGGCTTGCGGTGCCCTAAGATGTACACGTAGCCTGCCTTGCGAGGAGCTGCAGAGCTGCAGGGGGTGGCGGTGGCTTTGCCCCAGGCAGACACATGGTGAGCAGCAGAGATGGAGCCAGCCCCAGCCTTTGCCAGCCCGTGCCACTGTTGTTACCAGAAGGTGGTTTTCAGGAGAGGTGGTGTTTTACTTTCTCAGCGTCCTGGGTGCTGTTAAGGGCTGAGCCCTCCTATGCTGCAGCATAAACCACTGACTATCTGTACCTCAGTTTTCCCCTCTGGGGACTTACACCATATGTACTACAAGTATTTTGAGAGGCTGATACCACATTCGGTCAGGCTCACTGCTGTTACTGCGATTCCTAATTTAAATTGCTGGCTGTTTGCTAGCAAAAACATTTCCTTCCCTCCACCTCATCCCTTTGGTATTGATCAGCCTGTTCTGCCCTGGCTTCTTGCAGGGAGGTTTCCTCCCGGGACGTCCGCAGCCCTGGCTGGCAGATGCTGGAAGCACACAGCTCTCGCAGAGGCCCCTCCAGGGGACTCTCAAAACCGCGCCAGCAGTGTATCTGACATCGCACATGAGATCTGTGAGGTGCTGTGCAGGGACAGAGGGCCCAACACATTGCCAGTTAGCAAAATGCTCTGGGTTTGTGCAGGAGCAAGTTCACTAGGTGCATGATTACAGCCGTGCAAGAAATAATTTAGCTGTCAGCAGTAAGACGGAGAGAAGACACCAATGTAGCTGCCGCGCTACATCTGAGAATCATCCCGTCTGCAGCTCAATGCAGCTCATGCTGCACGCACACACTTCAAATCATTTCCTCTTTCTTCTACATTTCTTGTAATGCCGAAGGCAGCCGTGCGTGTCGAGCTCTCACTTTTAAGAGCAGACCTTCAGTACATATTTCGATCACGTCTGAGTAGGAGCCAAAAAAAAACCCCAACCCCAACTGATGTTGTTGGGGTAAAGGGACTGACTTCCCAGCCAGGAGAGGAGTCAGTCACTGCAGCGAGATCCATGCCAATTACGGCACAACCACACAGCTCCCTTATCCCTGTGCTCAGGAACCGCGGAGCTGGGCAGGTTTCCTGCTGAGGCCTTGATGTCTTGCAGATATTTGGATTTACCATCACTGCCTCTTTCTCTCACCACTGCTTCATAAAAAATGGGTAAAATGAAATCCCATGCAAAGCAGCTCAGCCAGCTTGCACTTTACTTTCTGAAGGGCTCTGCTCCTGGAGGCTCAGTTCAGAGGTGGTGAGCTCCCGATTGCTTCACAGAGCTTGAAAGCACATGGTGCCTCTCTGCTTTAACCCTTTAACGGGTGACATCTGCAGTGCTTGCTCTCATTTTAAAGCTGTCTGTGATGTCAGGAGCACTTGTGCCCAACAGCCGGTCCTGGACAGGGACCGAGCTGCCGCCAGGAGCAAACCGCAAGTGCTTTGCGTGTGAGACAGCACTGCTCTTCGGGCTAAGTGATGATGAAACGTGATAAAAAAAGTCTGCCCTATCATTAGGGCACACTTACCTTTTAGTTCATCCTTAAAAACCCCCTTTGCGATGGGGTCCAGCAGTGCTGCATCCTTCTTCACCTCTGTGCTGGGCCAGGGTCACATCCAGCCTGGGGCAAAAGTTCTGGTCTCCCTGCAGTGCCAGCGGGCTGACGTGGGGGAAGGAGCACCGAGGGACAGGATTGCTTGTGCTGTGCCAGCACCCTGCGCTGCAGCAGCATCTTCACCAACACAACATTTGCCTTCGCACCCCAATTTGGGCGAGAGGCTTGCTGCCGCCTAAGGGGAGGCTGCTCTCAAATTTCCTTGCTGTCCTCAGAGACAGGACTCAGATGCTCTGGGGACTGGAGATGAAGATGGTATTTCACATGCCAGTAAGCAAAATGATTAGTAAGGCTACCCTAAGCTGTATTCATCCTGTGCTTACAAGGAATATGCAGTTTCTATTGACAGCATTCAAGGGCCCAGCTGTAAACTCAGTGAAGCAGAACGGCTGCAGAGATAACATTTTTCTTATGGTGATGTGGAGAAGCCATGTGCGGTGGCATTTCGTGATGAATGTGCTTCAGCGCAATGGACTTGCCTCCAGGAAGAGGACACACCGAGCTGTGCTTGCTGTATTGCTGAATGAAAGCATCTGCGTGGGAAATACCTAACACTCCCTGGGTCATGTGCGTTGGCTTCACGCCTTGGCTTGAATCAGTCTCCAGACATGATCTAAGTCATGGGCAAAATGTCCGGCAGCAGGACACCGGTTGGTGTCAGAAAAGCCGTACGCTTGTCACGGATTGACTTGCAGCCCCAAAACTTTCAGCACGAGATTTCCCTCAGGATCAGTTTTGAAAATACCACCTCCCGTGAGCTGAGTTTTCTTCTCAGTGTATTTAGAGCAGCGGAAAGATGGAGTCAATGGGTCGGGGACTAGGATGTACACCTGTGAGGGGGGTGGGTGCTGTGATGGCGAGAGGCAGCCAAGCAGACCTGATGGAAGGCTGCTAGCTGTAAGGCTAACTGAAGACTTGTCCCTACACAAGCACGAGGACTTTAATAGTTATTATTTAGACGTAAATTGGATGCAAATTTGGGGGTTGGCTTTTCAGAGACGTAAGCCCCAGGTCAAAGGTATGCCAAATTCACATGACTCAGAGCAGTGTGAGAGGAAATTCTGCTATGTCGCAAGCACAAAAGCTTAGGAGAAAAAATTTTTCAGGTGAGTGAGAAAACAAACACCTAAACTTTCCAATGAGTAAGAAAAAACAAAATAAATTCCTGTTTTCTGAGTCTACAGAAGTAATCTGTTTCAGTTGGGAAGTTCTCAATACGATTTTCATCATACGATTTTTTCAAACAATGTATTGTTTCTAACTGAAACAAAGAAGAGCAAAACATTTCCTGTGCAAAATGGAAAAAAATGGCTGTTTTGAATTATTCCACTTGTTCTTAAATGCAAAGCAGAAAATTTGGAGATACTGGCACTCATTCTCAGGATGCTATGGTGCAGCTGGGCTCACACCTTCAGCATACACAAATCTTTGGGAGAAATGTCTGTAGTCCTACTTGTGGCACGGAGCTGCCGTGTGCTCTGCTCAGATGCTCTTCTCTAATTTTGTGCAGTGCATGGATACAGCTCAGTCCTCTTGTCTTCTGCCCCTCAGCACGGCTTCCCAGAATACCGCACTTAGGAAGGCTTGGCCATGCCACCATGTGCCTGGAACTGCTCATGGAAGTAAGCTAACTGCTAAGTAACCAGGTGGTTTCCCTTTCCCACTTTGCTTGGACTTCTCTGAAAAAGGAAATGAAGAGTTATCAGTTCCGTACTCCACAAGCCCCTCAGGTACAGGAGCAGCTCACAGAGGGAAGCGGGTGATGGGATCACCTTGGGAGTCAGCTGCATGGAGAAGGGAAACTGCCATCACCCAGAGGCAGAAGGCAATCCTGGCCAGAAGTCCCGGCCTTTCCTGGACCTGCTCACCTCCCTTCCCCTGGGACAGAGCCAGAGGGGAGGCTGCAGTGGGGAAAGCTTAAGCATTTCTGTGTGAAAAGTGCTACCGCTGCACTGTGAGGGGGACAGGACCACCTCAGCAGTGGACCTGGGGGACCTGCTGGACCCATGTCTGCTGCCGGTGGTGTCTCAGCTAGCTTTCGCACCCCAGTGGCACTGCTGCCATTTTTGCCTCTGCCTTCTTGCCATTTCCCAGCTGTTGAACACGTCCTCGTGCTGTTTGATCGCCTGTTCAAACCCGGGTGACGGCAGGCGAAGCCAGCCCGCCAGCCTCCTGCAGCCCTGCTGGCTAACCCCGTTTCTACTTGATTATTTCAGCTTCCACAGGTTTGGGCTCTGTCCTGCGAGAGTGATTGCCAAGGCAGGAGATGTGGCAGTTTGCGAGCTTTCCCTCGCCGCGGTGGGGCAGTCCGGCAGCTCGGCACCCGGCGTCTCAGCCTGCTGCTGCTGGGGTTCAGGGCTGCAAGGATGGGAGCAGGGAGAAGTCTGGAACAGATGGGCAGGCAAGGCGATATTGGACGTTTTACTACAGCTCAGGAAATGTCATAGGCTGTTCAAGGGGAGGTGGAGGTCAAGTGTGCTCTGGGCGAGTGGGTGGTGTGAATCCCCCTCCTTGAGAGGGTTTTCCCCAAGCCACATTTGGCACAGCCCCAGGTAAGGAGCCTCCATTCAGCTTCGGGGAGGGCTTGTTTATTTTGCTGGGGCAAAATGTCTCAGAGAAGCTGCTGCCAGGAGTCAGATCTAAGTTTTCAGATGAAATCCAGAAACATCAGCCTTGACGCACGCCGGAATGGAAACCCATCAGCTTAGAAAAAAATGAAAGAAGAGGGTGGTTTCGTTCTGCGTGCGGCGCAGGCCGGGCAGCCATCCTTAGGAGCTCTCAGTCCTTCTCAGCTCAGCACACACGCAGAGCTTTGACTGAGACATGGCGTGTCCTTTTTCCACGCAGAGAGGAAAAACATCAGGCGGGTCCTCCCACGCTGCGTGAGCGAACACCGCAGGCTCTCCTTTAACCCTGGTCACTGCTCCTCCAGGGAGGCTGTGTCTCGCTCGACCCCGGGCACTCGCTGGCGCAGGCAAGGAGCATTGCTGTAGCAGAGCAGCAGCACTCACAGAGCTCTTCTGTAGGGCCTTGGGAAAACCCCTCCTCCAAGCTACTGAAATCCAGGGGTAATAATTAACCAAGTGCTGCAGTGCAATTGTGGCCATGTGCCCTTCACGGGGTGCATGTGTGTTAAAAATATTTGTGTTTTAATGCTCTTTCTTGCAGCACTTTGCACTCGTTTGCTTGTATTTTGCTTTCAGCTGGAGGAATGAAGAGCTTCCCTTGAAAGGCATGCAGGAAGACGAATCTTAATTAGCTAAAACTGGGAAAGGGAAAAAGATTTAAATTAAAGGGGTGCAGGCCTGTTCCCTTCAGAGCAGGGAAGCCCCTGGGGCTGGTGGTGGGCAGGCAGGAGGGGCAGTGGAGCCTGGTGCCATGGTTTGTGCCAGCTGTAAAGGGGTAAAACTGCAGAAAGGAGTGAGCGGGGAAAACCCCAGCTCTCTTCTGACAGGGACTGGAAAGTCCTGTTTGGAAAATTGAAGGAGACAGTCCTGGGAAAATCTGAGTGCTGGAGCAAGGGGATGGAGCACAGACCAACATTCAGGGTGTTGAGGAGAGTTTCTGTTCCAACCCCTCTGGACTTCAGCTTCTGACAGCACGGTCTGATAAATACATCGGTGTTTAAAGGGAGCCTTTTGGCCCTGATGTCAATGCTTCGAAGAGCTGTCTGAAGGGACGGGGAGGGATCAGAGCTGCGAGAGTCGCTTGCTGGAGATGGGGAGAGGCTGTGCAGCGGCCATCCCGGGAGCATTTGCTGTCCTGGCTGGCATGAGGGACAGGATGTTCCTGCTCCCTTGTCCCTTGGGATCCCACGCAGCTCTCGCTCTCCAGCAAAGTGCCAGCAATGCTGGAAAAGCCCTTCCTCCACCCTCCTGAAGCGAGGGTGGGCTTTTGTCCAGGGAGAGGGTCCTCCCTCCCATCCCTGCACTCCGTTCTGCAATTCTTTCTTCTAGGAACAACCAGATGCTTAATTATTTCCACAGTTCAGCTTCTGCAGAAAAGTGATCTGTCCTGGGCCCCTGCCTGGTCCAGAGTCCACTATCATTGAAGACTTTCCATTAAAACAAGTCACAAATGATACTTGTTGTCCTCCTCGGAGATGACGGTGTCTTTCCTCAGGTTTTGTTGCAGGTTCCACCTTTTCCTGTCCTCACTCAACCACTTTGTTCATCCAAATCTGAACTGAAGCTGGGAGGCAAAGCCAGCAGCAGTGGGCCTGCCACTTTTGGGGATAGATTAAGGGTCCTGGTGGCCTCGCTGCCTTCTGGGGCCTCATGTCCTGCTGGGGCAGGCAGGCAGATGTATCCAGCAGCTTGATGCAGGGTGCGTGGTTGGCAAACGCTGTCCTTTGGCCCCTGTCTGGCCTTATAGTTCACCTTATACGGTGTGTGAAACATTAAGTAGTCAATAGGGAGCACCTTCCTAATGTCAAAAGGCCGAAGGATGGGGAGGAGGACAGCAAGAGTTAAGGCCCCCAGGTTAGGACTCTGGTCCCTCATGATGTCCAAGCCCATCAGCAGGCAGGTGGGCAGGCGGCTCCCGGGGCTGCCTGTCCCACCTCTCTCTGCTGAGGAATCTGAGACGCTCACACCTATGTTTAAAACAGCCCACACAGCCCAAGCTGCATGAGAGGAGCATGCTGCACCGCGATCCGAGAGCAGCAGAGCGAGCAGGGGAGGAGGGTGCTGAAAGGTTTTTGCTCATGGCTGCAAAGGTCCGGCTGGCACTGGAGCCAGTGGGAGGACGCAGACTCCCCATGCATGACCCTAGGTGCAGGGTTGTCTTTTGCCCTTGCTTTTAAGAATTTTCAAAGCTGCAGTGAACAGAAGGGAAGGGTTCCAAATTTGCTGGGGGAAAATCAGGCCCTGGGCTCTGCTCTCCACCACTGCCACCCTAGCAACCTTCATTTTATCTCTGACCACCACAAGGTTCTTGAGAAGTCCAGGGCTGATACTGAGTGAGCTGAAAGGCAGAAGAGGGATGGAAGATGGCCCCTGGGTTGTGGTTGGGGCAGGGGAGGCCTGCAGGGAGCTAGAGCGGGAGGAGGAAGAGGAGGGTGTGGGAGGAAATGGGGAGTTCAGCTCTTTGTGCGCAATATAAGGAAGTATGGGAATATCCCTGCGGGATTATCACAGAGATTTACAAGAATGGGCAGCGGGGGAAAGGCTGGAAACCAAAATGCAGCCTCATGCTGTACAACGTTGTGATGGGTGAATGATGTAATGGTGAGCTGGTGTTGCAGGAGAAAGGGAGGGGGGACCTGTAGAAAGGTGCTCACCCTGGGAGGGAGAAAAGAGCAGGCAGAGGGGTCTAAGGCTGCCACGGGCAGGAAGAGCAGAGGACACAGGTGTGGCAGGAGCTGAGGCAAGGAAGGAGGCTAACGGAGGGAGGGCCAGAGTCAGGAAACTAAAACTGAACTTCACAGGACCTCGATCTACAGCAGTATGGTTGCGCTTGAAGCTTGCTGAGCCACCCAAGGCACGTGGTGAAGGAGCTGGGAGAGAATGTTGAACCCAGGGCAGGGAAGCACTGGCAGGAGGGCAAGCAAGAGCAGCTAGTGTGCTCTGCTGATAGCAGCTGTGGCAGCTGAAGAAGGAGAAGGTGGTGCTTGAAAAATAAATGCACAAGGAGTTCTTGCTCTGAGTCCTACAAATGGGACTGTGCAACATATCTGCCAGCGTGCTAAGAAGGTAGCATCAGGGCAGGCTGTTACCAAAACCACCCTCAGAAGGTCATTCTAAAGGCATAGGTGTGGAAAAGCCCGAGACAGGGTGGACATGCAGCCATTAAGGGCACGTGTTTGAAACTGGAGGTGCAGGGGGTGATGAACCGTGGGCAATCTCATCATACCATCGAGCGAACAGGCAAATCTCTGCACTGAGTAGCAGCCCCACAGTAGCAATGCACAAATACGTAACACGCCCCAACCTATTTTGCTAACAAACACGTACTCTCGCATTAATCTCCATCCTACATGCTTTACCTTTGGCTCCTCCGCATACAATACTTGGTTACTTTTGCATGACTGGTGGAGGCAAACAGTAGTGTAAGTAGCAGGGAGTACCTGGGCAATGATTTGTTTAGCTGCAAAACTTCCTTGTACAGTGAAGCATTCACTTAATTTAGTAAGTCATTATAGAATTCTTGGAAGATTATAGCAGCACCTTCCTAATGTGCTGTTTGTCTAAATGTTGCAATGGGAAGCACAGAATGTACCGCTGCCTCCGAAACTACTCGACCAACCTGGTACTACTGATAACTGCACTTTCCTCCCTCCCTCTGGCCTTTGAATAAAAAGTATTTGTATTCAGATGGTATCTATTTAAATATTTGCATAGCAGGTCCAGCCTCGTACCCGAACACTTCCAGAACCCTGATACCTACAGCTGGTGAATGCCTCCGAAGCGCCTGGACAGCATTTCCAGCTCCTGTTTTGCAAGGAGGGAACTGAAGTGCAGCTCAAGAGAGGAACATCGCCTTTTCTATTTCCAGCTGCGGCAACATCTTATTTAGTCCAGAAAGACTGAAAGTCACGCAGGCTTCTTTGCTGGTGAAAACCCCACAGCAGCAGGTGGATAAACCCCCCAGGCCCCGTCCCCAGCTCAGATGTAGTGGTGGTTCGGAATGCAGGGTGAGTCCCCAAGAAGAAGGTTTGGCAGATTCTCACCCAGCCCCACACCTGGAAAATTTTGCAGTTTTGCAACGCAGGCATGGTCCTGTCTGCCAGAGGGAAGTTTCAGTGTGTACGCTTGGGCTATGCTCATGCAACGAGAGTGGAAAGGAAATAAAAATGACTCAGGATGACAATTTTTTATAATCCTTTCCACAATGGCCTTTGGCTCCCATGCAAATCAGGAAGCATCTAGCCAGCTGCGATGCTCTTCCTCATAGCAGAGAGCTCTCCTTAGAGTAGGCTGTGTGTCAGGAACCCCTTGGGAAGAGCAAGGCAGAAAAGGGAATGGGTGTCCCTGTGCAACCTGGAGCCATGGCCTTCTACTTGGCCTGAGCCAGGCCAGGTGCCAGCAGCACAGAAGTCCCCATGCCAACTCTCTTGGCAGAGCTGGGTCCTGCGTCAGCAGCTCTGCCGCACCCTGTGTCCATCCAGGGGGTTAGGGCACAGCAGGAACAGGGCACGGTCACCCTTCATGCAACCCGTTCATTGTGTGGTCATACAATGGGCTAAAATCTGCGGCTAAAATTAGTTCTGCACTGTGTCAGGCTGCTGACGGATGGTCTGGTGCAGGTGAGGATTTGAGCAAAGCGATTCGGCCTGCCCGAATTCTGGAGAGGAACACGCAGGAATAACTGAAGTGGGTTAAAGCCACATCCTCCACTGCTGTGAATCGGACAAGGAGAGCTGCAGCTTCCGCAGCGGGGAGCAGGGGAGGCCCCACGCCTGAATTTCAGGGGTGGAAGGCAGCAGCATGTGATCCCAGGCGTGCGCTCCTTCTTCCTGTGGAAATCCCCTTTGGAAAATCCGAAGGTGTCCGAGTTCAAACCGGAGCCGGATCAGATGACAAATCAGAGAGCCAGCAGGCACAGGGCTGCGCTGCAAACCTCCAGCCTCCCCCCGGGAAGTCCCAGCAAGAGGTGCCGAATACTGGAGCTNAGCCGGGTGGCTGGTGCTTGGGGGAATCCCAGTCCCCTGACCCGCCTGCCGCAACGGGCGCAGGAAACGACACCTACGTCCGCTTCCAAAATTAGCTGCAGCAGAAGGGCTGAGAGCTGTGAGCTACTCACACGTCTTACAACTGCAGAGGTGAACCACCTAAAACCCCTGAGCCTGTGACCCTGTTTGTCTACTAGGTGCTATATGTTTCTTAAAAAGCAGACCAGGTGGATTCCCACGTATCTCAGGACAATGAGGTGGGCAATGAACCATTTCACAGACCAGGTATAGTAATTTGACTTTTTTTAATAAATACATCATCTCACATGTACCAAAATAATTATAAACAAAAAATGTACAGTATTTACACAATATACAATTGCTAAAGTGTAGCAATTATGACACACATGGTGTGAAGCACACGGTTTCCAATGCCCACAGTTAACATTATTGCTACTTTCTCCTAACAGCCAGGAGGTCACCAGTCCCTTCATCTGGCTCCTCCACCTGGGATGCCCCACTGAGAGCAGCGGAGGCCGGTCAGTACGGCCGGGGAGCACCACCAGCCCAACACGAATTAACACACAGTCCCCGAGAAGATGGAGCCTTGGCGTGAGCCGGCCTTGCAATGCGAGGACACGTGTTCCTTGTGGTACTTCGCGCCGCAAGGTAGCTCTCTGTGACTAGAAGGCTGGATGTGTGGTCTGTTAACCTTCGTAGGGCTGAGAAGAGTGGCTATGTGGCTCTTTACCAGGCGGTGTGAATGATCAGAGATCTCTACTGATGTTACACATCCCGCCCCTGTATTTAAACACAGGCCAGAACTTGGAACCATCCTGTTACAATTACATGCTCCTTGCTGGGCAGTGTAGTATTTCCCTCCTCGTTTTTCCCTCTGCATTGCAACTTTCTTTGTAAATGAAGAAAGTCAGTCCTTTTTCTATACATATGTACACAGTCACTTCTTTTCACAGAAAGGTCTGCTTTAAAATGCCAGCTGTCGTCCTCCAATAAGGCAGTCATCATATATAAGCTGCAAGAAAAAACAAAACCCTGTTAATGCAAAACTCTCACTGGGAGTATCGTATCCACTCTGGGATAACTGCCAAGTTCTGCATGCCCTGACTTAGGCAGCATATAAAATTTCCACACCAAAATGGTTGCGTTTGCCATTTAACAGCACTGAGAACGTTAGAAAAACAAACGCTGGGGAGGAGAAAACCCATTAACTTGCATTTAATCTCGGGAGGTTCTGTGGATGTCAGCAACAGAACGGTGTTCAGAGAACCATGCTGCATGAAGTTAACCTCCATTACCTCATGTTATTTCTTTTTATGTTTTACTCTTAAATTTATTCTATTTATATGCTTGCCCCGACTGCCATCTTGCTGATGGTCGACAGCGTAACCTTACTTTATGGGCTATTTATACCCATCTGTTACATAGGTAAGAGGTCACTGGAGCATGTCATCAGAGCAGCACCAACAAAAAAAAAAACTACAAAGGGCAGGATTCTCCCCTTCTCTTGTAAAGGTGCAAATAGCCACTTACTTCATCCTCCATGAATTCAGGCTCTGATTCACTGCTCTCCTCGTCCTCACTTTCTGGCAACATCTGCAGGTCGGCTGTGGTCAGCTGCTTCAGCTGTTCCTGTATGCTGGAGTTGTCTCTTCCCCACGTGAGCTGATAGGGGGAATAGCCCTGGTAGGTTACTTTGTTCACGTCTGCCCCGTGTTTCACCAGAAGCGACACCAAGTCTGAATTCTGCAGGTCGACAGCCAAATGTAGTGCCGTTCTGCCGTTGCACGGCTCCTGTGTGAAAACAACACAAAGTCTGGCATGTTAGGCGAGCCAGAGACGGTGACAGGTCTGTTCGTTCTTACACTACACAGCCCTGCTCAGTTAAATTCATGGTATACATTACATACCTGAGCATTTACATCTGCTCCCAAGGACAGCAAGTATTCGACAATAGCCAGATAGCCTTGAATAGATGCCAAATGGAGACACGTGTGTCCTGCAAAACACAAACGAAGGTAAAATTTGAGTAAGTCTAACTTCATGCCCTGTCGTCCAGCTAAAGTCAAGATGATGGGACAGGATGATATCTAAGTTTGTGGTTCATCCGTGGCAAGAGTGTTTTCCAGAAGAGCTTTCCAGCTTCCAGTAAGTATGAATAACAGGATTGGAGTCTGGAAATATTTATTAGAGTCTTTACTCCAGTGTTAGACTGCAACTTATTTAAAAAAAAAAAAGAGCCCTCCAGAAGTACTAAAAATGCAAAATTCAAAGACACGAGAGCCAATAATCAACAGTGAGGAGGCCTTCAAGACAGTGCTGTTTTAAAGAAGTCAGACACTTCTGTGTGCTTTGGGCTCCTTAACTCTCAAATGCGCATAATGATCCTTCTCTACCTCTCCAGGGATCTTTGAGCTGTACGGGACAACAACCCTACCCTCAGTACAGCACATCGATGTACAGCAGCGTGCCCGTACCGTTGTAGTTGGTTGCCTGCAGGACAGCGAGGAGGTGGTGCGGCTGGCAGTACTGCGTGAGGACGCTGACGCTCCTGAGGGAGCCTTGCTGGCAGGCAATGTGCAGGGGGGTGTTTCCTCGGAAGTCCCTCATTTCCAGGTCGCATCCGGCCTTCAGCAGATGCTCTGCGATTTCAGGCTGATCGGTGATCACTGCCAGGTGAAGAGGAGTCTGCAGGCAAAACAGAAAACGCAGACCCGTAAGTTAACTGCAAACTTGGCAGCAACATCTGGACAAACAGACCCCTGGGTCGCTTGGCCATTTGTGCCCGCAATTAAAAACACACCCCGACCAGAAACTCAGCTCTCTGTGCTTCCCGACATACTGTGTAGTTGTCCTTTAGTCTGGAAGTGGTGAACTTAACGCTCTGGATACCGAACAGTCAGTCCCTATGAAGGGTATCATTAACATCCCAATAACGAGGGATGCAACCCATTGCATCACATGTAAAAAATGCGGGCGTTAAGAGGTGAGGAAGTGGTGTGCTAACACCGGCTGGGGCCAGCCGGGGACTTTCCTGAATGCAGGCTTTGATTTAGCATCCATCAATTAAAAAAAAATCAGAAAGGACTTTTGGGGGGAATTCCCCAGAGGGCTTTTGTGGGGGTGGCGGGGGCGGATCCTGATGCCAGGCTGCGGAGGTGAAAGTACCTGGCTGAGGTTGTTCTGGAAGTTCAGGAAAGTACGGTCCCCGGTCGTCTGCCGGATCACCTCCAGGCTCAGGGCTTTTTCCTCGTGAATAATCGCCAAGTGGAGAAAACTGCAGCGGAAAAAAAAAGCAAAACCCAAAGTCACGTTAAAACCCCCAAAATCCCAGATTAAAACGCCCAAACCCCTCAGGCGGGCCGGGGCAGGGTCACTCGCGGGTGTCGCAAGCCGGGGCTTTCGGAGCCGGGGCTTTCCGCCGGCCGCGGGAGCCGCCTCTCGCTGGCGCCCCTCCAGGGACTTTCCGCCCTTCCCTCNCGTGTCCCCATCCTCGGTGAGCTGCTGTGCCCAGGCGGGCGGTTCGCGGGGCTGCAAGCGTATGTCCTCCAACTCCTTCACCAGCTGCCGGTACTCCTCCTCCTTCATGGAGTCCAAGCCGCTGTCGTGGCGATCGTCGAGCGGGAACCCGCCTTGACGCTCTTTCTTGGGTTGCTCGTAGCCCTCCATAACCGGCGGCTCGACGGGGCGGCGGGCGCTGATCATGGCGACACAGCTCCGGCTTGCTGCGAGTGAGCGGCGGCGGCGGCGCTTCGCATATACACCCTGGCGAGGGGATTTCTGCGGGGGAGGAGCCGCCGAGGACGGGAATTTCCAGCCAGTCAAAGCCCGACCGGCGGGTCTGGTCCTGCTCGGCGCCGCGGGCGGTGACAGGGAGGACGGATCGGCTCGGGCCGGCCCCTTCCTTCCCCTCCCCTCCGCCGCCCCAACCCGGAGCGACGGGAGGGGAGCGGTCGGCCCGGGAGGGGACTTGGCGTTTTTCCACGTCAGGGGGGAAGTACTCGGCTCCCCGGCGTCCCCGTCGGTACTTCCCTGCTGCGCCCAGGGTGGCTGCCCCTTGCAGGCTTTCCCGGGGGGCTTTCCCTGACCTGCCCGGTCGTGGGGCTCCCAGTGTCCCTTCCCCGGCGGGGCAGCGGGTGTGCGGGGTCCCGTCGCATGCTGCGGGGGGCCTTGCACGGTGCGGGGAGCTTTGCTCCCTGTGGGGGCCCTTTGCACGCTGCAGGGGGGCTTGCTCCCTGTGGGGGCCCTTTGCACGCTGCAGGGGCGCTTGCTCCCTGTGGGGGCCTTTTGCACGCTGCAGGGGGGCTTGCTCCCCGTGCGGGCCCTTTGCACGCTGCAGACCCTCCACACACGCTGGGCACTGCTGGCCGTGACTGCACCCTGCAGCCCCCTCCCCGCTCGACATCCCCCCAGCTCGCTGTTTGAGGAGAGGGGCTGTGGGGTGTCCCAGGCCAGAAGGCCAGTCTGTAAGCACAGGCAGCGGCGGTGGTCACGCTCACAGAAGCTCCACTGCCCATCAGGTGCAATGTAGCACAACAGGTCTCCTCCGCAGCCCTCATCTGCTTGCCTGCCGAGCAGGAGCAGGCAGCGTAGCAGGAACTAAACACCACCCAGAGCGATGCTGAGGCTGCAGCTGCATCAGCACACTGCATGTCTGCCCTGCTGTTGCTTGGAGGGGGGAGGTATCGCTTTTTTGAAGAGATTCAGTTAGTATTGCACATGACTGGTGTTAAAGCTGTCACAATACCTGCAAGTGTGCGGATGCTGCTTCAGCATCTAGAAGCTTTCGCATCTCTGCTGTGGAAGTTTTCACTCTGTTTCAGTGCAGGGGGATCAGGGCTGAACAGGAGAATCCTGCACCATTCCTGTACATCCAGTTCTGGTCGAGGACTCAACAGGCCTCTTTCAAAAGGTACATACCCATAATGGAACAAACCTTTTTGAGAAGAAATTGCATCTTCTGCCACTATTCTTACTTGCTCTGGCCTTTTCTAATCATTCTTGCCTGCTCCTTTTTAGTGCTGTCGTGCCATCTGCGGGTAATGAGAACTGGATAAACGCAGGCTCCCACATAGACCAAAGGCATGGTCTGTGGGGCTCACGGCGCTGAATTTTTCCCTGGTGAATTTTCGCGTCTACTTCTCAGATGTGGGGGATTCCCAGGAAGAATTTTTCTTCTCTTGCAACTATTGCTGGCCTTGCTGAGTAACAGTGTCTGCACTTTTTTTTCCTTTTGTCATTTTCCTATGGGATGGCATCCCTTTGAGCAAGAATTCATGAGAAAATCCAAAGATGGAAAGGGGGAGCCAGAGCAGAGGGCAAACGCCTGACTTTCTGCAAGCAGATGTTCCTGATTTTCAGCCCAGCTGTGCCACTCCTGGACTTTTTATAGTTATTCATCAGTTGGCCTGGGACAACCCAGTGGTGCTTTTGGGTGGGTTTAGGAAAAAGCTGTACAACTTTTTCTTTCATAGGTTAAAGGTTATGAAAGTTTCGTGAGCTTCTTGAAACAGTTTCCCCCTTTTAATGTAAATTGGCAGGGGAAATTTAAGTAACGAGTTCATCTCCTCCTACCTGCTTCCTTGCAAAAAAAAAAAAGGACGCTGAGAGTTGGAAAGCAAGCTCCTGCTCTGACTAGCAGGGGAATCAAGCCCAGCCAGGACCATGCTGCCTCTGGTGTGGGTTTTGCTAGAACCACACAGAAATTAAACTTTAAGACTCCCCGTCCTCACTGCAATGGCTGGAAACCAAGTTCAGCAAAGCGAGTTCTTTGCTTCCTTCTACAAGTGACCTCCAGCTGCTCTCACAGGCAAACGCGGGGCTATTTTTAGCGAGCTTTTGCCAGCAGAAACCTCTTTTTGGAGGCATGTGAGATGCTTTTATTTTGTGTGTGTTTTAACTCGGCGGTACTGCAGCCAGTTGTAGGTGGCGGAAGGGAGACGGAAAATGTTTTCTGGATGGAAAGTCGCGCCGAGGCCAGCCCACTTCCTGCCCCAGGGAGATGCTGCCACCCCACAGCCGCTCTGCAGCCTGGCCCCGAGCACCATGGGGGGGACCCCAGACATGGGCCAGTACCCCTGTGTATTAAGCTGCCAAAAGCACTAATCGAGAAGGGATTCAGCCCCAAACCCTGAGCATGTAAAGTAGCAGCCAGCCACGGATGCAGGGGCAAGTGGAACCCTCTTTAATATTAAACCAAATTAAGCTGCTGTCGTCTCTGTAACTCCTCACAGCTAACAAGGCTGTTTACCCTTTTTGCCTGAAGGGACAGCATATAGAAAATAGTATAAAGCAAAGGTTTTGAAGCAGTGGTGAAGGTCATTGATGCTGCTTTTGTGCTACTGAGGTGCTGTCCTTTATTTGAAAATCATCACGTTCTATCAGCTCTTCTATACAATTTTACATGGTCCACAAGAGAAAAAGAATAGAAAGAACCAAACTCAGCTTTTGGATACATGTGTTTTGGATATAGGGTCTAGCCTTTCACAACTCTGTTTCCTATGTGGCTTCTCACCCCAGTGTTGCTGTTCTGGGGGACTCAGACATGCCCCCAGGGGACAGAGCAGCCGTACCTATCCAGGGACAGGGGTTAGCCCAGCTGAAACAGGAGCAAAACTATGAACGCTGCAGTCGTCTGTGCCAAACTGATCCCTCTTTGTCTTCTTGCGTATTCTGGTTTAATACCCCTGCTATGTCCGCATTAATTTCACAGGAGTGTTTTTTATGCTCCTCAGTTTGAGAGGAGATTAACGTTCTCGGCATTTTTTTTATTTGGCATTGTGTTAGTAGTCTCCACTGCCTGGTCCAGCGGGCACTTCAGGACCAAGGGACTCCCTGAAAGTCACGTTAACAATGTAAAAAGCTGTAACCACGAGAGGTGGTTTTGCACCCCATACCTAAGGGCGAGATTTTGCAAAAGCCTCCTCCGCTCTGGGTGCCCCGAGCACTCAATTGGCGGGGCTGTGGGGCTGCAGGGATGAGGTGTTTGTTTTTATTCTACCTTGCAGAAAGCAGCTGGCAGGGCTCCGAGAAGCAGCCTTGCGTGCCTGAATACTGAAAAGGGGCAGTAGGGTTTTAATCAGTTTTTAAAGTACATGAAAGATTCTCGTGCTGCTTCCTCCAGCAAACACATTAAACTGTAATTTCCTGATTGCCACACTAATCATGAGAACCGTCTAGTGCTGTCGCTGTGGTGCTGTTGATTTACCAGAGTTGGTCCCTCAACTTCATCCTTTTGTGATTGCTGCTGCAGATACCTATTAACTGTTTCCTCACGCTTAATCTCGAGGACTACGCATGGCTGGCAGTAAAGGTACCAGGAAAGGTACGTCACAACATCCAGCAGGATCTTGGCCCAGGCTGTTAAAACCAAAAGCAAAGCAAATCGGTGAAGTAAGCCTGCTGTCTGCATGTGTATGTACGTGTTGCTGATACCCCTTTGGAATAGGACTCCGGTTTATTGCTCCAAAAGTCTACGGACTTTGCTAGTGCAGTGGAAGCCAGGGAACACTTAGCGCTGTCATGATAACATTTTGCAAATCTGCATATCTCAGGCTCCCATTTACAGCTGCTGTAGAGATAAGAACCAGGCAGCTCCAAACAATTAGTCCAGTGGTAAACAAGGAAAACATATTTCCCTTCTACTTTCTAATAATAATATGAGTGGTACTAATTTGAAAATTTACAAAAAAATGGCCAAATGAGAAGGAAAGTTAAGCAAAGTCCATTTTTGTCAGCCGGGATGAGGGCTGACAGTGTTACATGTACCATGTAGCCCGTACCTCCTCAAACTTTTCCGTCGGAGGCTGTTACGGGTCAGTCAGATACTCCGACAAGCAGTGTGGTGGATGCAGTAGGAAGCTTTTCTCCACCTTATTTGAGCTGATGTAATGTCCAAGCAAACGGTCCTGGGGGCAATTTTTGGCATGTAAAGCCAAGGTTCAAATTAAGGCATTTAAAATCCTACCCATGTCACACAGATACAGAAACGGAGTTAACTATGGTGTCCTGGCTAGAGTCAAATGGAACTAGGTTTCTGGCTGGCTACAGCAGTCTCTGTTTTTATTTTTAGACTACGGCGTATTTTTGGCATCTCTTATACTGATATATTTAATCCCTGGGAAGATCTGCATTTCTGGGGATCCTTAGGGATGAGATGTACCATATCAATTTAAACTGCTTTTATTGTTATGCCTTAAGGGTAAATATAGGTCAAGTAATTTGAAATTGGTTACCACTTGGAAGACAAGTTTTCTCTGGTGTCATTCCTATTTCTCACGTGGAAGTTTTGTTAAAGCATGTAGCTTGCAAAGCTTTAAGCTAGCTCCCTGATGCGGCAGAGCTTGCTGCCACATGCGTTTCACGTAGGAAAGAAGAGGCTTGTGCTGGGAAAAAAGGAGAGAAGAAGAGGCAGGTCTCTTGAGCTTGTTGTACAACTTTCCCTTCAGCAATATGAATAACTACTCCTCATCAGTACAACCCCCCTCCCCGCACTTGCAGACAGAGTGGAAGCACCTGACAGGGAAAATATGAACTGGGAGCACGCTAATAATTAAAAAGGGACTTTCCCCCTGCAGGCAGCTGTGAATTTGGTACTGTTACAGTCTCTAGTTCTTCTCTGCAGGTAGGAATCTCGCAAACACGGAGAGAGCGGCATGGTGGGATCGTGCAGGAACCCCACCTGGTGAGAATCCAGAACAGAGAGCCCCACCAGGCAGAGGTGCGGGCGGCCAGTACGACTGTCCTAAGGAGGGAGCCGCTTTCCATTCTGTCTGGATTACGGATCCAGAAGTTCGAAGCTGGATCTGGATACAAATTTCCTTGTGTTACTGGATGATATTTTGAGCAAACTAAAGACCTGAACTGACGTACGCTGTGCTGTCCGAGCAGGAGGCTGTGCATGGGCAGTGAGAGGCATCCATCTCAGCACAGAGTTTGCTCTGAGTCTCCTTCTGCTCCCGTGCAACCCTTGTGCATAAAGTTGGTAGGTGGAAATCATCCTGGATAAACGCAAAAAGCCAGTACGCTGCTTATCTGTGAGCAGTGGGAGCCCTCCGCAGCAGGCGGGCCCACAGCAAGCCTTAATTAGAAGCTGAACTGCGTGTGGGCCCAGGGATTTCCCTGGGGACGGATGTGGCAAGCACAGGGGCTAGTGCACGGAGCGCTGTAGCTGCGCGTCTGTGATAGCAGGGGAGCTGCCAGGGGAGGAAGCAGGAAATACTAGACAATACTAAGAGCATAACCCTCAGAAGAAAAAAAAAAACCCCAACAGAAAATGAACTTTGGGCTGGGTGCTTCCTGAAAAAGCCCTGGGACTGCCAGCTGAGGGACTGTCTCAAGGTCGGTTCCTCCTGTGCACACCCTCTTTGGAGGAAGGCAGGCGCTCTGCTCGCTGCACCTTCTCCTGGTGAAAGTCCTTTGCAGCTCTGAAACCCAGCAGACTGCATAACTCTGGGAGGGGTAACCCCAATCTGCCAACCACAAATTGCTTGAGGCTGACAACGGGTGTTAAGGGGGGCTTGGCTTCAAGTGGCTCAGTGCAAAACACCCACCAGGGTGCTCCAGGACTCTGCTCGGGAAGTTCCCAAGGCTCTAACCTCAGTTTTTTCCAGAACAGTTGTGGGCTGTGCTCGGAGCTGGAGCACTGGCTGTGCCAGCAGGGAGCGTATGCAGCCTTGCCAAGGGCTGGATGTGCTTCTGGTGCAGTGTCCTGGCCTAGCCCATCCTTCCTCTACCTCTACAAATAGCTGTTGTTGAGAGCAGGGATGCAGCGCGTGGGGCGGCTCAGTTATTCTCTGCAGGAGCACGAGCTGGGAGCAGAGCTCCAAGGGATAGCAGAGAGCTAGCCTGCGTTTATAGGGGTGTTAGGCGAGCTCTGGTTTACAGGCTGGGACTAAAGAAAGGGTTAAGTGCAGATTCTTCCAAACTCCAAACATCCTATGCTCTGCACGCTCTGGGTACTGCCTGCACTTCCAGGACGCAGGTTCTCCAGGCTGGGTTGTAGTAAAATTCCATTTCCTCACACAGCCCTCTCTCCTTCGTGTTCCTGTTTGGTTCCACGCAGCCAACTGCTCATTCCAAGCGTGACCTCTCCCAGGACAGGTGATGGCCGGCAGCAAGCTGAGGGCCACCGCTGCCAGCGGATGCCAGGGAACAAGCACTGCGTCACCTCCAGCACCCAGGCAGGCGGGCAGCCGTTCCCGCTGGTCCTGCACTACCAGAGCTGCACGTAGTAATGGGGAACTGGAAGCGGTAGTGTGTCTTTCAGAGGGTACCGAGGCCAGTGATTCATCACTAGCGCCACGCTGGGGAGGACGAACGGAGCAGATGGAGACGGCACACAGATTTTCTAGCCTGGACAAAGGTTAAATTTATCTCTCTCCAAGGCTGCATCCGTTCCTGGGCTGATTTCCTATTTAGTGTATGCCTTTTAGGGCTTTGATTTCTTCAGATTTCGTGGGCGTTGTTTACTAACTTCTGGCTGTGGCGTTTCCCAGACAGAAATATCTCCCTGGGGTAAGCTCCTGCCTTTCTCGGACAGACGCTCTGTGCACAGGTGGCAAATTCGGTTCTTCTGCAAACTCCCTGTCCTGTGCGTGAGCTGTGGTGACGTCTGGAGGGCCCGCACACGGCATGGCCCTGGTGACACACGCTGCTGGCCTTCCCCAGATGTCCGGGAACCCTGGACAAATGGGGAAAAGGTAATCTTTGAGTTCTTCCCAGCCTGAATTTCTCAGCAGGGAAAGTTAAATCTTGCTTGGGAAAACCTTGACCTCTGGCAGCACAGACTTAAGCCAGGGGTTTGGTTGTATGCTTGAGACAGGAAGATTCATGGAGACTGTGAAACACATTTGTGGGAAAGCCAGAGAGCAGACGGTTTTCCACAGAGCGCTGCAGAGAAGCCATGTTGATTGCTCTTTGAAACAGTGTTTAATGGTCACACTATTTAATTCTTCTTCTGCCTGCATCCACAGACACGAACCCTTTTCTTGGCTGCATCCCCTGCCTCCTAAAGCCCAGTATCCCACTATGGCCACTGCAGCTACCTCCTATATCCTGGCCAGCTGGCAGTTCTTTGCCCCTGCAGACCTCAGAGGCAGAAGACATCACAAAGTATCCTCATCTCCCAGGAGCCTACGGGAGCCAGACCCCCTGCAGGACTCAGCTGGCTGTACCATTACCTTGTGCCTCACCCTCTGTGTATCTACAGCAACACCACGTCCATCACGGTATATTCATATGTTCCCTTCTAAGGAGAGTCCTCACTCACCCACCTGTCTGTTGTTCCTGTCGCTGCGGTGTCATGCAGAGCGTCTGTCTGTCCCATTGGCACTTCTGTGCTCTGAGTCAAGACAGCCGTGTGCCCGTGCAGCACTGCACTGCTGGGACGCGTGTGAGCAATTAGCCAGTGAATAATGAACAGCAAAAAGGGCGCCTGTGGACTGTGTGCGTGAGATGCCCTCTCCTACCCTTCCTAGAGAGCAGTGTCAAGTCCCAGTCACCTGAAGGTCACCAGGCTGTGTGACCACGGAGAAGGCCCCCTGCCGCATGGGGCTGAGCAGCATCTCCCTGCAGTCTGGGGTGGGGGTGCGGTCCCCCTTGCTGTCCTTTGAGTTGGGAAGTACCTGCAGGTCTCTGTGGCTCCTCCCGTATGTTTGGCTTAGCTGATCTCAAGTGACAACATGTAGTAGAATTAACACCAAGTCAGATCCCCCAGTTTCAGGCACAGCGTCACATTCCTGTATCCGGCAGTACCTTCCCTCAGCTGCCTCATCTAGAGCTCTCAGACAAACATTATTTTGACGCTACCAGTCCCAGAGAGCACAACAGTAGCCCGGTGAGACCTCCGTCCTGGAGGAAGCTGTTGGTTGCAAGGAAGCAGATATGGGTACACACTCTCTGCTGAAGCAGCAGTCTGCTCATTTGGGCTTTTCCAGACAGCTCCAGGTGGGAAAACTTTAACATCAGCTCTGAGCTCTCTGGCTTTTATGTTGGCATGGTGCTGTGCGGGCAGAGCCTTCTTACCTGTGTCCCTCCAGATGTGGCAAGGGGTTGCGGGTGGGGTATGCAGCCCCTTTCCCGTGGTGCTTGCCTGCAGGGAGATGCCGAGAGCTTGACCACAGCATGAGCCCGCCATGTAGGCAAGCACTGCTGTGGAGCTGGGGCTCAGCCTCACTGGGGGAGTGGGGCTTAGCTCCTCTGTGGAGGAGGGGGCAGGAGGGCAGCATAAAGGGGAGAGGTGTGTCTTTGCTCTCGGGGCAAGGGTGGGGGTGTGCTTAAGAGGGTGGAGGAGGACATATCTCAGCTTATGTGGGCTGTTGCACTGCTGCCCTCACAGGTGGCACCCACTCAAGCGGAGTTTGGGAAAACCCCACTTCAGCTTAGATTAGCTCAGTTTTATTTAACCCTGATGGGGTGAGCTGCTGTGAGAAGTCACCTGCCACACGAACAGGCATTGCCACAGGCAGGAACACTTCCCAAACAGTTCCTTTCCTACGGACCATCCAGAGGGACCCAAATGCATTGTCTTACAGCCATGATGGAGCCTCTGGGAGGTGGATTGGGCAGCTAAAAGCCTGTCCTCTGGAGCCCAGCTGCACACTAGTTTCAGCTGCATCATCAAAGTGAGTCATTCAATAAAAACAATTAGCTGAAGAAATATCACTAAACAGTAACAATTATCCAAATGTCCTACCATTGACCATTTAGATGACTAAATCCACACAATCAATTGTATTAGCAAATGCTAATTCAAACCTAATAACCTTCTGGTTTATTTGATTATGTATAAAGAATTCACCTGCAGTGTTGTGATGGGATGGGGCTGCAGAGCAGCTGGGTGCTCAGGCACCTGCCTGCCCTGTGGCCTCCACACACGTGTTGTCTGTGGGGTGCCAGCAGCACACGCAGCACCCACCAGTCAGGCTGGGGAGCAGGAGAGGGGTGATGACATGATGCCTAGGGACCTGACTGTGCGGGTAGCAGCTTTCATGGGCTTTGGAGGGACACATGCCCACACAGAAATGCGGTGTAGAGAAGAAGCAGAGGTGACATTCTCCTTTCTGCCTCCTTGCCTGAAGGGTCTCACAGAGATCTAAATCTCCTAAACTGGACAACTGGGTAAGATCACACGAACACCATAAATCCATATCATCTACCTGAGAATAAGGGATACAGAGGGCACTCATGCTTGAAAATGATGATTACAATTTCAGCCAAGAGCAAATCACACTCTGTACCCATGTGGAGAGATGGACCCTCTGGCACAGGCTTTTACCCTCTCCTCATGTCCTTGCATTACCTAGGCACTGGATGCACACAGGTCTTCTCTGAATGCTTCAGGCTATGGATGGACTATGCTACACGGTCCATTTTGTGTGGTGTGGATTTATTTTGTTGCATCTGGACATTGGCATCATGCCTGCCACCACAGTACCTGGATATCTAGGAATGGTGGATGCTATAGATCCAGTGGGATTCAGCTTGGTGCTGGAGTTGCCCTCAGCCTTCCCACAAAAGCTCAGTGAGTTCCTCCATCACCACTGCCACCAGACCCGCTATTCTTAGCTAATACCTGTGGGTGCTCGGAAGAGATGGATTCAGGGAAGCTTGGGTTTTGTCAGCCTGTCAGGAAAGGAATCAGCAAAGGTACCAAGGCAGCAGCCTACCCTGAAAACTGATGGCTGTACAAATTGTTATGTTTAGCTCTCCCTGTGCTCTGCAAATGCTGGAAGGAGTGAGCGCATCTGGCGTAGGGACTGGTGACGCACTTTTGCAACGCAGGGTGCCAGGGATGGCGAAAACCTGGCACCTCTGAGGTCAGCAGCCATCAGGCTGTGCTCACGCCTCTCATGCCGATGCTCTACCCATTGAACCACATGGTGAAGAACAGTGCAGGCAGCAACAAGGTGAATTTCTCCTGCTGCCCGCTATCTGTTCTCACTATGACAGTGCAGGGTTTTCTGAATGGGGCTAATATGCAGTGAATCACCACGGTGTGCCGCAGCGGCACTGGCGCGGTCCCGCTTGCACTCTGCATGCGCAGCGGGTCTGGCCGCAGGGGCAGAGGCTGCCCCAGGGAGCTGGGAACATTTGCCATCAGCTGAGGGAGCCTGGCCATGCTGTTGGTAGCACGTGGGGGCAGCAGGAGTGGCCCTCGTATTGCAAGGACAGGGCTTCTCTGCCTGTCTGCTAGTATTAACATTCATTTGCTCTCTGAGGCAGGCTGGTTTTATTTTTTTTTTATAGGTCATCCTGTGTAACATAATCATATTGGAGTAGGATTCTTCTACCTAATCAAATGAAACTTCATGCAGTTAGTTTGTCATTAGCATTTACTAACGAATGTGATTGTGAGGATTTAGTTTCTCACATGGTTAATAGGAAGGCATTTAGATAATTACAGCTGTCTAGTGTCTTTCCACTGCTAATCACTTTTACTGGCTGGTTCGTTTCCAGATCAGCAAGTGAAACTCTGGCACACAGCTGTGTGGGGAAACTGCCCCTGCGGTTACGTGTCGCTGTATCCATGATATGATGCTTTTTAGGTGTGAAGTCAGTTCCCAGCTCCATCCTAGAGTTTCATATGAACTTCAGAAAATCACAGCCTTACTGTGATCCAGCTTTCCCACTTGTCTATGGCATGCCAGGTCGTGTAGTCCATCATCCTATCTCTGACACTGGCCAACTGAAGATGCCTAGGGAAGAAAAAAATATAAGCTGATAAACATGTAATGGTCCTACTTCTAGACTGTGCATTCAGCTTTCAGAGCTCTAGGAGCTTCCCATGCACCAGTGTTTAGCAGCCACTTGTGGGTTTAGCTGCAGTGAATTTATCTAATTCCTTGGTGGCCTTCTCTGTATCTTTAGTCTCCACAATATCCTACGACAATGAGATTTAATCGTGCATACACTGAAAAGAAAACTCCACCAAAACTTCCTGTTGTTTGTTTGAAAACTACTAGGTGGTGTTTTAACTGAGAAAAATGAATACTTCTGTTAGGTGAAACAGGGAATGAGATTTGTTCTTCACCTTTCTAGGCCATCTGTGACGTGACTGAGCTGTGACCACCCTCTGCTGTCTCCTTTCCAAGCTTCATCTACTCCTGCTTCTGACCTGGTTTGTTTCTCCTCATATGGGGGCCTTTCCATACTCACTCACCTTTTACAAAATCTGGTTTTTTTTCTGGTTATCTCTTTGACACAGACTGCAAACTGTATTTCGGAAGGATTATAGAAAGATGAAATTAGGTTTTCTGCTTTGTCTCTCTTTATTCCCATTAATTCTATTATTCTTTCTGCAGTTCTGCCCACCGTGGAGCCCTGACCTCAAGCACACACCATGGCTCTGAGATTCGTTTCCTAGTGAAAACGGTTCATTTAAAGCCCATGCCTGCACACGCATAGTGTTTTTTCCCCCCCTTGGGTGCTGTATAGTGCGTTTTTTGATGTGGAATTTAATGCAAAAATCTGACTTCCTATTGCTCTGCTACATCACATGGCAAAATATTTCTTCTCGGTTGTAGTTTAATCTGTTGTGAATAATTCTGTATCGGCTGCAGCCTTTGCTACTTTGCTCTTCACTCCCTTCTGTAGGTCATTCACGGGTACGGTAGAGAAGTGGGCACTGTTTTCTTTCAGGGCAAGAGCTGGGGGGGGAGAGCTGGGGAACTTTAGAGCTGTGCCCGCAGAGCTGAGGGGGAGTGTACCCGCGTACCGCCGGAACCTTCAGCGTCCCCCCGGGCGGCTGCCCCTCGGCTTGCTGTTGTTATTAATGCCAGTACTGGGAGCGCCGTGGCCGCCGCCCGCGCTGCAGCAGCCCGCGCGGCCGTGCCGAGGGTGGTGCTGTGTTTCCCTCTAGTGGCGCCGGGCCCTGCAGGAACACACCGGCGTTCTCCTCCCCAGGCTCCCAAGGTGCGGCCTTACGAAGTGTGCTCGGACTCCCCCCGCACGCGTGAGGTCACCGTCGCTGGCCGTTGCGTTCTGGTTCGATAGCGGCGCTGTGCGGCGCCGCCCGAGCCCGCGGGCGCGGGGCACGGCGTCCGGGCACGGCTGGAAGGCCTGTGCGCAGGCACCCACGCTGGGACGGGCCAGGGTGCTGAGGCACCTAGGCTGTTCCCGGTCACCTGGCGCATCTTTGCGTTGGTCCGTGTCAGGCTGTGCGTGTGACTGATGTGCTGTTACCCAGTGTTGCAATCAACAGTCACAAACTTAGGAGAATTCGTTAAAATACGTCGATTTTAAATCTCCAGGGAACAAAGCATTAAACGTATCGAAATTGAGGTAAAATACTTTGTATGGACAATAAACTCTCCACAAATAACAACCAAAGATGTTCTCTAGCCACTACATAAACCTTGTAGTAAACTCCTCCACAGCTACTTGCAGGGCTGTCAGGCTTTCTAGAGATGTTCTGGGTCAGGGGACTTTTTGCACCCTTCGAAAAATATCCCACATCTTGAGGCAGCCAGAAGCAGGTAGCTAAGTCCTCCAGCTCCTCTTAGATCTGATGTAAATGCTGTCGCTGAGGGTATTGCAGAGATCTTTAGTGGTAAGAGCGCAGTGCAGCCAGGAGCCCTGCTGGGAGGGGGTCCTGCCCAAGGATGGGGTGCCCCATGCCCCACCTCCCTGAGCAATTTGAAGTTACTCTGGGCAAGCATCATAACATGCCTGCTCCTCACCACCTATCGACTGTGCATGCCAGAAAGCCCAGTGCAGGTGTTTGTAACCTGTCCTGTCCACCATGAACCACGTCAAAGACTTGGGAGGAGCAAGGTGCAGGACCTCCAGACCCAAGCCTCTAGATCTGATTGCATTAGGTCATTGCCCGGTGTCACTGTGTTTCAGAGTAAACCTCTCTCCTCTTCCTCAGTCTGACTGCACGGTCTCCTCTGAGACAAGCAAGACTGCAGGCAGGGCGGAGGTTGAGGGGATGCCACCTGTTGCTGACCCACATTTGATCATCTTGGGACCCTCATGCTGGCAATGTCACTTAGATTCTCCACAACTGCCCTCATCCTCACTTCCTCCATGTACTTTCCTGCAAACCTGCCGTCTCTGTCCCTCTCAGTCCCTTCAGCAGCAGGTGCTAGAAGCCGTTGGATGCCTGCACTCTTCCCATCAGCGTCTCGGTGCAGCTCCAGCTCCCTTCACCACCAGCTGCACTGACTGCTGAATCGCAAACCCTCTTTTCGATTTTCATGCCTGTGTGCCATCACGCAAAGGGCATTTTGCAAGGATTGTCAAAAGCTCTCCATGGTAAAGCTCCCTCGGCACACAGCATCCTTCTTCATATCTGTTTTGGCCCTGCAGAAAGACCTCAGACTTGGGGAGAGTGAGCATGCAGCATACGTCGTTGGTTTTGGCAGATGAATACGTGACAAGATTACTTGAGTCTCCTGATGGGAAAAGGAAACGTTTTGTTCCTCGAGATCTGGTAGGAGAAGCAGGTGATTCTTCTGATTATTTCTCTTAAAATTAAAAAGCTATTATGGGTACTTTAAAATGTTATTAGTGTGTTTAAGTAGTAATGTTAATAGTTAAATAATACTGATTAATGCACGTTTATTAATGTTATATCCTTTAAATATTATTGTTATTATATTAAGTCTTGTAGGAGCAGCTTTAAAGGTTTTTAATTAGCTTTTACTTAGGCAAAGCACCAGCGTCAGTAACAGCAGAGCCATGACTGGCGGATGTGCATCCAGCTCTAGGAGGGGTGCAATCGTGGGACTCAGGCACTTTGGTTCAAAGCTTCAGTGATGAGTACTGCCTCTCAGCTGCTGTCTGATCCTGGTCTGAGGTCTGTGAATGATGCAGTTCCATGCGACCCTGGCCTGAGGTCTATGAATGCAGCCCTTTCATGTGGCAAAGGACTTCAGCTGCTGAGAGTCCCCTTGCAGGCTCCAAGGTTCCCCAGGATCTTCAACCCATTACTCTGCAGAGCCTTGCTGGAGTGGGCTTGGTAGACCAGGGGCACCTGGTGCTTCCTTTGGAAACAGCCTCTGCTGTCTTTTTTTCACCAGGTCAGTGGTTAACGTGCTGGGGACCTGGATTGCATCCCTTCCTCCCGCTGTGTCCTGGGAGAGCTCCCAGGCCAGTGGGTCTCCCATGCCTTGCCTTCGGCATGGTCCTGCTTCATGTAGACTCTTCAAAAATTCTTTTGTTGTGGAAAAAAGAGCAACTGGGAAAACATTTACACAGTAGAGGCGGTGTCAGCTCCAGTCCCTGCTCATGGTTACACAATGACTATTTCATGGAAAACACAAGTTCTTGCTGGAGCATGGCCTGAAGCCCTGGTCACCCCTCTACTTGGGTGAGTGCTCCCATTCCTTCCCTGGCTCTCGCAATCCCCTGAAGATGCTGAATGTTTGCAAGAGGTCAACAGTGAATGGATGGAAAAGCCTATCTATTAATTACAAAGACATCACTCACGAATTGCCTGAGCCAAAGGTTGCTGACTGTTGAGAGGACATTCAGAGGAAATACCACTTTATGCTTTCCTGTTCCTATACTTTTCCCAAAGCACCTGCTTTTGGCCACTGTAGGAGACAAAACACTGTGTTAGATGGGCTTTCAGCAAGCAAACAGGATTTTTTTAGGATAGATAAAGCCACGCAGGCTTTTTTGTGCTGCCTTCTTGGTAGCGTGTCACAAAATCCCAAGTTTTATTGTGAATGAGTCCTTGGCAATGATTCTAGTTGTATCATAAAGCCAAAAGAATGTATCAAGATAATAAAGTAATGAAAATAACAGCATTAAGGTTGCAGAGTTAAGCACTGAGAGGGAAGGAAATGTTAAAATAAGGGGGCTTGTAATGATCTTAGGACTGTACCTTGATGAAGATTCCCAATCTGATGCCCCTCCTTGTGCATACTAGGAGATAGACTTGCTTTACACAGTAACACTCTGTTTTCAACACAGGGTCTCCCCTCGTTCAGATCACAGAGTGGAGGGTCACAACAGTCAAATGAGGAGCACAGGGTGAAGGAGAGGGTAGCCTGTAGCGTCCTACCTTCTCCTCCTCCTGCCTGCAGGAGCTCATGGGCAGCTGGTGCTGAGCACCAAGGATGGCTACCAAGTATGGTGAGACCCTGCCCTTGAGTGCATGCCAGTGTGATGCTGGATGTCTTGAGTGAAACTACATTTTTCAAGAAAGGGCATAGGTGGCTCCTCGTTTCTGGGTGCTAACCAAGGGCACCTGGTGCTCAGCCGTGGAAATGTTTGTCCCCACCACACCTCAAGACAGCTAAAGCTGCGCATGGCTGACAGCTCCGCTTGTTATCTAGCGAAATTCCTACTTCAGGGCCTAATTCTAAATTTCTTTTCCACGGGAAACAGGATTAACGCACAGTGTGTATAAGTACATATTTTGGAGGATGTCTCTTTGTTTATAGCAGCGTCCCTGCAGTCATTTATAATTAGGTACTTTAGTATGAAAATAACATGAGAGCAAGTGTTTTGATGGTGACGGTGCTGATAGAATGTTGTCTAATGCTGTTCACGCAAGTTAATGTAAAGGACATTCTTGCAAAATCGTATGTTTCGGTATAATCATTCTCCCATTGTGATCAGGTGTGCAGATGCAGGTAGCTTGTCATGTTGACAACCAGATAAATCTGAGCAGACGGCAATTGATAAAAAGATGGTCTGTTCTCTGACAAACGAGCAGTATTTGTGGTGTCTAGTGCTGCGAAGTGCAGCAGCAGTGGGTAGCCCCTCTGCCCAGGACCTCCCCAGCCTGCTGGGCAGATGTCCTGGCAGCTTTCGGCACCCGAAGGGGGATTCTGTTCCCTTTACCCCCAATTTTTTACAAGTCAACAAATGTCTTTTTTGTTCCTGTCATCTCTCACAATATTTTCAGTTCCTTGTTTGAGTCTGGTAACACTTCCACTTACCTTCATAGTTGCCTTCCTGCCTCAAATATAACATTTTTTTCATTACCTTTTGGGGTCAGATTTGTCAGCTTTCCCCGTCTCCCTCTCATCTGCTTGGGGAGTCCTCCCTCACCGGTGGCACTCCTGATCTTTGGGGTGAGGTTAGGGTTCAGGGGCGGGTTACCAACACCAAGTGTCACTCGTGCCTCTACAGGCTTCTTGGTCTGCAGTAAAACTAAGGGGAGTTCCCTTTGAGATACCCATGATGTAGAAGAAAACACAGATTAAAGGTGGGTTGTCATGCCTAGATGGAGTTGCCTGTGGTCCAAACTGTATCCCAGAGAAACCAAAAAGGCTGTCAAGGTCTATTTTAGCCTTTGGTGAGTTTCCCCTGAAAGTGTCTGTCTCTCCACTGAGTGTGGAAGGCATTTAACTAACCGATTTAGATTAGACACCTATTTTTTATGTGGCTAATATTTGGTGACAGAAGGAGGGACATCTTGACCTTACAGTCCTAGAGTCAATTACTGTTGCATGAAAGGTGCTTTTTTATTTAACAGCAACAACAAAAACCCACAACAAACCAAACCCCCAACCCCAACCAGTTTCATTAACCTATTAAAGGACAACTGAGAGCTAAGGAAAAGAAGGTATTTTTCTAGTTCTGGGCTCCCCAGTTGAAGACAGACAGGGAACTACTGGAGAGAGTCCAGTGGAGGGCTACCAAGATGATTAGGGGGCTGGAGCATCTCTCGTATGAGGAAAGGCTGAGAGAGCTGGGTCTGTTTAGCCTGGAGAAGAGAAGACTGAGAGGGGATCTCATCAATGCTTATAAATATCTAAAACGTGGGTGTCTAGAGGAAGGGGCCAGACTCTTCTCAGTGGTGCCCAGCGACAGGACAAGGGGCAATGGGCACAAACTGGACACAGGAAGTTCCATCTCAATATGGGGAAAAACTTCTTTACACTGGGGGTGATGGAGCACTGGCACAGGCTGCCCAGAGAGGGTGTGGAGTCTCCTTCTCTAGAGATAGTCAAGACCCACCTGGATGCGATCCTGTGCAACCTACTTCAGGTGATCCTGCTCTAGCAGGGGGGTTGGACTAGATGATCTCCAGAGGTCCCTTCCAACTCCTACCAATCTGTGAATCTGTAATACATTGCCATAGTTGTGCCCTGCCTGGAAAAAGTCACCATGAAATTAACCTGAAAATTGCCTCCCAACAGTTAATGAAGATATGGCTTCCCTCTGTGATGAAGTTAAAATGTAATTACAGTTATGTTGCTTTGGAAAAGTTCATTGATGATGTGGTGGGTAGAGGGAGGCAAGACTGGGGAGATGAAAAGTGCTGGAAATTAGCATGAGGTGTTATGCGCTCACAGCAATCTTTCGCATGTCCTGGCAGCTTGTCATGAGAGTGTCTGTCGAAGGAGGTGGTGATTTGACTGTGATACGCAGCATGAAAGCATGCGATAAACAGGAAGGCTGGTGCGGTGGGAAATTTTCTACAGTATTGGGTCTAAACTTAACGTAAGCAGGTTATTAAGTGGGGGGGAATTGTGTGTGAATAACTATTGGCATGGTTTATCTGTGTGACAGGACTTCCCCTTGAAGTGAGAAATTTCTAAAACCAGAACTTCCAAAAGATTATCTACTTCCCAGCATGTCCAGAGGTTACAGCTGAGACTGCAGCAACGAGTGAAGTTTTTTCGTTTAATTTTTATTGTCCATTCTTATAATGAAAATAACTGGAAACTGTCATTTAGCAGGAAATTTAAAATAAACTAAAAAAAACCCCAATCAACAAAACTTGCACAAAGTCCCCAAACAAAACAAAAAACCCCGTATAGGTGTTGACAGATCCTATCATCAGGTTTAGAAGGTAAGTACAAGGAAAAGGATTGTTATCAGGTGTGAATTAACATATAGTGAGTTTGCTCGCAACTGAAAAAGGTGACAGATATAACACATGCATTAATAAAACTCCAAATGAAAGGTATGGCCATCATTAGGGATAGTACTTGGAGAAATGCTATCGATTCCAGAAATTTAATTTAATTTGATGGCTTTACTGTAATTAACACAATGGTTTGTACCAGCATAGATCTCTTAACATCATTATCTAAGGTGACAAATTATGAAATTAAATGTTCATTTAAGATGCAATTCAAATTTTCTAAAGGTTTTCTTGACTCAATGGGTCTCAGTTAATTTCCTCAGAGCTAACAGACCCGCCTTTTTTTTATCCTGTCAGCTTTCTGCCCGTGAAGGTACTCCTGATTTACATCAATACCGCGGTGAAGGCAACGTATACAAAGGGAACATTCACAGGTTCTGATGAGTTCTTGACAGCCCCTATCACGTACGCTTTGGAAGCTTGAAAGGTATTTTCTTTGTAGCATTACATTTTAATGGTGCTGAATGTGACGTGCGCGTATAATAACAATAATTCACTTTTCTTGTGTTCGCCCATTTACCTTGTCATATATCTGCTAGATGCAGGGTCTGGTTCTCTTCTCTTTTACACCTATTTTACCCGAGGGCTGTTTATTTTGATGGAGTTACTCCTGATTCAGACCTGTGTATATGAATCTGTTATCTGAGAGAGGTAAATTAATGCTTTTAATCAAGACCACTCTTCTGCCTACCCATCAACATCAAAGCCTAGACAGGCTATTAGTTATTGAGAAAGGAAGCACAGTGTGAGTAAGCAGCCCTCAGCTATCTCTGGCTCCCCATTACCAGAATTTTAGCACCATTACCTCAAAACCATGAATACTTTTATCCTTACAGTGACTTGGAAAGCCTATATATCCCCCTTTTACAGTCCAAAGCCAGAAAAGGATGCAGAATTTAGGCAGAAATGAGGCACCTAAAGACCTCAAGACCTAAATCCTCAAGACCACTTTGCACAGCTGCTACCCAAAGCCTCCCACCACTTTGAAGGTGCCTATGTTTTGGACATTGAAGTCCCACATACCTGGCCATACCTTGAAGGTCCTCGGTCTTGTCAGGGTGTAGCTGCATGTCTAAGCTTTCCCCTGTCAGAGCCTGTAGCCTCAGCAGGATTGTTCCTGTTTCTTCTGAAGGGCGATTCTGCTGCCGCCATGCTCTCCGAGTGTGCTGAAACCCTCAAGCTGGATTTCACACGTAACACTGGTGCAATCACTTTCTTTTTCTTTTTTTTTTTTGTCTCCTTCCTTTTTCACAGCTACAGAGAGCTCTCACAGTCAAATCACTGATCTTACATGTAGTAGTTGAAAGAATAGATTGGTCATGCAGGATGGAGGTGAGATAGCAGCAAACCCTCTGTTTGGAAGGATCCAGATCTGTCTGTGTCTGCTTCTAGTAAACTGTCCAAACCAAGGCTAAAAAGTAGGACTTTCCGGCTTACTGAGATCCACTAATCTCACTGAGGTCTGGTGGAGAAGATGCTGTGCACCACCTCCATCTGTGCACGCCATCATCACCAGGCACAACGAGGACACTGTGCTGAAGTTGTTTCCTCAGAAAGGGGCAAAAAATAGGCGCTTTCATGCTAGACTCCTTGTGGTCTGCGCAAAATATTCCTGTAAGCAGCCCTGCTGTAAGGTACTGTATAGAACAACTGTTGGATGGAGAAGTACGAGCCACTCTTGGAGCAGGGGCTGGAACAGATGGCTAGATTTTCCTCTCGTTGTCTTAGCCACCAGGCAACAGAGTGGATGTCCCTCTGCCCCCCTTCTTTGTGAGTGTTTAGATAATTAAAGAACAGTGACCTCGTTTCTGCAGAAGGAGTGGAGAGTGCCCCAAGCCAGCTGACTGTCGTTGGGCGGTGAGGGACACTCTCTTAGAGGGGGGACGGGTGGGCTCACCTTGGGCAGCTGAAAGCTTTCAGTCTGCGCTTCCCGTGTCTTGGGTGAATGTGTTGGACTGTTGTATGCGGGTGTAAATTGCGGTGCAACGCACTGCAGAAGCACGCGATCCCTTCTTTGGTTTTCCAATCGTATAGCTAACACATCTGCCTTCAGGAGAGGGTGCAGGTCTCCAGATCCCAAGCAAGAAGAGGCATTTAGCTGCAGTGCTGAGCTGGCGTGCACACATCCTGAAGAAGGCTGGAAATGAAGGGGTCCTTTGGCCACCATCCACGCGATGCCAGCTGCAAACCCAACTGCGAGGTGTCCTCAGCTCTCCCAGGAGATGCCGGGCTCTCGGGCGAAGGCCGTGCTACCTGCCGGGGGAAACGGGGACCCGCGGGCTGGGAGCAGCAGCGGCAGGCCGGCACCGCCGTGCCGGGAGCCCTTCCTGCCCGCGCTGAGGTTAGCAAGCAGATCCCAAAGGCGTTTTAGGCACTTCGAGGCAGAGCTAAGACATCTAGCGGGATCGCGGGCCCGCCCGCTGGGGCCTGCCCCGCTCTCCAGCCCGCTGGCTAACGGGAGGGAAGGAAGAGCGGGGGGATCCGGCCGTGCCGGGGAGGGGAGAGGGACTCGAGGAGAACGCGGC
>VWZZ01006514.1:0-21246 GCA_013399095.1 Psophia crepitans | reverse complement strand
CCGGCCCGGCCCCCGGCCCGGTCACTGCCGCTCTCCAGCAGGGACCAGTAAGCACTGGGGACGTGAAGGGCAAGGGCCAGTTAATTGTTTCACATCCACGGCCCCGCGTGTAGCCTGCAGTCTGTCTTTATTTGCCGGCCGATTATAGCTGCCATTGTTCTGCTGTTTATCTGTGGAGCGGCTTCCCCGTATTGAGGGTAAGGGCACCAGGAGGCCTCCTGACGAGGACTAATGGCTTAAACCCAGAACTTTAAACTTCAGGTCTTAAAGGCAAACGGAGGAATTAATTAAGAAAGGAGATCCGAGCCTAGGCAGACAGCTAAGTGCGCAGGGACATGCATGTCATCCGAACAGTATTCCTGCCGATGGAAACGGCGGATGAGAACATGGGGGAACAAACTGATAAGCAATCGAGCTATAAAATTATTCCGAGGACACCATTAGAAAAGTGCACGTTTGTCAAAACAAACACCATGCTCCATCACCGTTCTGGCGGGAACTGGTGAAAAATTTGTGATAGTTGCTCCCAAAAGAGAAAGGATTCTTCAAGCTTAAAAACTAGAAGCTAAACTCTGCTTTTACTTCTGCACGTGTAACTTGTCAGAGAAGTAATGAATAAAATTACAATTAATAGTTATAAAGATAATAACAAGTTTCTATTGATGCCTATAAATACATCTTTCTTAATAATGTCATTACGAATAGAAACATTCAGAAAGTAGTTAAGAGAGATTTTTTAAAAATCAAATGGCTAAGAAATATAATCCTACTGTACCTCAGTAATTGTTAAAGGAAGGAGCCATTATCTTAATTATGTTTCTGGAGCAAACATTATTTCAATGTGATAAAAGATGACATGACACTAAAGGTAAAGCTACAGCAGATGTTACATGAGTAACAAGCCAATATGCCCACATTCTGGTAATTTCTCCCCCCCTAGACATGTTCTCATTAATCTGTGATTAATAGGATTTGAGTATAGTAAATGATGTTGATCTATTGTCTGTCTTTGTCCCACACCATAGAGAGAGCAATTTGTCAGCTCAGCTTTTGTGTGACTATTTAATAGCAAAGAGGGGGAGAGAAAAGACGCTAATCTTCTAATTGGCATCTACAGAGAAAGGTCTAAGGACACTGCCTGCCTGGAAGCAGCTTGTGTGCAATTCCTATGCCTGCGAAGCTGAGGTGGACAGTCGTACAACCCCGAGCGTCCACGGAAAAGGAACTGCATGTATCTATCACGCAGTCACCTGCTGTCCAAAGGGAGACTGGAGAGCAAGGTGTGCTGTGGAACAAGGTGCAATTGCTAACTCTTCAAAGTCTGTTCTGTTTCAGCCTGTTACATGTCAAGGGAGTCCTCCTTGACTGGTGTGACTCTAATTAAAGACAGAAAGCTTCCTCCTCCCCAGAGCTCAAAGAAGAATGAGGCGGGGTAGGAGTGGGGGGCAGTGGTGGAGACCAGAATAGTCCTCTCACCAGGAAAACTGGAATCAATGGAGAGAACATGAAGTGCCCAGACACCTTTCCAGAGACGTCAGGTGAACAATCGCTTCGTGCTAAGGTGGTGCCACTTATAATTTAACCATCCTCCGTAGGTGTTAAGGTTACCTAATAAAATGATTGTTCCTCACATAGGACAAAATACAAATAATTTCACAATGAAGTCACTAGGCCCAATTCAGCAAAGCGTGTAAGCCATTGCTTAAAACTAGCTGTGAGGACACGTGCTTTGCTAACTTGTGTTCCCCCAGGTGCCCATTTGATGTCCTCCAAAACGTCAGAATCAAAACTTGGTTTTTGGGTGCAGTTGAGGAGTGGAGAGTCCCATCTCTCTCTCAGCAAAATGCAGGTTGTTTTCTTGAGTTGTGAACATAGCTGATGAGTTCCTCGTTTTGTTTAGCCACCTGAGCCATTATGACAACACAACTATTTAAGGCAATGCAATAAATCCCTTAAAAATATCAATTTTTGAGAACCTACTTTTTTTTTTTTTTTTTTTTTACTGGTGCAATTTAGGGCACATTTTTTGAAAGCAGTTTTATCAATCCAGTGGTTGGAACCAGTAAATTACATTGAAGAAGAGTGGGACAGTCTTAAATCATCTTTGTCACTTGGAAATTGTGCTGTGGACCTGAGCATAAAGTTGTTTCTACCTATGTAACTCCTCAGTGGATATAATCTAGAAAATCTTTACTGCCTCTGTTTTAATGCTAATGCATGTGAGCAGGGTTTAATGGAAACTGATGAAGGATAAGGACTGGATAAAAAGATGTTTCACGAGAGGAAGAATAAAACCACAGACAGAACTGAATCTGATTTAAAACGGAGAAGAGTGTAAGGAAAGCAGTTGATAGTGCTGAAGTTAAAAAACATCAGCTCTCAATCATGTGTATTTAGGTTAACAATATTTACTGCCACATTTCACAATCATATCCCTATACACCGCTCAGGAGTGTAACCCAGTGCTTTGGCACGTACAGCAGCCATTGCGGTGAAAATGCTGTCAGGATTTGGAGAGTAGATGTGAGTCTGGGCAGGGACAAAGTGAGTGGGGAAGTGGGGCAAATTATGCCGTCTTTTAGGTGAATTTACAAAAACAGAGCTTTTCCCTGCTGCTTGGTGGTGTTACTTCTGAGCATGCTGAGCACAATTATCACCAAGCACAGAGCCCCTTTTCTGCCTTTGGGGGTGAGGTCTGACAGCTGTCCCCATTTCAGGCATGGCAGGGAGAATGCGTCCAAAGTGTCCCAGTGGAAACAGGTCCCTAAGCAGAGATGCTGGAGCTGTCCTGGATCTATTGCTCCCACACTGGGGAGTGCAGTGCCAAAACCAGCGCTGGGACTATGTGAATGAGCTGAAGTGCAGAAATAGTACATCCATGTTGGCATGGAGCTTGTACATCTTTCAGAGAGAGGAAAATGGCCATCTTGCTTCTCAACATGAGCTCGTGGAGCACAATGCCAGGCTGTGATGCAATGTAGATTCATGGTCTCAAGTTTGGGGCTCTCTGCCTTGTGCTCTGGTCTGATGAACTCTAATGGAACACTTGCTCTTCTGGACTGTTGTGATCCAGCAAGGGAGGAGTTCATAATCCAGAACTGGAAGGTCTTGGGGTAGGACCAGCTTCCAGCAGCCTTGGAAAACTGCAAGGTATCCTGGACTAGCTGGTTGTCTCCACCACCCTCCTCAATTCCCTCTGTAGAGGAGAGAGGGGTCCTGCAGCCTGGGTGGGTACTTAACCAGCCTGTTTACATGGAAGTTGATGTAGATTTCCCTGTGGTGGTCACTGCATGAAGAGGGGCAAAACACACGCCTCTTAACTCCAACGTTCTACCACTCTCTGAAGGTTTTCTTGGTATCTGGACATAGTACCAGAGAGATAAAGCCCTACAAACCACACTCACCTGTCTGTATGTGGGCATTGTGCCAGGGCAGGGGAACCACAGGTAGCCAAAACAATCACCAATACATTACTTTTTAGAGATTAGGGAGCTTTGTCCTGTCCAAGACACTGTGAAAGATGTTCCAGCTTGCAGGGAGTTTCAGTCTAAATGCATGAACTTACGGTAAGCTCGAATCTTACGTAAAACAAACATTCACTCAAATATACATTGTGGCCGTGATCAAATATTGCAAGTTTTAGGTTTTTTTTAAAAAATGAGGTTAGTTTTTATTTTTAAAATGCTCAGAGCTGTGAGAATGGGAAGGTTTGTTAATTCTGCAAGGAAGTAAGCAAGCCTAATGCCCCCAAATGCTCGCTCTGAGTAGAGCAGGAGGTGCTGGGAGGCTGCGGATCCTGTCTGTGATCTGCACTTCATCTGACAAAGTCCTCTGCAACAGGACATGAATTTGTTGCATCTGTCCATCAACACAGCTCATTACATGGAGCTTGAACTTAAGCTGTCACATATTTTCCAATAGATTAATCTCCATCTAGCATGTGAAGTTGTTGCGAGCGCTATTTGTTATTTGAGATTTCATGCTCTCAGCCTGTTCAAAAAGCTGCTGAGTTAAGGAAGATCAAAATGCAGAGTGACATTTCTCTTTAAAAAGCCATTATTACAGAAAGACTCTGGGACTGTTGAAATGTGAGAATATAGTGATAGTAGCAAGCGTTATAAAACTGTTATTGTAAAACATGACCTGCTTTCTGCCTGTCGCTTAATATCAGTGTGCTTGGGGGCGGGGGGGAAGGAGGCTGTGTTTGAAGCAGTTATCTCCCAGGCAGGCAATAGCATCTGGTGATGTTAAAATGTCACCCGATGAAAATATATGCAACAGCATCAACCTCATTTGAATATGAAATGCAAAGACAATCCAAGGCAGACAACTGCTTGTTTAGAGTGATATCTGAATCCAAAGGCTGGATCATCAATAATAGATTAAGGTTTTTTTGCTTGTTGTAAATTAGAGGTCGGATGGGTATTGTCATTTTGTTTTTTAATTATTTATCGCATTAGCAAGGCTGGCTGTTACAAAACACCAGGCAGAGCAAAGATGTAAAATGCGAAGTGGGAAGAATTAATTTTAAAATCTGACACTAGAATAAAGCTTCAAAACCCTGTATCAACTACACTGAAAATTAGATAGTAACATTCTGGTAGTTCTGTCAAAGTCAAATACAGAAGCAATTGCTAAGTGTTGATAGGCACTGGATAGAAGGTGTAATCCACTGGGAAGGTTTTGATCCAAAATGAAACAGTTTTCTACCCCTGCTAGTCAGGCAGAAATCTAATTACTCTCTTGTGATCTCTATGGAGAGGTAAACCAAAGAGTTATAGGTTATGGACAGTTTTATTGATTTTTATCTCAGAAATCAACAAGTGCAGGCTTTACACTTTACACATACTTGCTTAGCTGGCGTTAGGATCAAATATTTCAAACTGGCTTTTCCCTGCTACCAAGTCAATAAGCATTTTAGTTGTTTTGTTCAAGTTGTACTGTTGATGTTAATATTGCAAAACTTTTTTGCACTCAGAAGCTTTGGGGAAAAAGACACCCAGATTTGTATCTGGGTGTGTTAAAGCAAAAGTCTAAAGATTTGGCTTTCATCTACTTGTTTTTCTCTTACAAGACTGAACTGATATATTTTGGCTATAACTGGACAAACATATGTATTTTTAGTTCTGCATGTGAGAAAAAGATCTTCACTGTAAAAGCAGCAGAACCAGAGTCTGAGCAGGAAAGGTCTGCCAGTTTGGGGGGTTTAGCATCCTTTCCTTTGACAAGGTAGCGAAGGATAACTGTGATGCAGCTGGTAACACCACCTAAAACTATTTCCAGAGTGCTCCCAGGGCATTTCTGAGGTAGTCCTGGAGTGCAAGGGAGGAGAAGGCTTTCTGTTTCTGGAGTTTGCAGTGCACCTTTGAGATGAAACAGCTGCAAGCTTCACTGCCCATATTCTAGCACTGAAATGTACCTTGGTCCTTTGTCCTGTGCCTGTGGGTGCAGACACCTCCGTAAATACCCGCTCTCATCAACTGCAGCTGATGGAAATACTTAATCTTTAAAAAAAAATATCCCTTCTTCTCCAAGATACTTACCATAAATCCTATGTAACTCTTGCAGGATGAGTTCAGACATGGGCTGCAGTGATCAGTGGAGAGGTCAGTCCTTGTTCTTCACGCAGAGCCTCTATAGGCATTTTTTATAAAGTTTAAATATAAGGGAAAAATTTCACTGCTCCTCTTAACTAAAACCTTGGAACGCAATCATGTCCCCAGTTCAGCAAACAAGGGTTGTGCTGTCAAGCTAAAAGATGTCAAGATTTCATGCCAACTTTTTAGAGGTATAATTATTTGGGGTCTATTGCTGTTAATTACACATTTTCGTGCAACCTAATCAGTCTTTAAGAATGTGCATCAAGTCAGGGTCTGCTTGTTCACGCACACAAAAAAGGCAGTCATTCGTATTTAACTCCGCTGTCAGAGCCAGCGGCGCAGACATGGAGCCCGCGATGAGCGTAGGTTCAAGATTATTTTGATAGCTTCTCTTCTTCGTGTCCTGGGAGATAAGGCTGTTTCTCCCACAGCTGCATTTTTCCTGAATGACTGACAACCCCTTTAGAGGAGATCAACCCCTTTCTGTGCCCTTTCACTCACTCGGAGGTTATCAGCTAAAACTGCACTCAACATTCAATCACATCTTTCCCCTGTGGCTGTAACTCCTGTTAACACAATTAACCTTCTGATGGGAACATAAAATGAATCTAGGGAGGGAAAAAGAGCAGAAATACATTCCCATGTTAAGGATTAAATGGCCATAGTACTTATAGCAGTGGTTTTTTCACCTCTTTCTCTTCCACATCATTGTGTATAAGGGGCTATTAACAGCAAGTTACCTGTCACGAAATTCTTCCTAGCAATCCCAGCAGCTCTTATTTTATCAGCAATTTTTTTACTTTAACGTTGATGGAAAGTATTATGGGACATAGAACTGGATTTCCAACTGAATCAAAATTCGTATTTGTTTGCATTTTGGTTTGCTGAACCCCCCAAAAAAATCTAAACCTGAAAGTTGCTGACTGACAACCAACATTCCCTTTTTTTATTGGAGGGCCATGATCAGGACAAATAATGTCTGCCTTCTTTTGAGTTTCTTTTTCTATGACAGTATTTTGAAATGATAAATAGACCCATTGTATGTTCATCTTTGTTTTAATTTACTGGCTGTGTTTCTGTCCTGAGCTCTGTATAGCTCTGTATGTGTGCCCCTGGCTGTGCCCTAGCACATATCTACTCTAAACATGTTTTAGCCACAGTATTTTTGAGGAGTCTAAGTACACTCCCAACCCCCCTGAAGCTGACATATTCATTCAATTCTTCCCTTTTTATCTCCTTCTCTATTCCATGTGTGGTTTGTTGTCCTGAAGAGCCGGGGGGCTGGGGTGGAGGCCAGCAATGCCCCCTTGGGCACCATGCACAGGCTGCAGCCTATGATCCCAAGGGTGATGTGCAGGTCTGGTGCTGAGTAAACCTCTGTTCTGGCTCAGGCTCTCACTCTGGTTACCTTGAGCAAGCTCATGCTCTGCCCCGTTTTCCTCTACAAAAATATCCATGGAGGATTTTCCCTTAATTTTAAGTGCACCAAAGTCCTTCAGCGACGAACAAGGGATGTATTTGGAGGTGCTAAGGTAAAGCACTTGGAGGACACCCCCTTGGACTTGCTGACTCCCGGCGGTGAGGCTGAAGGTGGGATGGGGTTGGAAGGCACTTGTTCTCTGACCGACCAGGTCTATGCTCCCGCTGTGGTCAGGAGAAGGGCTTGGCGATGCTGGGCCTTTTGACGTTCTTAGGTGCTGCCTGTTCTGAAGTGTTGCCCAGCAGCAGGTACTTGGCCCGTGCATGGTTTTAGCACTCCAGGCATTTGCAGGACTCCATGGTGAAACTTGTAACCAAATGGAAAATAAATACCCTTTTCCTAGCATTTCCCCTAACACAGACAGTAGTTCCACGAAGTTAAATGAGCGGAAGACATCTTGTGTTGTCCTGTAAGGTTACAGTCGTGCTCATTTTGACTCCACTCCATTTACCCGGTTTGTGTGAAATCAGTAAGTGTCTGGGTCTAGCTGCTGAGGGCGTACCTGCGCTCTTCCTCTGCTGGTTGAGTCGGTTTTCTGCAATGCCTCTGGTGACAGATTTAGGGACCTTTTATCACTGTAGCATCAGCTATTTAGCATGCCAGTGCCAAATTTGTATTTTAAGTATCCTTCACAGAAGCAGAGCTAATTGCTTCGACAGTAACTGACTGCAGCAGGCAGGGAAAGAGAAACAGCCACTCTTTAATACCTTTACTTCTTACAGGGTTTTGTCTGCTGTGGTGTAAGGAATAGGATTATAATGCACTTTGTAAAAACAAATGGACAAGGCAAAATAATTAAATTATTAGGACAGACTTTAATAATATCTAGTCTGATTTTTATGTTGTTACACTTCCAAGCTTCTTCCTCATTTCTTGTTACCGTCCTGCTCTTCCACATGGGAGGTTAGGGGATGGTCCACATGTATGTTGACGTTCCAGTGTTGCTGCCATAGATCTGGAAAAGTCTTGTGAGGTTAAAACTTATGTTAAAAACCCCACAGTTAATAACGCTGGAATGTTTCCCTGGCAAAATAAAAGAAGGTCTTAACAGCAAGGGACAAGTGCCTTGTTCTGCTGAAGAAAAGCCAAGGGAGCTCTCTGAATCTGCCAGTTTGCAGATGAAGCAGTTACTTGGGTATGTAAGAAAAGAACGAGGAAACACAGTTGATGAGAAAGGAAAGATGCAAGAATATCAACTGACAACCAAAGGTTGGGCTAATTGTCATTGCAGGGTTTTTTTTCTCTGTTTCATACCTCTTTTCTCTTTTCAGTTCAGATGTGTTAGTTGTTCATCTGTCCTTGTCCTGAGAATTGATTGTTGCATCCATGGGAGATTGCTGGCACGAAGAAAACACTTACAGTAATTAAAGTGAGGGAAGCTGATGTCAGGCTTGCTTCTGCCTTTCAAAGGAACTAAGAACTTCACCAGAAAACAGCTTTGTTTCAGAGCAAACTTCATTCCACTGGATGCAGTATCCATACTGACACAACTTACGTACGGCTTGCTGCAGCTCGGTAGCAATGGAGCTCAACTGTGGAGCTCTGCAGTGGAGATCACGCTTGAGGTGAGGGTATAACAGAAGAACTGCACATAAAAAGGCCAATAAAGATGAAGCAAGATTAAACAAGATTGTATCCGTGGTTCACTCCAGTATCCCTTGGCTTGCTTCTCACAAGAGGTATCAGTTAGCCATTGTCCTTCCCCAGGCAACTGCATCCAACTCAAGAAAACTCTTACACATTCCTGCTGTGGTCTCTTTAGGGGACATGAAATCCGTGTGTGTTTGGTGGGGTGGCCATGAGGAGATGTAGTGTGTGTCAGGACAAGGGTCGCACTCGGGACACGGGGTGCAGAAGAGCCTTCCGCTGAGCTGAGCCGGCTGTGAAGCTCGTAGCCCAGCGTGCTGGTGGGCTGAGGGCAACGTCAGTAACTGGGGTTTTCCCACTGGGGAGAGACACATGGATATAAACTGGATGGCTGTAAAAACGTGAATTCAGGACATACTGAGCAGCTCTTATCCTCCTGAAAGACATGTGCACTGGCGTAAATCCTGAAAGGATACGGTTCCCAGCTCATCCCATTGTTGAAAAGGATTAAGCCTCTACGAGCGCTGGGCACTCAGGGATTATGGCTCAGCGTCCAGAGGGGGGTGCACCCAGGGTGACTTATGGTGGTTAAGGGCTTTATGCCTTCACTCAACACCTACAGCTGTTAGGATTTCTTTTGCTTGGTTTCTGGAGATGGAAGGGCATATCCTCTTAGTTTCTCCAGGTCCCACTGAAATGCAGAATACCACGGGCTCTTTTTCTTTTCCTGGATCCACACACAGATGCGCTACTGAAAAACAGCACTGTGTCTTTCCTGCTACACCAGGTCACCTTTACAAAGAGCAGATACCACGTACGTCCTTCTTCACTGCCCGAGACCCACAGCTCTTCCAGGTGGATCTGTCACCAGCCTTCTCCCAGAAAAGCCTCACTATATTTTACAGTCCACGGCATCTCAAATTAATTCTTCATGTACAAGTTCAGTATTGCGGTCCAGCCCCTGGGAATTACAGCGTCTGAGCTGGCTCTGCAATCCCGGGGTGAGGTGGTTATTAATCCTTCTGATAGGGCTGGAGCAGTCACTGTCTGGTGGAAGGGCTTGTGCGTTACTGCATAATACATCAAACCTCTGGTGCGGCAGCTTCTTCTGAAAAGTAGATAAATTTTCCACTGCCCTGTTTGCCTCTGTGCAGGGCTCTGCCATCCTGCGTACCAGGGATCCGTTTGCTGTCGCTGAGCAGCATCAGGGGACTTAACCAAGTTTGATTATTCTGGAAAACGTGACCTGGTTAAGATGTCACTTGACACAATCGTGGCTTGTTGTGAAGGAGTCTTCTCATACAATTCTGGAAGAAAAATAAAAGTGGCTTAACTGGGAAATAAGCTAAAATAATTCTTTAAGACAAATCATTCACTCTTCCTCATCTTTCTCTGGTGGAGGTGGTGGGACAACCTCCTGCACCAGTGACTGCAGGAAAGCTGTACCTTCACCCCATCTTTTTATTATTTTTTTTCCCTTGAGATGTACTCCTTTAGTTACAGCTCCCGACAGTAACAGAGGCTGTACTGGTGTAGGCTGTCCCCTGCTGTTTTACACTCTGTGTTATCTGGTTCTGCTTATCTGAAACCGAAGCTCAGAAAATGGAACTGTGGGAAGATGCTAAAGGGGCTGGATCTGCTGCTTCAAAACATCCACTATTCTCCATTTTTCTGGGCTTGTGCTTCCTACCCCTTCCCTTCCAGCAGGCACCTCTTGATGAAGCAGAAGTAAAATCCTTTGGTCTGTATTTCAGAAAATAGTCTTTAAACTTCCAAACGCAGCAGACATTTTCACCTGTATTTTCCATGCTCAAAAACTGGATGTGGAACATTATCAGAGCAAAATTGGTGGTGTGTGCCTGGAGGTCCCTTTGAAAAAATGGATCCATTCAAAACTGTATTTCACCCTCAGTCCTAAATAACTGATTTGTGTTCCAGGTGAATTTCTACAGCAATTTACAGTTCTTCTACTTTTTTTCAGTTATCCATTTTCCCCCTATTGAGATCTTATTCATTTTCATTTACTTCTGCAAAATCCTTTTTCCTGCTCACAGTACCATTATGCCTTCCCCGACTATTTCTTTGAAATTAAGTGCTTGGTTCTTTATCTTTTCATCATTAATTACTGATGTCTTTTTGACCTCCTCTTTGTAAGCTACCGTGCCATATTTCTATTTCCTATCTTTTAGACTCGGTTTAGATTTTTTTTTTCCTTTAGCAACCTGCTCTGAATAGCTCTGTTCCTGTTTTTCAGTCAGTTCCCAGAATGGCCACACAGCCGAACCTTTGCCCTCCTCTCTTGTTTTTCATCTTGTCTCTATTATATCAATGGCCTAGTTAAAAATGTATTTTACAGCTCCCTGAGGCCAAGCCGCTCTGTTTTGATAATTATGCTGATTACCATCTATATAGGTAGCTCGATAACCTTTTGCTATAACTACAAGCCAGCGAGCACCTCTGTTTTGAGGACCAGATGCAGTTGGGTGCAAACAGAAGTGGGTGCCACGGTAGGACTTGGGGTCTGGTTTAGGAGACGTGAGACTGTACAAGAATAACATGAACAGAAGGCACCCCAGGAGTCTCGGATTGGTGAAACGTTAGTTTAAAGGGCTGAGGATTTTTTTCCTGTGGAAAAATCACGAACTCTTTTTGGCAGGCTCTTCAGTGGTAGACCAGTGATACTTTGGTAGTTCAGGAAGTTTCAAACCTGTCCTTAGGTATCCAAGTTATTTCTTGGGCTGGTTCCACATGCATCATTTCACCGTGCCTTATAGTGGCATTTTCATTTGCTTCCTTCTTTGTAATCATTCCCCAAGTTTTTATTTTGTAATTGAAAAAAAATCAAATAGTTCATGAATTATTTTCCTGTTTTTGCCAGATCTCCCATTAGCGTCGGCGGAGCCCCATTTAGCGGGCGAGGTTAGGCTCTGCCCGCGCTGTGAGCGCTCCGTTCTTGGGCAGTGATGGCTGTGAAGGAAGGCCAGCTGGGTTCTGCAAACCGTGAGAGCGGCTGGGCCCTCTCGCTGAAATGTATCTTATAAATGTGTAAAGGGAGACGTGATAAATGCAGGCATTTGCTGTCATTCTCTGCTTTTAAATAAATAACAGAGTGTAATGAGTCTCAGCCACAGAATGAACATAATGAACCTCCAAAAAAGATGCTGTCTGAGAGCAATATTTACCACTGAGGGACTGTTACTGAAACAAAAATTGTTTAGACGTTAGAGGGTGAGATAAGAATCTATTAAAGGAATTAAAAGCAAAGATGATTCATCACACATTTCTGCTTATTTGTAAGAGACACATGAAAGGCAGGGATTTCAAAACATTTGTATTAGGAAAACATCAATAACAAAGCCCCCTGATTTAATTTTTCAGTCTCTCGGGCTTCAAAAGAAGATGTGACTTGTCCACATTTGCCTTGAAAAACACACAGCACTGGAAGCCAGCAAAGGCTCCGTTTGCTTTGCTACGTTTCAGTTTTAGATCCGTCACCTATACATGATATTTACACCATTTTCTTCTGCGCAAAAATCTAGAAACTGTTTCTTGTTGCGTTGAGACTCAGCTTTTTTATATGCTTCAAAGGGGATGCTGCTGCGGAGGCTGCCGCGGCGTGCCAGGGAAAGTCTGTCTCGCCTCCCGCTCCCCCCTCACTCCGGCGTGCGCTCCCCTTCTCCCGCCAACCCACTGCTCCCCCTGCTAAGAAAGTCCCTCTGTCGCACAGCTCGAGGTAGTCAGTCAGCTGTATGTGTTTTGCTTTCTCCCGCCATTGGCGTGAGACGGTTGCGGCGGCTTAGCGTAACGATTTAGGTATGATAGGGCCATACTTACACAGGTACTGCTGCAAGGTCTCACAGCACAACTGGTAAAAATCTCTCTTAAAGTGTTTTTCATAGCAGAATACAGATAATATTGACACTGTCATATAAGATAATATAATGATACAGGATTTTTATGGGACATTTGCTTTAGGGGGATAACGGAGAACACACCAACAAAAGCAAGAGATAGAGGAAGAAGTGAGACCAGAAGAGACCGTGCAAACGAACAAGCTGTTAGCCAGCGCTGTGACTCTGCTGTAAGAAAGCAGGAGTTACAGTTCAGCAGATCTCAATTCCTTTTGCTGTAGTTTCATTGGACAATATTCTTTTAGATGTCTCCTGTAAGTTGAGCATCAATTAAACAGCCTTTGAAAATGAACTGGCTAGTACCAGCTCCTGCTGATTTGGGTGGGGGCTCAGTAAAATCCTGACATGGTGGGAAGCGGCAATAATTTCCCCAGCGTGGGAGTGGTACCTCAAGGAGCAAACACGCTTTTAAGGCTGAGCGGCAGTAGGGAAAGACCGAGCCAGGGAGGAGAGGGAAGAGATTGATTTGGCTGTTCCTCCTCCCGGGGAGCCGGAGCTGCCTGCCCGAGCATCGCGGGGAAGAGCTGCAACGCCGCCGCACTGCCGCGGCTCCGCTCCCTTCCTCAGCCTCTGGCTCAGTACAGCACAGTGCTACAGATGCGGTGTCAGGTACAGCCCCGTGGCTCACTGGCTTTGAGATGTGCAGCACGTTCGGGAAAACGAAGCTGTGCTGAGATCAGGGCCGCAGGGTCAGTGTCAAACTCCTGCCAGGCTTCTCCAGTCTGCCCCATGGGCTCATTCTCTGGGACAAGAAGGGTATTGGAAGGGGGGGAGAGGGGACGAGAGGGGTAAGGAGGCCTTGAGATCTCACATGGTCCTTTGAAAGGTGCTCTCAGATCTACAAAGGTTGGTAGAAAGTTAAAGGAGCTACAATTGCATGCGGAAGCTTCCTCCCCGTCCCCCAAAACATCACCATCCCCTGCACGGGCTGGGTGCAGCAAGCACTGAAACCCAGACTGGCTTCTGGTCTTTGCTTTTTAGGAAAAAGTGATTCCTTTCAAATGGGCAACTTTATGGAAAAAAAAAAAGAAGAAAATCCCCATTCTGAGAATTAAGAAAAACTTCATCAGACTTGTTTATTTTAACGACAATTTTTCTTTTTACTCCATATCATGTAAAAATTCCAAACTGCAATTTTGTTCTCAGGTAAAGGTGCGATGAGCCTCGTAGACACAAACCGGGCACCGGACGCTTCAACCCAAGAGCCAACTGCTTTGCGGAGTCATAACAGTCTGAAGAAAAATGTGTTTGTGCTAAGAAATACCACGCAGCTATAGGAGTCACTGCCTTGTTTGCTGCAATGCCCGATGCTTGTTTTAAGTCCTAACTCCCCTATTCTTTACTGCCATTTTCATTTCCGATACAGTTCTGCTTGTGTGTCTTCCAACTGAACATACTGTGCTTCTGTTTAACTGTCTATTTATAGTCATAAGAGAAATAAACATATAAAATAAATGCATCTTGATGCATAGCTGTGCAGAAGTACAGATGTTTTATTAATGAAAATGAATCAAGCTTTTTGTAAGTCATGGCAGCAATATAACATATCACTGTTTGCTCCTCCGCTAGACGGTCCCTGCTGTTTTTACATAGAAATTCCTGTAATACTTAATGGACATCTGGAAGAATTCAGCCAATTAATCGAATTCACGCAGGAGCTAGGCTAATGGCTGTCTGAAAGGCAGATTACATTAAATCAAACTTGCAATATGAATGAAAGTACTTAATCATACATGCAACATTCATTAGACGCAGCACAGCAAGTGTTTTGATTACTTTAATGAAAGATCAGGTAAAGTGCATCAACTGAACAGATTGAAGAGACAGCATGCTTACAAATGTTTGATTATGTTGACTGTCAACAGAAACAGTGCCAGTAATTTATAGCAAAACATATTTGGAGGAGGAGGAGGAGGAGGAGGATGAGGATGGAGCCAGTGAACTTGGGAGGGGAAGTGAAATTTGGGCCTTGCCTCCAAGTACCTTAATTAATAGTCAGGATAGCGAGACTTTAATCAAATGTCACGGAAGAAGCAAAACAGATGTATTCTGAGAATCTTGTACGGCAGCTTCTAGGGATCACTTCTGTTTGCAGTACTTAGAGCCTGACGCTGGTTTGGAGTCCCCTGTGTTTTGTCTGGCTTTGGAGTAAACAGCGCTAAGAGTCCTAACTGGAAAAAAAATATTTTCAAAACAATGAGATTCATGCTCAAGTTTTTGGTCTGAAGAAGGTAACGATTTCAGATCCGTGCTGCTCTTCCCCAGACACCCTCCAGCCGCCACTGCCCTCACCCTCTGCGGCAGGCGCCTGCTCCCAGGCAGGAGAGCGCATCTGAAGAGGAGCTTTGGCTGTGGACCATCTTGAGGCACTTTCTGACCTCATCAGGTTTGCCATTGTCCCCCTGGGTTGCCCACGGGTGTTGACCCACCAAAGATGGGCAGATCCTTAAGTCTGATGCACCCGCTGAGAGCCAGCGCTGCAGCCTCGCCCTCCAAGGCTTCATGCACGATGGGCGTTCGCCAGGTCTCCCCTTGGGGATGAGCAGAGTGACTGACCTCCAGCTGCAGGCATGCTTTCTGAAAAGAGCAGCACGTCTCTGGCTCAGTGCTGCCTTTCCTTTGCCCTTCTCCTTCATACTCCCTGCAAGGAGATGAATTGCCATTTCCTTCCAGGAGCTGTTGCCCTCCCTGTTGCTTTTGTGGGATGCAGGTACCCAGCTCAGATGTGGTTTATTTCCTTGTGATGCAGTTTTCCTGCTTCTTTAGAGTACTGCTCTGCGCAGTTGTTTCTAGCCAGCTTTCTGCATTGGTTTACCCTCCCGTTCCCTGTTTTTCCTTATCACCATCTCCTGTGCTCCATCTGGCCCTTTGCAACTGGTGTTGCAGGCGATGATGGCTCCTACACCGCCATCTGCTTTGCAGTGACCAGGGGGTACCTGCACCCTATTGTTCAATAATTTCTGCCATTCCTCTGCACAGGCAAGCAAAGCTGCAGTAGCATCCTTCTGGCAGGAGCTACCTGCAGCTCAGGCAGGAGAGGGATCTGGGGAATTCAGTGGGACCTGAAGAAAGGGGGTCCATGGAATGGGGATGTGAGAAATGTCTTGGGCAACAGCCCTGGGGAATTGCTTGTTGCCTCTCCAAGGCAGAGGAATTTTATGGAGGAAGCTGGCCTTGGCACCGGGGCATGAAAAGTTCTTGCAGGGGAAAACCAGAAATAGGTAAATATTTTCCTGAGGTCTTGGCTCCCTGCACCGCATCCCTGCAGGATCGGATGTGCTCCTGTGCCAGCACAAGAAGAGCAGGATGAAGCGTGGCCATAACAAAGTATTTTGTGGCCATGGTTCACCTGGTCCTGCTCTCTGCTCTCAAAAGCCTCCTGGATAGAGCGCTTTTGGAAAATTAAGTAAACCGCAGGTTTCACTGGACTTCATGGAGGCAGGCATGGAGCTTCCCAGCCCAGCGTGCAGCATAGGCACGACTCAAGTGCACCATTTCTCCCATCCTCCTTCTCTCTCATCGTTCTGTCTCTTCAGCTGTTGCTCTCTTCGCATGCAGAACTGTCCACCCATCTGCACGTACATCTGCACGCAGTGCTGCTGGGACTCGGCCTCGCTGAAAGCCACTATTGCTATTCATATAATTAATAACCATGACCTTTCTGTACAAGGAGTATCTTTTTCAGTGAATTACAACATATAATGATGTTTGTAGGAAACAGACTGCTGAGCATCTCATGCTGAAGGAAGCCAAAGCTTCCTATTTATGACATGGCGAGATCAATAAATAACTCCATTACAGGCAAATTTGTCATGGCAAATGGCTTCAGGCTGTGGGGTACAAGCTGAAATCCAGCTGAAATCTGTAATGAAATAACAGAAGTCATAATGGTCCCACTGAGCATCCTGGATGACTCGTATGAGTTTGGGACTGTTGGGCTGCTCCCCGGAGAGGACCTGGTGTCCCTGTGATGGGCTAAAATGCAGACGGAGGTGGGGAAGAGCCGATACACGAGAGTGCTCATTTGGCCCTTACGCTGCTGCTCACGCACAGAGAAGGAACAGGAGCTGCGGCGTCACTGTCCTCCCAGCATCAGCTTAGTGATGGCAGCGTGGCAACATCAACAGCATCACTTCGGTTATGAAAAAGGAGGAAGGGTGAATGTTTTCATAGTGTCTTCAAATCCCTCCAGCCCGAGCACCTTCACTGAACAGCGTTTCCGGCCTTCTCTTACGGAAAGCTTTTTGTTAATATTTGAGCAATGAAGAAAACACAGCAGCTGTTAGCGCCATTTTCCCCTTGGGGCAGATTGTCCGCAGGTAAAACAAAACACAATTATGGTACCAGCAAGGTCGGTTATATTAAGCAATCCATATCCTCATAATGCAGATATTTCCTTCAGTGTCTGTCACCAGCATCAAATCCCCAACCGCAGCAACGTAATTGGCAGCCTCCTTTCAGGGGGAAGGTGAAATGGCTTGTGCTGCCACCAAAACCAGCCTGGATTTTGTTTGTGTAAGTGCTGGAGCCTGGGGGTGGTACCGCTCCGCTAGCTGTACTGCTGGAGAGCCATGTATCAAGGACAGGCTTCTGAGGCAGCTTCTGCCGCCCTCCTGTTTACTGCTCCTTCAATTACAAACCAGACGCTGGGGGAAGATTTAAAAGTCAACTTTATTTGAAATTCTGAAATATAAAAAAACTCGACCACAACAATTTTTTTTTTGTGGTGGGGAGGGGAAACATGAAGGAGAGAAATGTTCTTTAATCCTTTGCTTATAGTTCTTTTCTATTTTATTTTTAACTCTTGTTTTTTAAAGCTGTGGTTATTTTTTCTTTTATTGAGTGGCCAAAGGCATTTCTCTTTTTCTTTCTGCCCCCTCAGCCCCAGAAGAGCTTTTAGGCTTTTCTCTGAGAACCAGACCTCACCCAAGACCTTCTCCCTCCCAGCTGGGATTGTGCTCACACATTCCTCTTGCTGTTTATGCCCCAAGACTGTTCAGAAACACCAAATGCAGCTGCCCACTTGCTTAATGACATTTTATTCGGGGACCACATTACACCTCCTCTCCAGCATCCACACAGGCTCCCAGATGTCAGGCAAGGTACCAGCTCTGGCCTCCAGGGACTGGAGATACGGCCAAGGCTGGGAGCACTGGGATTCCTACCTCACAGCCTGAGATCACAGTCCCCAGGTGGTGTGTGGGCGCTGGGACAGACGAGGACCTTGGTAAGAAGCTGCCCCTGCCGTGCTCCAGAGCCCCCCAGGGCAATCAGATGGAGCATTCTCCAGAAGGCACGAAAAGCTTTCTGCTCCGAGGGGGGAAGGTAGCTACAGGAACCTACAGTCTGTCCTGGCTTTGGAAGGTCCTCAAGAGCTTGATCCAGCCATCACTGAGTGTGATTGCTGAATCTTAATAAGGCTTGAACAGGCCTCCCAGGTTTGTTTGAGCAACAAAGTTATGAGCAAGGGTAAAGGTCCCTTCACACAAAAAGGAAAGCTTGTGCCAAAGGGGAGGCAGAGCAATGCCGTATCACTCCTGCTTGCGTTCCCTAGACACACCAGCAGCCCCAACCAGAAAGGAGGGAATCGTCTGAAGGGGCAAAGGACCTGAGGAACTGTTTGCTTTTGTTCTCGTCGGCCATTTCCCTGGGAGTGCCCGTGTCCTTTCCACTCACCAGCTACTGCACTTTTCCACTAGAAGTCTGGTTTCCTACTTACCGTGGGATAAACCCTTTGGTTAGTCTAAGGTCATCTAAGGATGACTCTCATACATAAGCGGCCACTACGTTTAAGGAAGTCTAACTTGATTTTATCAGGCTGTAGGGAAGGTAACGTATGGTCAGGAGCAATGACACGGTTCAGTTTCTTGCTGAGGAAAGCTTTGACCTTGAATAAAGTTCTCCTGTTGTATGATGCGCAGGTCAGTTAAGTGCTGCACTTTCAGCTTTGTGATGGGACTAATGGAGTTTAATAAGACATTGGGAAAGAGATCCAGCAAATTTTCACAGGATTTGGGGGAGAGGGGTGTGCCCACAAAATTGTTAAAAGTCCTTATAAATTATCTGGATTTTCTAATTTTAACATTTTGCAGAAGAGTAAAAGCTGAAAGTAAGAAGACAAACCCATGTCTAAAGGGGGCCTACAGGAAAGGCAGAGAGGGGCTGTTTACAAGGGCAGCGAGTGGCTGGACAAGGGGTAATGGGTTTAAGCCAAAAGAGGGGAGGTTTAGGTTAGATATTAGGAAGAAATCCTTCCCTGTGAGGGTGGTGAGGCACCGGAACAGGTTGCCAAGAGAAGCTGTGGAGGCCCCCTCCCTGGCAGTGTTCAAGGCCAGGTTGGATGGGGCTTTGGGCAACCTGGTCTAGTGGAGGATGTCCCTGCCCCTGGCAGGGGGGTTGGAACTGGATGATCTTTGAGGTCCCTTCCAACCCAAACCATTCTGTGATTCTATGATTCTGTGTAACAGCTGGGAAAGCTCATGAAGCTTCAAGAGCCAGGTATAATGTCAGTCACCAAAGTTAAACTCGCTGGTGAGTGTGGGGAGGGAGGGGAAATAATTCACAATGACCCTGTGAGGGGGACCCGGGGCACTGGGAGCCAGCATTGGCGCAGGGGCAGCCTGGGGAAAACAGTATGTCTATTGACACAAGCGGGTCACAAGGTGGCTGCAACAATTGGAATCCCAAGATTATTTTGCCAGAGTTTTTGTTGAAGATCCACGGACACTGGCACGTGCTGCAGCACAACCAATGATGGGATGACAGGTTCTGCAGTTTTGGGTCCCACCTCAGGAACTAATAATAGACTGGAGGCAGACAGAGAAGGCCAGAAGAAGGCTGTGCCATGAGTGCACTGTGGAGCATGGTGGGAGGCACAGACTCACCAAATCACGGGGAATAACTGAGAAAAGCAGCAGAAGAGCAGCGGGTGGGGAGGTGGAGCAGTGATTCTACCCCTGTAACTCAGGAGGGGAGACTCTAAGCTACTTCCCCCATGACCTCTGGACCACAACAGACCATGATAACAGGGGCCTGAGGAAACTCCCCGATACAACTCCAGCCTACAGCTCAAACAGCTCTTACTGGAAAAATGTTTGGAGTGCCAGCAAAGGCTCAATGCACCTACTTCACAAGTGGCCCTTCACCCCCTGCTGCTCCTAAGTAGGAAGAGACATCGTTTGGTTCCTCAGCCCTTGCGACAGAAGCTGAGCTGGACATTCCTACTACCGACTATTTTTGCAATGTGATAAAAGTGAATGAAATATTAATGGGAATATTGTGTACAACGGGAAACTGAAAGAAGTGTTTACGTATTGCTTGGAGGAGCAGTATAAAACAGTGGATCTGTAAGCAGAGATCCAGTTATTCAGTGAGAAACGTAGCTGGGAAGTCCCAGTTACAAAGGTCAACCCAAATACTAGGCACAAATCATGCGGCCAGTCAGTGGAGTGACCTAATTGTGCTGCAGTGTGGCCCATCGGTCCCAGTTACAGCGGTTTGTACAAACAAAGGGTGATCTCTAGCCCACAGAGTCTATAATCTAATCTAAAATTCAGTGCAACCATGAAAATGGAGGAAAATGAGAGAGGAGAGTAATATACAACGTGATTAAGACTTTGAAAGCAAATACAATCAGAGCACTTACACAGACAAGTGGTTGAGCAGTTTTGAGCTGCTGGGGCAAGTTCTGTTCTTGCATGAAGGTTTCAAATCTTTCCTGCCGGTTCTGGAAAGAACCTCCATCTAGAGATGCTGGTGCTCCCTTTCTCCTGGTGCTAATTCCTCCTGCTCGGGGCTGCTCCCGAGAGGGTGAGCCCAGCCGTGCCACGGTGGCGAGGGATGCCTGTCCCCGGGCGAGGGACGGAGGAAGGTGCAACGCGTTGGTTCCCAGTGGTGCGCCGTCTCGTGTGCGGTGTGGGCAGCAGGTCTCCGGGCAGGACCGCACCGTCCTGCCTTCAGCCCCGGGCTCGGTAAGTGCGTGATGAAGCAGGAGGTGCTGGTGGGGCCGGAGCGGGGCAAATGCGCCTCGCTGCCCGCTGGAACAGCAGCACTTCTGGGAAGGTGATGGGTGGTTTACAAACACAGCTACTGCCTCGCTCCAGGGATGCACGAGCTGCCTGTGGGCTCACGGCACCCCCAAACGGGCCCGGAATTACAGCTGGGGGGGCGGAGGGGGCAGGTTTGGGCTCTCCCGCAGCTCGTTGCACCGCAGCTCGCTCCGGCCTCCCCTGGGCCCGGGAGGCCGCCCGCAGGTGATGCTGCCGGGCACCGCCGCCGCAGCCCTTGGGCCGTTCTGAGCGGCTGCGGCCAGTCGGCTCTTGCAGACCTCCCCTTAACACTGGCTCTTGCTGGGTGCTTTTGGGGAAACTCTCGGTGTAGCGGTGCTGAAGGACGGAGCAGGCCCGCAGCTCTCGCTCCCTTCGGAGGAAAGGCGCAGGGCGGCGCGGCCCGCCCCGGCGGTGGATGAAGGCTCNTGGATGAAGCCTCCTGACACCCGCCCCCAACAGCAGCATCCAGAGATGCCCCTGCCGGAACGGTGCCCGGCCTCTCGGTCCGGGGGCTGCGGCCGCGCCCCTGCGCGGGGTCTCTCCCGTCCCGGTCCCACACCTCTCTCCGCCCCGCAGGACGCCCCCTCCCCCGGCTCCGCGCTGCGGGGTGCGCTCCCGGG